>CM019754.1:6714527-7314527 GCA_009761765.1 Phenacoccus solenopsis | reverse complement strand
AAACAATAATGTGAATTAAAAAAAAATGTAGAAGAATCTAAGGAACTTTCAAGTCGCAAGAATTTTAATTTGAGAAATTAGGTTTTCTTAGACTTTAAGAGCTTTCACATAGCTCGATTCAGTGTGAGTCTACATAAAGGCAACTAGGCAACTCGGCAACTAGCCGCTTAATTAAACATTTTTGTATTGCTTGCTTGAATTTGAGCATCCAATTAACATGAATTGATTGTTTTTTCAATTTTACTACAATATATCACATCAAATGGGATTGTAATGACAGATATACTGAATTTTACTTTTCAAGTTCCTGGTTGCTGTTTGCCAAGTTGCCGTTTATGAAGGTTTGCACACATGTTCACAGATGATTTCAAAAGAACTGGAGTGAAAAAGAAGAGGAGATAAACCTTCAAAAATTTACATAGTGTTTGAAATGAAAGCAAAAATGAAAAAATCCAATATTTTCATCATGGTCTAATGATAGAGTGAATCAAGGACATCAATGCGTCCATATCTCCGATTCCTAGACATTCAGGCTCGGATGAAGGGGGTAAAATGATGTGTAGCTCAGACTTTTCCATTCGAGACTACTGAGGATTTTTTTATATGTTTATTTAAAAATAACGAAAAAAATAAAAATTAAAACACATTTCAACAATACGCAGAAAATAATAATATGAATTTTGTTAATAATGAGGAATATTTTTCAATTCTGGGAAAAAATTGTGGTTATGAGGTATTGGGGATAGATACTAGTACCTAGATGATATATCGTAAAGTGACAAATTATAATTTTTAATTTTAACAAGTCTAAACGAGAGCTTTTTTTCTCGTTTTCAAAAATATGTATGCGGTTGGTAAGTCTCTAAGTAATTTTTATTTTTAGCGGATTATTTAATAAAAATTATAGCTATTACAACCCAACTGATTTGGTGTGGGCGGGTCAGGGGGTCTTAAAATCATTGCGTTTCAGAATATTTGTAATCATCTAGCAAATGCCCAACTTTTGGTATAAACATATTTTATAATATGAAGATATGTTTTTTTCTCCCTCGCGCTTAGCACCGACAAGTATTTGGAAAATCGCTCAAAATTTAGTGAGAGTCTTTATGCGAATACACTAAAATACTTTTTTTGAATTTTCGATCCACCTCAAAATGGTGGATTACTCAAATTTCACGAGGGGCTGGAGGGGGTGAAAATACCTCAAAATTTTAATTTTTGATCTCAAACGAAGAAATAAGCCTCGGACACTAACATACCTAAATTTCAGCTTCCTAAGTACATTTGGAGGAGAGTTAGAGCAAAAAACAGCTTTTTGAGGAAATTTTGGGTTATGCGATTTTTGAATCTTTCATATGTCCTCACTAAATTATTTTAAAAAGGTCAAACATGGTGTGGTGCGATAACATGGTACCAGAATATGAGCCCTTGAATTTGGCTCAAAATCAATCCAAAATGGCAGATTATCAAATTCTGAGAAGTACTTGAGGAGCTTCAAATGAGTGAAAATATATTAATATGGACTTATAATTATTAGAAATAAGAAGTATTCTATATCCCAAATTCACCTTCATACATGATATTGGAGAGGAGGAGGAGGGGTCATTTACCTCAAAATGTGGTGGTGGCACGCAAGAGGTCGAAAATTTTTCATCGTGGCGTCATATGATGAAATAAGTCCAAACCACCAACATATTCTGATTACTTTGGAGGATGCTTTGTGAGAGGAAATTACTACAAGAAATTCCATTAATCCTTCATTTCCCTCACCAAATGGACCTAGAAAGGTCAAACTGTGTGGAGGATCAAGAATAGCAGAAGAGGGCTGAAAATGAATTATTACAAACTTGAGAATAATCACTACCCAAGTATGTAATATTGGGTTCCCAATCATTTTCCCAGAGGATACGTATTTGAATCATTTTTTCCCGCATTTCAAAATCCGGAATTTACAAAATTCTAATATTTCGAATGGATTTATTACCGAAAGTCCATTGGGCGAATGGTATCCTACAACAAAGAAAGAGGTGGAATACTGTAGATGTATAGGATATCGTTTTATTTAAGATTAAGATTAAGATTGAGATAAATCGATATTACAGCCTAAGTTTTCTAGATATTCCAGTTCTCTATGTTCTGCTTTATACTCTTCGTACGAGGCAGCGATAGTGTGAATTCTGTTTTGTAGTTCCATTCAACAAAAAACTGAACTGTAGAAGATTACATTAGCTTTCAAATTTTCGTTATTTTTTGAATAAAATCGGTGATAGTGTGATGAACTAAACTGGTCTCCAGGCAACTGAAGCATTCATTACAGAACCCTTCCAGAGCTCCAAACTATATCTTCGTTCAGTAAGGAAATCAATTACTACTCGAAGCTAGCCGATAGCATAATATCCAATATATAGACCAACCAGATCAACTGGCAACTGTTCATCAACATTCCATCATCGCATAAAATCATAAATCATATCCACATCGGCATCCTGATACTTGGATCGAGTCGCGAAAAATGGTTAATTTCCATCGAAAACGTAATTCTCGAGGCTTTTGTAAATAAACGCGTATAATCCTATAAATACCGAGGTGCCAAGATGATCGTTATTTACAATAATGGCACACCTACGATTCGCATCATTGTACACCTACGATCGCGTAAGAACTATTATTTGCTATCAAACTCGTTACCCGCATTATAGGCGTGACTGTAAACTGTACCTGTCAACTTCATCATGCATGCAGGTCACCTCTTCTCTTCATCCATTCGAAAGCGCTCATAGGAAGATACTAATATACGCGCCACGCCGCAATACCATCGCGTTTACCTGCTAGGGATATTCTTGCTCGTCTCTCGTCCTGTATCTAATTAATGCGCAAAATGGCGGATATCAAAATGCCGGTATATAATTAGCTGAATATAGGGTGCTGATGCGCGTAATTGCGTTCGTTACATAAACGCGCCATCGACTACGTTGCATTTTTTGGACGACTAGCGTGTGCCCTATGTCTCGTGCCTCCATCATTTCGATCATGGACTGGATGAATGACCACCATATAGTGGAGTTTCGAGAATCGCTTCTGCTGGTACCCCGTGGGCCAATGTCACCGGTGCGTTTTCGTGCCTACGGCCAACGGTATAAATTTTTTAGCCGTCATATTTCAAAGAGACGCGATCTTCAACAAAAGGCATCGCTGATATACGAGCCGAACAATCTGTTAAAATTGGCTAATAAATCTTCCCATTCAGTGAAGTATCTAAATCAAAAGCCAGAAAGGATACTGGTTTTGAAAACTGGATCAAACGAGTTTATACAAAATACGCTCGAATAATATAAAAATAATTCCTGTTTTTAAACGTCGCAGTGGCTAGTTTAATACAGTCTGAATTCCGTATATGGTATACAATACTTAAGCACGGATACACATTCGGTAGCATTTGTGCTCTGAGCTTGTCTGCGATCGCTATACCGAACATAGAGAAGCTTTGGTAGAAAAAAAAAACCCAACCAACGTTGCCGCGATATTATACAACAGTAGTAGCTTTTCTCGAACACGGAAGGGGTAGGGATATGGTGAACATATATTTCTAGCATGGTATAATAAATATCTTAAGCTCGTTAACATTTAATGGTGGCGGGGCCAGAGGGGATACAGTGGCTATGAAAATTTCATAGACTAGACCAACAAGGGAACGCGCAGTACGCTCCCGTCGTGTGATTAGAATTAATGGCAGCGGATAGTTTATCGGCCGCAGATGACGCGCGGCCAAATTAATCGTCGGAAGCCATAAGGAATCGCTTCTTCGTCTATCAAGTTCGTCTGGTCTGGTCACATCGGGTTTTCACAGAATCGTTGTACGAGTCTAGTGATGGAGCATCTTCTTGGGCGACGTTGGGATATGGTTATAGCTGAATCGAGGGATGGAGTGCCTCAACTGAGTATAGAGCTGGAATGATTTTTTGGAATTCGATATATGCATGCGGAGTATTCCTTTCAAGAGAACTGATTTCTTTTAGATGAATAATAAAAATCACAATGAAGTATCCGTCATGAAAAAAAATGACATTTTGAGAAACAAAAAATTCAGAAAGATTTTTTTTTAGTTTGTTGTTGTTGTTATTGTTGTTTTGTTGTTGGAAATTGAATAATCAAACTTCTTTAGAAATATTATTATCTTCTGTGGTTCCTTCAATTTTTATATATTTTTTAACTAAGGTCTTGATGAAAATTCAAATTATCACAGCCTACCTGATTCATGAAACAAGGTAGAAAGATAAGGGCGAGAAGGATGATGTCTCCACATTACAGATCATTTGTAGCTAATAAGCAAATATCCGTTAAAATATGCACAATATTCCAAGATGTCAAATTTTGATGATTACCTACTATCTTTAAAGTTGTATATTTTGCTCTCTCAGCAAATCTCCAAAAGTTTCACCCCTTATGAATAATATGTACTAGGAGCTTGAAGTTTTTCTTTGAATAACATGTAAATTCATATCACTCATATATATTGTGACCCGCTGAAATTCAGACACCGAAAAATGGAGTGAATAAAATCCAATATTAACCCCAACTTTCACTGAATCTAAATGTCAAAAATTGAAAAAAATCGTCCCCCCGCCCCCTCCAAAAAAAATTTCAAAAACTAAGCAGTAATGCCACACTGATGAACTTAATGAGAAATTGATTTTTTATCATCTACTCGATTATGTACTAATCATGCTTGATATTTTTATTCAACGCAAACAAATAAAATAAATCAAAAAAATTAATATTTTAACCCAAAGTGCTTCAGTCCGTAACAAATTTCAAATCTTGAAAGATAATTTGGTGCTTTGCCTGAGTGGATTTCAATGGGTCGTATGGTATGATATTTCCCAAAGTTCACTAAAAATACTCCCTAGTTGCTCTTTTTTTGAAATGATTTAAATTCTTGGTACGTAAAAATCTCTATAATAATTTTCCCTTCCAAAATGTCTATCTACTTATAGAGGGGTAGTGGCCTTTTCTCAAAATTTCCTAAAATGAATGGAATTATAATTTTGGTAAAACGAATATACCACATAAATTTTGAACATGTTTGGTAGTTGACTTGGTGTTCGATGATCACAAAAATTTTTTTAGAAAAACTATGATTTTATTTTGGTAATTCTCATGTTAAATGTATAGAACTGAGATTTTTTTATTATATCAAAAAAAAAAAATTTCGTGGTTATCGAACACCCACTAACATACATTTTCAAAATTTAGGTGGGATAGACATTTTACCAGGATTATACATGATTCAATTCATTTCAACAAATTCTGAGAAAATGCCCCTCTCCTCTCGACGAGTATATGTGCATTTTGGGGTGGAAACTTATACGGGAATCCTCACGTGGCGAGAGTTATAATCACTTCAAAAATAAACAGCCTGTAGCATGTACTTTTGGTAAATTTAAGAGAAAATCATATACATGAGATATGAGTTTACATACTATTCAAATAGGAAAACTTTAGGCTTGATGTGGCACGTGTTAATATTATTAACCAAACTGGATGAAATTTTGAAACATACTTTCTTAAATGCAAATGAGCAATATTCAGCCTAATATTGTCCAAAAAAATGAAAAAAAAAATCCATCTGTGATAGCGTGCTAACCTAGCATACAAATTATACATTCATGTAAATGATTTACTACCAACCTCAGAAAGCATGATGGATATATGTACATAATATAAAGGAGATGTTCAAAAAATTTGTTATTTATTTTATTTTTTCTTCGTCTTAAAAATAGCTTATTATCAAATATTCATCGAGAAAATTACTTTTCGAATGTTTTCCATGGAGAAATAGTGATAAGAAAAGTTTGAGCTACCGCAGAAAAATTAAAAATATGAAAAACATAAGGTCATACCCTCCCCTTCCGATACATATGTGTGAGGGAGGAATTTGAAAAATGGTATATTTTGTTTAAAATATTAAGATAACTCTCACGCACTTCTATTGGGACGCAGACGCCTGGAGTGCTACATATTGCCTACAACGTTTGTTGAATATTGATGAGATATGTTATACCCCACCTTACAATATGAAGGTTGAAGTAAAAATTCTTTGTCACAAAATTTAAGACAGAAAAGCTCAAACTTTTTATATGAGCTCAATTATAGATTACAATATGATCCTCTGACTCCGAATCAAAATGGTTTGAACATAGAAAATGCTCAAAATTTTAGGTAAACTTGAGGAGTCTTGAAGAGCTCGAATTGCATAGATATGGATGAGGACTAGTGAAATACATCGTAAGCTACAAATGCTCATGGAGGGGAGAATGATTTATAAAATTTCTCGAGTCGTGTACATTTCCTTAATTGAAGTTGGGACACATATGATGACCTCTTGGATTTCAGTACAGGTTTCGTTGGAGAGGATAGGTAAGTGTCATCAGCCTTAGTAGTGGTTGTGGGTACAGAGGTATTAACAGCAATTATCTGCAAGTCAGAGCACACCTCTATTAAAAATTCAGCTTTAAATGAGGTATGAGGTCGTTTCTGGTTTTCTTTATTAATTTCATTATTGTTCCAGACTTTCATAACTTTGTTTTCTAGATTTATGGAATACAAATTTTTTGAAATTCCCTTCTTTTAGTGAAATATATATATTTTTTTCTCATTTCTTCAATTCTTGAATACATGTGTCGTGTATTTCTCATTTCCATTTTCATATTTTACTGAATTTCAACTTTTTGAATATTTTTCACATTTTTTGACATTTATTCATCTATTTAAAACTTCAACAAGTTTTAGGTTGGCTTTTACATTCATTTCAAAGGCAAAAACTCCTAGTCTTTTAACTCTTACTGAACTATAAAAATATCTAAACCAGGACAACTTGACGCTTTTATCCCTATTTCACTGAGATCTTTCATTGGGGTAAAATTTTCACATCTTGAAGATATATGGGATTTTATTATAATCGCTTCAGGATTATTTTCAGTCCATCTGAACACCCATTGAAGTTTTTTCTCGGGCAACGATTCATTAAAAATTAGAAGACCAGAAAGAAATCCTTTTGACACGTCTGGCGTCACGAAAAAACACCATTACGTTGGGACACCCGGTACCATCAACGAACCCCGTCTAATAGATTCAGCTTTTCATAACGAATACCTATTAACACTGTAGAGTATAGCAATAATCTCCGTGCGTAGCATTGGGAGCTACGAGGGTTATTGACCGTCGTGTAAGGGAATGGCACGATATCAATACGATGGAAACATGTCGATTATGTAGGAAATATGGTACACGTAGGATACAATTAAGTGTTAAGATTAAAAGTCAAAAGTCGTTTAGACATAGGCAGGGTGAAAATTTCGAGGTTAGCGCAAATATCTTATAGACGATGACGAAGGAGGCGGGGTGGTGTATCGCGTATCGTTGTATATAGTCAACCCTATTAGAAAATGACAACTTTTCGGTGGATGTGTGATGAATGTTCAATACGTGTTGGTCGGTCTGGTAGACGAGATGGAATTTCGGGACCGAGGGTGTCGACGGGAGGTTTTTGACCATGATTAATGTCGTCTGAGCCTCCCTCGTATACAGTACGTCTTGTTTGGCCGGCTAAAGATGTTGCACACGCGGATCCGCGGCGGGGTACCTGCACACTATACCCGTATACGTGTGTAATTGATACGTGCGACTACCTGCGGATATACCTTACGCTGCTCTCCGCTTCGATACATTATGCCCGCGTGTTATTGTTATTCAACGCCACCATCGCCGCCGCATTCTATCGGTGCCGTGGAAAAACTCTGTGACTTAACCGATTCTATTTTTAAATGTGATCGTTTTGTTTATTCTTCATTTGTATCGAGTCACGTACCGGTCTTATACGCCACACAACCGCCGACCCATTGTACCATATATATCGTAACGAGTGAAAAAAAAATGGAAAAGAAAAACGCGCATCTTCCGCCACAATTAAACACCTTATACGCGAAACGTGCTCCGCCACAAAGCCCAACATCCCTATAATACCTTCGTCATACATTATATCCTATGGTAAGGAATGCGAATAAAATTTTATTCGAAATTCCCCCCACCGTTCCACCTTAGGTCTTAAACGTAGCCCATATTCGCGCGCTACCCTTGCACACCGAGTTCGCCTTTTAAGCCTATTAGCTACCCCGCCCTACGCTAACATCGTATAACCGCAAACGAGCACGCCGATCTGCTATATCTGCCTTTATTTCTCCGTAAACATCTACACCCACACGCATCGTATACCGCACCCGGGTGTATAAACGTTTGTCAATATTTTTACCAGATTTCACTCCTCACCCCCTTCGTAGGGTGCTGCAAATTTTCCGCCTTGCCATCTGTCGTTTAGTTCTTTTCGCGCCCAAAATTCGCCCAACTTTGTAGTTTGCATGAATACCGAACCCGTGACGAACTTATAATACGATACTGTCAGCACGGTGAGAGGGAGAACGGGAAGGGGAGTGAGTGTGTTCATAAACTTCATTAAGCTCGTTCAATTTCCTTCGTGAGTATTAAATTAGCAAGAGAAAAGCAATCAATGACGAAGCATCAAAATTTGAAAATGTTCATAATTCAAACAGTATAATATGCACTAATTTCGTGTGACAAAAAATGACAAAAATGAAGAACAAATAATAAATGACAAAAAAATGACTAAAAACCAAAATTACTAGCAAAAAAATATCCGCAGAAAATTGAGTAATTGATGATTAAAGAAATGATCTGATATACAAATGATCAAGAATTACGAATGAAGAAAATCAATAAAAATTACTAAAAATAGAGAAAAAGGAATAAACAATGATGACAGGAATGACAAAAAATGGTGAAAAATGTCAAAAAAGGGCAAGTGATAAAAACTGATCAAAAATATCAAGAAATCCGAACAACAAGAGAATATGACCCAAAATTATGTAAAAACGATTAATGATGAAAAGAGGAAGACAAAATTACAAAAAAAAAATTACAAAAAATATGAATGATAAGAATTGATCCAAAATATCAAAAAGTCTGATCAACAACATAAACATAACCTAAAATGAGAAAACGATTAATGATAAAAAAAGGAAGACAAAATTACCAAAAAAGCGGAAAATTACAAAAAAATCTAAATGATGTAAATTGATCAAAAATATCAAGAAGCTCGATCAACGATGTACACATATCATTAAATGATGAAAAAAACGATTACAAATAACAGAAAGGATTAATGATGAAAGAAGGAAAACAAAACTACCAAAAGTAACGAAAAATTACAAAAATATATAAATGATGAAAACCGATCAAAAACATTAATAAGCCTGATCAACAATGTAAACATAAAGCAAAATGATGAAAAAACGATTGATACAGAAAACCATCAATGATTTAAAAAAAAAGAAAAGAAAAGAAAGAAAGAATTTTCCAAAAATAGTAAAAAGTTACAAAAAAAAGAATGATAAGACAGACCAAAAATAATCAAAAATCAGATTAATTACAAAAAATAAAAAACAATGACTAAAAATAACAGAAAATATTAAGTAACCAAAAATGTCGAAAAAAGTTACCAATAACCAAAAAACGAGCAATAATGAAATAAAATGATAAGAAATAATAAATGATCGAAAAACTGTTAGCAAATCAAAGAGAATTGTCAGTGATTAAAAAAAAAAATGTGAAAAAATTTGTAACGTGTCAATGAATTCGTTCTCCATGAGGAAAATATCTAATAAGCAATGAAAAAAAGTGAAAGTATACAAAATAACAAAAGTATCAATACAGCTGTTTGAAAAAATAACAAAAAACAAAAAATTGAAAAATGATCAATAATTAGACTAACGATAGAGCAAAAATCAAAAATAATGACTAAAAATAGCAAACTATGACAAAAATGTCGAAAAAAGTAATCAATTACCAGAAAAAAAAAACAAAAACTGATCAAAATTGATCAAAGACAAATTATTGAAAAATAATGTACGAGAAATGAAAAAAAAACCCGTTCGATTATAAAAAAACGATAAAAACTTCAAAAATCGTATGAAATAAACCAATGAGGAAAATAGAATAGAGATCAATAAAGAAAAATTAAGTTTGGAGGAAAAGAAACCCATGATCATCATGAATGATAAGGACTGAAACAACGATCAGTATGTGATAAAAATCATTGAAAATTTTAAGAAATGTGGAAAAAATCTCAATGATGGAAAAATTGCCAAGAATAACATAAAAATGGCGATTAAAGAAGCCAAAATAAGAGAATTTATTAGAAAGCTTTGAAGATGAGAAAATAATCTAAATTTACTTAAAATCATCAATCATTAAAAATGTTTACGAATGATAAGAATTGACAAAAAATATCAATTATCAAAAAAATCAAAAACACTGTAAACAATGGAAAACATTTGTCAAAAATGACAAAAAAACATTAACCAAGAATAGAAACTAAGGTATGATAGAAAAAATTAACAAAAATGATTGAAAATAAAATAAAAAATGGAGGAAAAATCCAACGGAGAAGTTTAAGCCAGCTTTCGATAATAACCATGCAATACGTAAAACAATAGATAATAACATTCCTCATATTCTGTGAGTTCAATAGCACGAAAGGCATTTGCGTAAGCGACCTGCCAACAAATATTGTCAAATAAGGAGTGACAATTTGTTGATTGCCTACATTGCATATTTGGAACATCAGTGTTGCCATGGGATTCAAATAGATTAGACGTTCTTATAATTTTTTATTCATCTCAAAATATCACCACAATAATTTCAAATTAAAATCACATAACAAATTCGAGACAGATAAAAACTAATCCATCATCCACTGAAACAACTGAGACTCTACGTGGAACTCATAACACCGCATCCCCGTAAATAAGAGTACATCATCCTATAAGTACATATGCGAGTTGAGTAAATATTAAATCTACTATCTAACACGGTTACGAGTCCATCTTCGACACACATCCAGTCGTCAGTCATGGCAAACAAGAGCCATCGAGAGTTGAGGTAGAATTCACCATGTTTGCTTACTCGTGTAAGAATGAGAAGCGACCGGCAACGATTTGGCTGACTGAGTTTACATAAGTTTGGAGAAAAATTTACCTAACAGTGTTATATTTCTTACGCAAACATGGCGTACACGCGAGAAACGAAAAGACTCTGGCGCCAACGCCGTTCATTACGTCAGCAACGACCCAAACGATCTAGCGCTAGTTGTCACCAATTGTAGTCCCGCTTCGCCCGCTTTACCGGTAAAATAAGGTGATACATACGTGATAGGTTGCCACAAGATCGCGCACCACTTTCGCATTTCACTTCGACTGGCCGGCTCGGCGGCCAAACGTGTTGTACAAAACCGGAGGCGCGCACTACTAAAGAGAATACCAAAGCCAACGGTCCTGGAAACGAATAAAATCCACACTCCTCGTGAGCACAACGTTTGCATGTTAAAAAGGGACTCCCGAGCTCGCGGTACGTATAAACTTGTGCGTATATGCAAAAGTATGAATGAGAAAGGCGGGCGACTGGGAATATCGCATTAGCAATTGTAATAAGGAAGTGGCGAGAATATGCACAGGCCTTGCTACCGAATTCACTTTCACCACCGCGCCACCGTTGTCGACGGATCAGAGTATTATGCACAGACACATACGCGTCTCGAAAGGGTAATTTTTTATCACCGTTTGTTGGTGGTTTTTTTTTCTCGCTCGGGCACCATGTAAATAAACCCTGTTCATCCCCCTCGACGTAACGTGATTGTTATCGATAAGGAGAATCGATCGGCAATGACCTTGAGGTACGACCGCCTCTCCGCGAATTAGCATAATTACCTAATTATTCAAACATTTAAAAAGCGACTCGCTGAATATTTATAGGTACGGTGTCTGCTGCGGTGAAATGATGATTAAATTCTACCCGACTTTTCTCTCGTCTCTTCTTCCATGTCGTCGGCGACGTCGTCGTTAACAACGTTTACGCATCTTCCGTTCTTTCCTCGTGTACTTTTTCCTCTTTAATATATTCTATGCAGTTGGCGAATTTTCCAAATTCGCTTGGAGAAAAAGTTATCACGATGATCTGTTCCTGCACATTCATTTTCTTCTATTAGCTAGTATAGGTTCTGGTTCCAGTTTAAGTGGGTGGTAGCATCGCATCAAACACATTGGCTACTGATAACCTGTTATATCACGAAGACGTAAGGTAACCTCTGCATATGGGTAAGCGGTGTCTCTTGGTGCATCTAATGATATACTACAACATCTAATATAAGTTCAACTATTCGCACGTTAGTTTATCCTAAAAAGTTTGAAATGCCAATAAGGCAGAATAGGGCAGGAAAGGAACAGGTATTGTGGTAAGAGACTCTGTCGTTGTAACTGATATAAGCATTATGCAATCCACAAACCCACAATCACAAAAAAATATAACGCTAATACACCCTATGGCAGATTTGAAGAATAGGCAATAAGTGATTCCTACTAAGAATAAGCAGCCCTATTGACAACTGGGAATTCTGTATGACTTTGTGCATCCGATATGAGTAAGTGTGGTTGTATTCATAATTGGTACATACTGAGGACTCTTTGCCAATTTTTCACAATCTATGTAGAGACTTTACATCATCAATAGACTTTGGTGAGTCCTTCGAACATTTTACTCAATTTCTTGATTTACAAGCCGAGAAAATTAAGCTAAAACGGAGCAAATAATTCTCTGGTGCATCTTATCATTTTCTTCTCGAAAAAATGTAGAAACTTAATGTAAAGGTTTAAAAAAACAACTTGAGAAGTTGAATTTTACAGCTAATGTCATACTAAACACATATTTTTCAAACTATAACCACTTGAGGGCCTTCAAATTAATTATACTCAAATTTTCACAGTCCGCTAATTGGATCTATCTTGACTCGAATTCAAGAGGTCATATTCTGGTCATCAAATAACCCTACACACGAAGTTGCACCTTTCCAAGTCGGTTTGGTGATAAGATATGGAAGATTCCTGAAACGTCCTGCAACAATTTCCCCTCTAAAAACCGTTTTTTGCTATAATTCCCCTCCACATTCACTAGGGAAGCCAAAATTAGAATAGTTTAGTCACATTCGCCTATTTTATCATATGACACCACAATAAAATATTTTAGACCTGTGTAACTCCACCACATTTTCAGATCAATAGCCCCTTCTCCCCCTTCTCCTCCCCTCCAACATCATGTATGGAGATGAATTGGAGATTTCTTATACTTCGTTCACGTTACTTACATTTTTACTAATTTGAGATTTCTCAAGCTCTACTCAAATTTTGATAATCCGCCATTTTGGATCAATTTCGACCCTAATTCAAGAGGTCATATACTGGTCACTAATTAACCCTACACAAAAAGTTTGTGCCCTTCTAGATCAATTTGCTGAGAAGATATGGAAGAATGAAGAAATTTCATCACTCAAAACTTTCTCAAAATGCTGTTTTTTGCTTTAACTCCCTTCCGAATGCACTTAGAAGGCTGAAATTTGGATATGTTGGTGTCCGTGATTTGCTTTTCATATGAGATCAAAAACAAAAACTTTGAATTATTTGTTTCATCTTCAGCCTCACTCAAATTTTGAGTGATCCGCCATTTTGAAGTGTACCGAAAAAACAAAAAGTATCTTTTTTTGTATTTTCCAGAAGAGTCTCTCACCAAATTTTGAGTGAATTTCGTGAATACTCCCCAACCCCGAGCGTAGGAGAGATCCCCCTCCCCTCACCTCTTCCAAATCAGGTACACTGTAATAGCTAGGTATTGTTTTTAGTAAAGACTCAGCTAAAAATGAAAGAAAAATGGATAAAATAGATAAAAAATGATCAAAAATAACCAAAAATGGCCAAAAAAGTCGAAAAATCATGAATAAAAAAAATCAATAAATCGTAAAAAATTAAACTTTTGTGTTTTAAAATTATATCCAACACAATCTTATTTTTTTATTATTATTTTTTTTTTAATAATAAAGTAAAATAAATTAATACCTTAAGTTGTATGGAGGAACGTGAGTAATGAAATTTTTTAAATCTCTTACATCTGCTCATCAAATCCACTGGGAAAAATCTTAGCCTTTGTGATAAGAACATTAAAAACCCTCCATCTTACTTAAACAACGTTTTTCCAAACCCTACCTTCCAATAGCTGCAGGCCTGAGGAGGGGACTGAAGGTTTCCCCCCAGGCCCGAGTTTTTTTCCAGGGCCCACCGACGGTCCGTGACTTGACGCATCGGCGCTCTATTTTTTATGCTCTTGACTCTTCCTCCTGTCTTAGGCCCAGGCTTCTCTGCATGATGCTGAATGGCTGCATACTCATTACTCAATTCATTTCATGGAAAATATCTCAGTGCTCCCTTCCGCTTCAACTATTTTGTTTACCACCATCAGCAGTCTTTTAATGAAGAGGCCCAATTTTTTCTTTTTCTAAAATTCTCGATACAGAATACCTTATGACTTCTAGAAGTTACTCTCGGAGCAATTATGTTTATTTTGCTGAGTAATTCAGAATCCTATTTTAGTATGTTGTTAATGGTCAAAAATCAGCCTATTTGCAATTATTTCAGGATCAAGTCTTTCATAGAGCTTAATTGTCTAAACATGGTTCTTTATGTCTTTCTAGCGTTGGTTTGTTGGTTTACGAAATCTGATATAATGATATTGATTGTCTAGTGCGGTTGTAACGAGTTTTTAGAGTTTAGTAACACTGCAGTGCATGAGGCCTTTTCCTCCTCATCTTTCCAAGAGGGGGCAGCACCACAATGCATGTGTTCGTTCTACATACCTCTACTGATGCTTTCTTTAAAGGTTCCATACTATGGTTTAGGTCTTGATAACACCAACGTGAACCACAACTAGCGAATAAGAGCTTCCAATCCCCTTTAATAAGATAAATCAACGTCTTGGAATCCCCTCCTCCATACATCCACCTTGGGTGCACTTTTTATACCATAAAAGTAAAATACAATTTACCGTAGAGCTCGTACCGAGCGTTAATTTAAATCGACGTCGACGAAGCCAATTTACCGCCATGCATAAAATTCAAATCGGGCCAATTACTCGCACGGTAAAGCGAATTTGCAAAAATTAAAAACCATATACGCCACGTCGAGCGTTACCTCGCTTCCATAAATCAAGCAACTTGGCTCGATACCATCACCGCGCGTTCACCGATTCGAAGGTCCTCGTAGCCGGAAAATATAAAACGCTTACGTCGCCACCGAAACCCATGAACGAGAATACGAGGCATACCAAACCGTACGTGTTACGCCGAACGATCGACTGCTGCTAGATATTGCTAAGTCAAGGAAATACCTTTACGTGACGTCCGGTGTGGTGTATAGTCTCGGAAAAAAGTATCCACTGGGGTTGGCCCGTTCGATGTATAATCTTAGTGCATTTCGGTTCGGGAAATATTATTTCTCGATGGTTATCTTTTCGTATATAGCATCGCCGTCAAGATCCGTTTTAATTCTACTACAAAATTCGATCGAACGTTCGGTTGATGTCTTCCACAGATAGAGACAAGAAGAGCACAGAATTACCACGCCAATCGAAACACCTTGCCCGTCAGTTCTAAGGAAGGACCAAACGTCGAGGTCGAAGGTCTCACTACAGATGGTTAGAGTGACACGGAATCTGCCACCATCGTTCCTTCAGCACCCTACACGAGAGTAATAAAGTGCACGGTTCGAAGGTCATCGGCGAAAATATTTGCTCGTTAAACGCCTAATCATTACCGGTCACCCTAACATCTCACCCTGTACGTAGAATCTGCGAGTCACGACAGGGAAAATATTTTCGTTTCTCTTTCCAAGAGGGAAAATCCAATTCGCCATAAATCACCGAATGTAGCTACCTACCGGTTTGTAGGAAGAGAAAAAAATCCTGCGAGTTCGAACGAATTAACAAATTACCAAGTAAACGTCGTTAACAGCATTAATTGAATATAACGAATGCTTTACATCGTTTTACGACGTACCATAAAGTTTTTTACGATTTAGATAAAAATCGTCGTCATTTTAATACCTTCCACGTATACAACTAGGTCGCTATATGAATTGGCTAAAAATAGCAATTACGCGCCGCCGGTCTGATTTTTAAGGGTTAAACCATTAAAAGTTGGGTCGTCAACAAGGTGGCACCGTATCGTGACCGTTACCGCCTACTTATTATGCGTAATTGATTGATGGATTACTTAGTCGAGCACCTGCCCGACTCAGCCATTCACCTGCTTCAAATGTTTATCGTTTCGCGGTATTTTCGGTCGTCGATGTCATTGCGAGTCTTACGCAGCACCCTGCTGAGCCGGACGTTCGGTAACAGGTCGTATGATGGACCGGTTTTCGACTTTTTCCTTAAAGGAACGGGCAGACAGAAACGTAATCGCAGGAGCGAAAAAGCTCACGTAAAACATTCTACTTTCGAATTCGAATCCAATAAAATTCCTAAAATGAGCTTACGCTGTAGAATTTTTTGTTTTATAAATTCAAAAAAATATTTTTTTTTACCATAATTTTTTTGAGTTTGAAAGTGATAATTTACCGTTCACAGCTCAATAAATATTCATTTTCAATTTTTCCTTAAATTCAACGAATCTAAATTTTTTTAACATTAAATTTCACTTGTTTAAAAAAACAAATGATGAATACATAACTCATGAGTTGAAGGCAAAATATGGATTCCATTTTAACAATACAAAAAAGTTGACAAATTACAACTCATTCAGCGTTAAAATCTTTAAATACCCCCTTCTCCCCACCATCAAGCTATGTCATTCAAAAGGAGAATGAATGATGTTTTGAGAAAGCTTGAATAATAAAAATTAGGCCTGTTTGATCTCTTTAATCATAAGGAATTCAAATTAAGGTTATCCAATGCACTCGATTTCCAAAATATTCATATAATATTCATTTTTGGAAACAACTACGGCATGAAGATTCTTCAATAGATTTTTTTGAATTCCAAAAAAAAAATTATAACTAATTTTTTTTTTAATTTCAGGCTTCAAGCACATCTTCAATATGTGAAAAATCCATTCCTTTAATTTTTGTTTTCCAATTCAAATTTTGCAATTCACATTTTTTTCCAAAATGTGTCCAATACAGAGCTTTATATTTGTAAAATAACTTCAATACATCAGAGAAAGAAGTTCAAAACTCTTCCCATTCCCCTCACTTCAATCAAGTTAATATTTACATCCATCATGATGAGGTCAAAGTCAAAGTTTTTTATGGTTTTTGAAAAATTATTAAAACATAAAGTTCTTTGAAATTAGAAGATTTAGTAACGTAAAAATGTGGGAAAAATATTTTGTTGTATTTTTTTTTTTCAATTTACGAAAACTTTAATATTTCACATTTCTCTCAAATAAAAAAAAAGAAATCAGTAATTAATTTCTGTGACGCATAATAAATATGCAATTGATTTCTGCTTCAAAATATTTAAAATTATTGCTACATAATTTCTACCTTCCAAGGGTTCTCAAAGCAGTTCAAATAATGCTAAAAAATTGTATGTGAGGCGTTTGCCTTTTCAATTAACTCAACAAACACGCTATGCTCAATTTTCATTTTCCAGGGAGAAGGGGGGGGGGGTGATGAAATATGAAATTTTGAATTTAATACTGAATTCAGATAAATTCATTTTATTATTTTGTTTTCATTTGGACATATAGATACAAATTACATATTATTTTTTACTTTTTTTTTTTTGTTAATTTAAATTCATTTAATTTCTTATTTCATTTAATTTTAGTTTTTTTATATTAATTTTTTTATTTACTCGAGGATTTGTAATTCGATTTCGTATGCCATTTTTAATTAGAATCTACATTACTCTGAGAACCTTAGAAGCTGAAAATTAAATATAAAGAGCCTCTTATTTTATCATCTGACACCATAATCAAAACTTTTCGACTCTTCGTTCACTCCATCACATTTTGAGGGCAATAACTATTTCTCCTAAGTGAAGGAAAAACTGGCATATTGCATATTTCTCATTATTAGTAATCAATGAGTATACATTTATCAAATCTGAGTCATTAGAGGCTCTTCGAGTTTTCCTCAAATTTTGGCCATCGGCCATTTTGGATCCATTCTAGTCTTTAACTAATTCTATATACATAGTTTGATCTTTCCACAGTAAATTTGGTAAGAGGATATAAGAGATTTAAGAAATTTCACTCAGCTTCAAAACTTCATCAAAAAGTATTTCCTGCCTTAACTCCTCTCTATTTGCAGTTGAGAGGCTGAAATTTGCATAGGTTAGTGTCCGTGACTTACTCATTTATATGAGACCAAAAACGAATATTTTAAACACTTCGTCCTCACTCAATCAACTCTCACAATTTTGAATCATAAAAAACAAAGCAAGGTGGTTTTGTGGAATTCCGCAAATTTTCAGCGATTTTCACACATACCCGTTGGACATTTGACATAAGATTACAAATGGTCTGAAGATGTCACTCCCTGCCGCTCCTTCCCAAAACAGGGGGTGTATGTAATAGTTATCAACTAAAAATTCATTCGTACGACTGAACATGATTTTGAGGAAGAAAAAATCTCAAATTATAGGAAGTTCAATTTTTTGAAAATTTTTTGAGGAATAGGTAAAGTTATGGGTAAGTAGATATTTACATGAGATTTATTCTAAATCCATTCAAAATTATTTTACAACTATCAAACCCCAAGCTAAACTATTTTCAAAAAAAATCTCAATATCTTTAAATTCATTTTTGTGGCTTCCATCAAATCAAAAAACTATAGTAATTAACGATTCTTTGCAGTAATTTGGCAACTTATTACAATTTGTTGCATTTCTTGAGGAAATTCTCGCATCATTGTAACCAAGAGCTATACTACAATCTCTCAGTAACCAGTCCCAACACTAAGACTTTTTCCAGAACGAACATCGAACATGGATTTCACACGCCGTTTAAACACTTCGTCCTCACTCAATCAACTCTCACAATTTTGAATCATAAAAAACAAAGCAAGGTGGTTTTGTGGAATTCCGCAAATTTTCAGCGATTTTCACACATACCCGTTGGACATTTGACATAAGATTACAAATGGTCTGAAGATGTCACTCCCTGCCGCTCCTTCCCAAAACAGGGGGTGTATGTAATAGTTATCAGCTAAAAATTCATTCGTACGACTGAACATGATTTTGAGGAAGAAAAAATCTCAAATTATAGGAAGTTCAATTTTTTGAAAATTTTTTGAGGAATAGGTAAAGTTATGGGTAAGTAGATATTTACATGAGATTTATTCTAAATCCATTCAAAATTATTTTACAACTATCAAACCCCAAGCTAAACTATTTTCAAAAAAAATCTCAATATCTTTAAATTCATTTTTGTGGCTTCCATCAAATCAAAAAACTATAGTAATTAACGATTCTTTGCAGTAATTTGGCAACTTATTACAATTTGTTGCATTTCTTGAGGAAATTCTCGCATCATTGTAACCAAGAGCTATACCTACAATCTCTCAGTAACCAGTCCCAACACTAAGACTTTTTCCAGAACGAACATCGAACATGGATTTCACACGCCGTCGCTTCGTTTCGCCATGGCGCTAGAAAATTCGTTTCCCGTACGTGTACGCTTTTCATCGCCCCATATAATGATACCTTACGATCGTACGCTAGCGTTATGCGATATCTTACGCGCAAAATAAACGAACCTACTTATTAGTAGATTTCTTCGTGTTCTCCAGTATACCGATCCGCTACTTTGAAATTAATTGTACATAATTGGTACGACCTTTCCGATGTAAAATTAAAAATACATCTTGCACAGAAAACGGAAACGTTAAAACATAGACTGGAATACGGACGAAAATCATCTCTTCTCTACCCCCCACTCGAATTCGGATTGTATTTACACAAGCGCGAAAGCGTGAAGCCAAAATCGACACGAAGAGTACGCATCTTCCGATGACGAATTGTCAATTTCATTAACGGATTTTAATTAAATTTAAGCAACAACATTCGCATCTCGTATAGCTCGTTCTCTTGACGCTGATTCGTCGAGCGCGAGAGATGTGCACGCTACGACGAACTGATAACAATATGTATGCATGAAATTTGAATAGGAAATTTGGGAAGATTATAAGGGTGTCAAATGCAGTTAGGTAGTAAGCGGTGGCTGGCTGTTATTATACGTATCACTGAACTTCGCAAGTATCCAACGAAGCGTGTTAAAGCTGTACAGCGAATACAACCGCGCTACGACCTGCAACTAACTTTACAACAGAAGCAAAGCGCCGCAATAATTGATAATCCGGTAACAATGCCACAATTTACCAACGTTTTGCCGCGCGCGTATCTTCAATCCGGCTCAACACCTTCGTATAATATGAATTCTTTCCAAAATGCGGATTCGAGGCTTTTTGTCTTTGCGGTTTCCAACATCTATGACCCCCGACGAGTGTGATTTTATCATCGTGCACGATACGTTCGGTTCGCTAATTCTGTCCAGCAGTCAATCGAATGGACGTTGCGTTCGTTATTTTTTTACTTTTTAATTTTTTCGGTCATCAGAATTGCCTATCTCTGATGCTTATATTTTCAGGATTTCAATAATTTCAGTTTCAACGAGTAGCATTCTTTTGGTATATATTTCTATTACCTATCCAATAGATTTTATGGTAAATGTGTAGTAATTTTCACTCACCAAATATACAGATACGCAAACTTGTCCTCATCACTAGCCTCCAATTCCAACGCACGAAATATTCGATAATACCTCATACCACTACATGTCTTCCATGGCGGAATCAGCTACCCCTTTCGAACCCTCTTCAGACACATTTTACCGCCCACTGTTCCACCAAACTCTTGTACCCTTTGCTCCCGCTCTTATAGACGCCCGACCCGCTCGTACTCAATAGAGCTAATCAACTCCGCGAGACTGTTTATTAGCTCCCTCCGGTTACCACAGCGCCGTTTTCGCACCGACGACGTAATTAGCGTTCGGCGGGCCATCTTCGTCGTCATCGCTAACAAGTCCATTAAATTTTTTACGGAAAAGCCGCGTCGAACTTCGCCACCGCCTGAAATTCCCAAATGAACAATCCAGCAGCGTTGAGGTTACGTGTTTGGAAGTCGAAAATCTGTTTTTAACGTTCGTACGCGTATAAAACTGATTAGCACTCGATTGTCTTATTTCATCCGGCGCTCGGGTACCAATTAAGGAGGATAGAAAATGGTATAATTATGCGGATTTATAACCTCCTCGAACCTCTCCAGTTATTTCGCGAGACCGCCGCTTTTCTAGTTATCGTACGGATTCGTGGAGATGTACGATTCCGAATTTATACGCTTATAGGTCTCAATTAGATGGCTCGAGGTGGGCTAAATGCTTAGCTCTAATTTAAGATGCTTTGAATAGAACACAGCTGGTCTTGGATTACAGAGAATATATAAAATTGTAAGATTAACCAGGAACATAATTTTAGAGTAAGAATACCACATCGAATCTTACACTAACCGGAATCTTCTCTTGTTACCTGTTAAAATGAAGCAATAGGTGTGGTATGAAATTTTTAAGTTACCGTGAAATTGAAAGAATTTTTTTTTGGGAACCGCATGGAAGGAGGAAGTATACAATCTTAAATTAAAACTCCCAAAAATCTTCTAAGAAATTAAACTTCAACTATTAAGTTCAAGAACACTGACAGGCAATGAACTGAGACAGAAATCTGAACCTGAAATTTTTAACTGAGTTTTTAACAAAACGATAGCTATTACAGCCTACCTGATTTGGGAAGGGAAGGTCGGGGGAGGGTGAGGTCTTCAAATCTTTGCGTTTCAGACCATTTGTAATCATCTGGTAAATGTCCAACTTTTTGGTATATATATATTTTTTTTCCCCCACGCGTAGCGCCGGCGAGTATTCATAAAATTCGCTCAAAATTTGGTGAGAGACTCTTCTTGAAAATGCGCAAAAATAGTTTTTTTGTTTTTTCGATAAATTTCAAAATGGCGGATCACTCAAATTTTGAGGGGGCTGGAGAAGGGCAAATAGCTCAAATTTTTCGTTTTTGATTTCATATGAAAGAGTGAGTCACGGATACTAACATATCCAAATTTCAGCTTCCTAAGTGCATATTGAGAGGAGTTAGATCAAAAAACGGCTTTTTGAGGAAGTTTTGAGTCATGAAATTTCTTGAATCTTCCATATCTCCCCACCAAATCAAGTTAAAGAGGTCAAATTTTGTGTGTGAGGTTAGTTGGTGACCACAATATGACCTCTTGAATTTGGATCAAAATGGATTCAAAATGGCGGATTATCAAAATTTTGAGTAGAGCTTGAGGAGCCTCAAGTTGGTAAAAATGTAATTAATATGAATTCATATGGTTATTGGGGATAAGTTGTATACTATATCCCGAATTCACTTCCATACATGATGTTGGAGGGGGGAAGGCGGGGTTATCAACCTAAAATAGTGGTGGGGGTACAGGAGGGGTCGAAAATTTTTTATTGCTGTGTCATATGATAAAATGAGCCCAAGTGACAAACGTATTTTGATTTTAGCTTCCTCAGTGATTTTGGAGGGGAGTTAGAGCAAAAAACGGCTTTTGGAGGGGAAATTGCTGCAGGAAATTTCATGAATCTTCCATATCTCATCACCAAATCGGCCTAGAATGGTCAAACTTTGTGTGTAGGATTAGTTTGTGACCAGAACATAACCACTTAAATTTGAGTCAAAATGGATCCAAAATGGCGGATTATCAAAATTTGAAGATAATTTGAGGACCCTCAAATAGTTATAATTTGAGAAATATGTGTTCGCATGATTAATTTCATGGCAAGAAATACTACATGTGCCAAATTGAACTTCTTAAGTGTTTTTGGATAGGGTAGGGTTTTCAGACTTGGTATTGGGTGTGGCCTGTAGTGATGAACGGTTGAGCAAGGTTATTACTAAATCAAAACAAGCCCCAGTTAAAAACTCAGCTCCAGTAATGCGGCATGGCTGCTTACGTTTTTTTCATAAATGTACTCAAAAGAACACCTTTTTCGTGAGACATTGCGATCATTTTCAAATCTTTGGTCATTCTGCAAGTCAAGCTGTATGGGATTTCCTTGTGTACTTCATCATAGTTCAATCATGTTGTGGTTTTTAAATTAAATTGAATGGAAGTGAACTTCTTTGGAACTTTAGTCAAGTAAGTAAATTTAAACTCAACATGCATCGAACATAAATTTTTGTATCTTGTCTGATTAATGAATTCGCATTAAGCAGTGATGATCAGAACTGAACTAGAATTTTTCAAATAAATGAATTTAAACTGAACATGAATGGAACTTGGAATTCTTTATAAATGGATTCTGACTGATATGAACTAAAAAAAAATCATGTACTTAAACTGAATATATTTTTAGCGGACTTTACTTTTAAAGTAAATTCGCTATTGCGTTCACTCAGTTTCTTACTTTGTTTCTTTATTTATTTATTTATTTATTTTTTGTTTTTTTCATTTTACAAAGTAGAGGTTGTGTGGCTTGAGGCACACTAATGTATTGCATTTAGATATTTAGATTGAGTGCTATGAGGCTTATTGGATTAGGAACTTTAAGATGTTGTATGGAGGCAGTATGACCAGTTGGGTTCAAATATTCGAATTTTTTCATCCTCATAGGTTGAATGTAAGTTCTTTCCCTTGCCAACATAAACAAGATCATGAAGTTCTTCATCCCTAGATAAAAGTCAAAATTGAATGAAGCCAGAATTTCCATTTCATCAAAAAATGTTCAAAATTTAAATTTAAAAAAAAATCATGTATCATAAATTTAAATAAAAACTATTAAATTTTGAAAATTGCTGAAAGGTATTTTGTATCTACAATTTTGGCATAAATTTAACCTAATTTCAAATATAGTGATTTTTTTTAAACTTGGAAGTTGGTAGGTACCTGCATTTCTTTTTTCTTCTCGATACGTTCAGATTTACCATAGCAATTAAAATACATTGAAACCCCTTAAAACAGAATTTTTTCAAAACGAAGTACCTACATCCATAATATATTTGAGGATTTGGATAATCAGGCCACGTTTAACAAAATTACCGAATTTAAACTATTTCCATCATTAATTTTGCATTCAAATATTTTCAATAACAATATTGTTTAACCTTAGTCAAAGTAAAATACATTTTTGGCGAAACAAATTTGAATAATTTGAGAGAAAAAAAAAAACAGAAACTAAGAAATCGAATAGTGCAAGAATATTTGGCAAATTTTCAAAAAAATCCAAGTTCGGGAAATGAAGTTTGGAAAAATGAATTGGGTATAAATTTGGAACCATTCTTTATCTTGTCGCTATGTATCATAGTGACATTTTTTTTTTTCAAAATTTATTACTTTTGTCCATTTTAGGGGTCAATTCTTTTTATTGCATTTGCCACGAGATCCTGCATTTGAAAAATAAAATTACGTATTAAAACGAGAGAGCTTGGCCAAACACCGAGTCACTTTATCATAAATTAGATTGGGAAATTTCGCGGTGAAATTATTTCAGTAGGCCAGTTTAAAAAGGATATCGAGTTATATTTCTTTCGAAATCAAGTTCTACATTATTTTCAACATGTTACAATCTCACTTATTTTGAAAAGGAGGAGGAGAAAGGGAAAATTTTATGTTAATGTTTTAAATAATTAGTCATTGATGGACTAATGTCCATTACAGTATATAATACACAGTACGTTTGATTTATTATCCATCACAAAGCAGAGAAGACATGCATAAAAATCACTCGAAGTTTTTTCAAGGGATATTCAATATTCATAGAAACCTCTGAAAGAACTTTCAACAGATTCTTGATTTGACACAAATGTGATGTACTCCAAATTAGGGGTGCCTATAGTCTCGATATTAATGCCACATATTAACGTAAAATAATTACATCACAATACCCAAATCTAAGAACCTGCAGACTCAAATTATCCTCAAATTTTCACCATTTTTTATTTTGGGTCCATTGTGAATTAAATTGAAGTGATCATATTCTGGTTATCAACTAACCCTACACACGAAGTGCTACTTTTTCTTCATCTCCAAAAGCGGTTTTTTATTTCAACTCCTCTCCAAATGCACCTAGGAAGCTAAAATAAAAATAGACTTCAAAATTCTTTTAATATATAAGATTAGTGACTTGGGTCCATTTTATCATATGACAGCAATAAAAAAATTTCAACATTTTTTGGATAACCTCTTCTTTTCCCCTCCAATATCATCTGTGGGGGTATAATATACTCCTTATCTCAAACAAATTGAATGAATTAAAATTAATTACATTTTCACTAATTCGAGGCTCCTCAAGTTCTACTCAAATTTTCACTATAATTTTCAATTTTTCATCATCTCTTTTTAAATTGGATTTCTGAATATTTTATAAGTTCATACGACTGACTACCATTTTTTTTTTTTTTTTTTTAATCGATCATCACAATACATTTCACATTTAAAAATCAGCAGAAAAAACCAAATTTTCTTTTTAAATTGGATTTCTGAATATTTTATAAGTTCATACGACTGACTACCATTTTTTTTTTTTTTTTTTTTAATCGATCATCACAATACATTTCACATTTAAAAATCAGCAGAAAAAACCAACATTTTATTTTGTCACCATGGGCAGCTGCACTCTTTGCCCATGCCTAAATCCAGCATTGCCGTATGCAAATACAAAGGAAAAAAAGGCTCTCGACGGGGTTTGAACCCCAACTGCCCATTTTTACGATGTTTCCAACGCGATTTCCCCAATTTAATTTTTCTGTAATGCGTTTGTATCATTTACTCTCTGTATTCGGTTATTGCAGCATGCACAGGAGCTTTGGTGAAAATTCGTGCATAATTGTTTTGGTTCAGCTGAAGCTTCTTTTTGTCGGTCAACAGATACTCTTGCACTTTGTTTCCATAAGTTACAGAAATTACTATATCACACCTCCACTCGTCTATACCTGGTACATCAACAATCAACATCTCCGTATTGTTTCACGTTAATCGCAACGTCCACGCAACCTAAACCCCTTCACTGGAGCTCGTCATAATTAAACGTTACGTGGAACCCCTTAAAATCAAAGCGTAACGCTATTCGTACCGAGGCGGAGACAAAGCAGCTCGAGCTCATAAATACGTCTTCGAACAAACGCACGAGTCCAGCATTGTTTTAATCTGTGGCCCGGCGAAAATTATAGTACTGGTTGACAACTGCATTTAATAGCACGTTGTCCACGAGCCAGGTGTGTAAACGCGTGAAACCGCTCATTAAACGCGCTTTCCACCTAAACATTGTATTATAGTTCACCAAAGTATACGTGCACTTCGGTCATCACATACGAGTTAGTGTATCGAAATAAAAAAAATAAAACAACAGAACTATAGCCCGCTGACAATAGATGTGGGCTTTTTTTTCTGTCATCGTCGCAATCGATATCGTATATGGTAATTCGACCGGGTACGTGGACGGTTTAATTGCGACGCGTAGCACGTGTATTTCTTACAAGGGTGTGAGCGTGCAACGGCACTTAAAATTTTAAACCTATTAAGCTGGCTGCGGCATCGTCGTGTGTATAAAATACGAATACGAGGGTGAAATTTAAATCGTGGTCGGGGCGCGACTAAATTAAAAGACACTTCGTCGCACCTTCGTAGCCGGGCGCGGCGTACGGATGGAAGCGTTTTCTCGCCGTTTTTTTCTCGACGTGTACGTCGTTTTCGCATGTATGACGAAATAAATTGTATTTTTTCGAATGACGGAAAAACGCCAAGAATCAAAAACTAAATATACCCGGAATACATGATAGACAGCAGTCTACTGCGAGAATATGCAAATGGCGGTATCTGGTTTGTTTCCATAGCAACACTTTATGGAAGGGTTTTTGGCTGATTATGTAACCGTGATGATGGAGGTACAAAGCTTTAATATCACCACTACGCCTCGTTTTACGTACCATCACAAACGCGATTACTTACAAGGTAGCTTTCTTTAATGACAAACCAAATGTACAACTCCCACAGCGCCCTAGGTACCCTCGGCCTGCGCCTTTGCGACGTCGCGCGGGAATACGCCCGCCACCGTCGCTCCTTTAAATAATATTTGTCACTCACCCGTTACGCTAAAGTAATCCGTTATCGTTGAATATTAGCTAACGAAGTCTGTTTCTCACTACCGCCTCTACTGCCGGTTTTGATTATGTGCTAAGCTATACCCCGTAACGCGCAACCTATAGTGCACTGTTAGCCGTGTGTTTCGGGTAAATATTTGACTTAGCGTAAAAATTATACCGTTTCGACGAGATCGAGCCGCGAATACATAATTTCAAAGCCGACCACCCCGCGATACTCGATAATTCCCAGTTACCCGAACCCCTACTCCCTCTCGCTCCTCAGCAATACCGGAATTTTATCGTTTATCCGAGGAAATACGGATGAAAAAAAATTCGTTAGGCTCCTCGATTACTTACAGGAGCGTAAGCGTAGCTATTTTTACCGCTACTTTTCGCCATTTTTTTCTCCTTTCGCTAAATTCATTTGGCGAAATGAAATTTATTTTATAGGACGTGCGCTGTCGTAATGCTAGCTAATTTTCTGTACTTCTTTCGACTCGTTTCTCTTCCCGTTTTAAAAAGAGCAAATTAGACGACGCGCGGAAGTGTTTCTTACGGAAAATTAGTTAATAACGGTTTTACTCTATTCTGCAGTCTTTCCACTTTCGTAACGACAATGCGGTTCATTCGGGTACATTGGAATAATCGCGCGCAAAAAAAATAGCAATGGGAAATGAACGCAGTCATTTGGCAATGTCAAAAAAATGCAATTTAATAAAAAAATTTCGCGAGTAAACTCAAAGATAAGGAATTAGCCGAAACTGACTCTCTCCATCAAGCGATTTTCAAACATTGTAATTTCACTTGAAAACATCTACAATTTATACATTAGCGTTTTCGAGTGGATTTTTTGAAATTATACGTTGACTAAGAGAATAAGATATTTAAAATTTAAAAAAAAGCAACATTTTAAAATTTATCAAAAAATTAAATGTTTGCCAAGGCAACTTGAGAGTAGAGGATGTGTCATCCATTTTTCCAAGCACGAAAGGAAAAGAAAGAAAAAGAAAAATCTTATAAAGTGTAAAAATATGCGAAAAGGGAATCCTGGGGATCTAATTAATATTTGTTCGAAATAGAAAAAAATTACCCAACATGTAAAAAATGGAAAACGTTTCAAAAAAAATTGGGAAACAATAAAAAAAATACAAAATCTTCAACAACACTCTCTATCAGCACTACTTTCCATTAAAAATTATCGAGCCAAAAAGCAGAATCCCATTTCACAAGACATAGCCCATTTCTTAGCAACCACAAATCAAACCGTTCATCTGTGCTGGATTCCATCTCATAGAAACATACCAAATAACGAAGAAGTAGATCGCATGGCCAAATCATCTTTATCTATCTCACCTATTCCGAATATTCCTACTCCTTTAAAAGACATCAAACTCATACTCAAAAATCAGTTATTAATTTTATTTAGACAATTCTGGAATCAAGTTCCAAGCTCCAACAAACTGAAATCTATTTGCCACGATATAGTACCCTGGAACCTTCCTAGCCAACTTTCACGGAGGGACGAAGTAACACTTACCCGAGTACACACGGGACACTCGCTCTTAACACACGGTCACCTTCTCAACAGACAACCAATCCCTCTATGCGAGCAATGTAATTCACCTATCTCCTTCCTACATATTCTAGTAGAATGCCCGAAATTCCTCATCCAGCGAAATACCTACTTCCAGCAAAACGAAATGAAGTCTATCCTGAAGAACAGTCCTGAATCTATAGGAAACCTACTCCGCTTTCTACACGCCACAACTCTCTACCAGTTGATCTAAAACCATAATTGATCGCCTCTAGCCCAGGGCTGTACACGGCGTATCAAACAAAAAAAAAAAAAAAAATATACGTAAAACTGTCAAAAAATGAAGAATTGATGATAAATGAAAGAAATGTCTGAAAATGGCAAAGTGCCCAAAAACGGGATTGACGTTCAAAAACGTATAGAAGCGTATCTGAAAACAGAAACACTTTCATAAACAAACGGAGGAAAATATTCAAAAAGGAAAAAAATACAAAAGAAATGAAAAAGAAAAACATCATGGAAGAAAAATTATCAAAAAATGTCAACATTTGGAAAAATGGAGCACTTATAAATTAATTTCAAATAAAGAGGAAATGATTAAATTGAAGTTCGCGTTTTCCATAACTTCACAAAATGAAAAAGAAGTCTATAATGAGAAAACTGCTTACTAAAAATTAACAAAAAAAGTTGGGCATTTGCCGGATGATTAGAAATGGTCTAAAACGCAAGGATTTAAAGACACCCTCTACCCAACCTCCCTTCTCAAGTCAGATAGGCTGTAGTAACTATCTTTTTCAAATTAAAAACTCAGCTAAAAAAACTCAAAAAATGAAGAAAAAATTTTAATTATTCAAAAATTTCATAAAATGGAGAAAAATTACCCAACAAAAAAAAAATAAAAAATGAAAAAACATTAATTTAAAAAAAAATCAGAGAAAGCATTCAAAGAAACTTAAAATTGAAGAAATAGGTGTATCCAAAAATCAAACAAGTATTTAAAATCGAACTAAAATAGAAAAAAAAGAAGCACTCGAATTTTCAAACATAAAAAAATTAATTACTTAAACAATGGATATTCACAAAAATGAGAAAGCAGGAATGTTAAAAAGGTTTCAAATCATAAATTAATCAAAAAATCAAATTATTGCTAGGGGCAATTTGAAAGCGGGGAACTTGCCATCAATTTTTCTAAATATGAAGGGAAAAGAAAAATCTTATAAAAAGTAAAACTCTTCGAAAACGGAAGAGGGGATTCAATAATTTATGAATAGAAAAAAATTTCTAAAAATGTGATTAATAGAAAAGTTTCAAAAATAAGGAGAAAATACTTTTTTCAAGTATAAAATCGTCAATAACACGAAAATGCGCAGTAAAATTGCCCAACAATGAAAAAGTGATCAAAAAAATTAAAATTTCAAAAAATTGAAAGGCCTGTCAATAATGGAAAAATATGAAAAAATTTAATAAAAATTGCAAAAAAATTATGGATAAATAAATTTCCAAAAATTGAAGAAAAATTTCATAAACTAATTAATAATCCTTTTCATAGATCTTTTTTTATTTATTATAATGTGAATTATGGTTGATTATTACTCAATAAATAAAAATTTTATTGAATAAAAAAAAAAAACTAATAACATTTATTATAATTTCATTTAAAATAACTATCAAATAAAAAGAATTTAAATTATTAAAATAAAAAAATAAAAAATATATAAATTATGAATCTCCAAACTATTAAAAATTATTAAAAAAAAAAATAAAAAGATGAAAATATTAGAAGATGTCTAAGGAAAAGAAGTAAGATTTGAAAAAAAAAGAGAAAATCTCATAAAATGAGGAAAAAATTCAAAAATTAAAAAATAATCTAAAAATAATAAAAAGAAAAAATCGTCCAAGCAATACAAGCAATAGGAATTCTAAAAAAAAAAATATTTAATATAAAAACCTAATAAGAGCGGAAAAATTGGCGCGATAAAAAATGAAAAAAAAAACCTAAAAATGAAGGAAATAAGAGAAGAAATCCTTGAAATAAAAAATAAATATGAAAAAATAAAATAAAACTCATATAAGGCATTAAGGAAAGCTTACTAAAATTGATATAGTTACTACAAACATGCCTCTAGCCATACCTGCTGTAAACAGCACGAGAAAAAAAAAAAGGAAATCTCTTAACATCTTCAAAAAGAAAACACGACCCCACTTCTTTACCTGAGACATACCGATCTCCGTTCCTCATCTTCTAGCTGAATGAAAGTATGGTACGACCAAAGGGAAACTCTCACAAAATCAGAACGTTTCAAAAACACGTAGAAAATTCCACTAAACAAGCTGATAGAAAAAAGGGTCAACGAATTACAGAAGCTTTTGTAAATTAGAAGAGAAAATGTATACTAATGTAAAATTAGTGTAGAAATGAAAACACACCGAAAGAAAAAAGAAAAACTCCAAACAATAAGAAAAAAAAATTAACAAAGGAAGAAAAGGGTTCAATACTTGAATTTTCGATATCCTCATGTATCGATCAAAACACACCTCGCTTTCACCATCAAGACTACCCATTACCAGAAGTATACTTCTAATACAGACTTCGAGAGACATATAATGCACCTTCGATTTGGAACATGGAGGACACATCGAGCATAAAATTACGACGCTTTTTTCCTAATTTTTCGATTATTTGCATTTTACATTATATTACAAGCGTTAAAAATTCGTAACCTAAAAGCACCGGTTACCAGTTCTCGAGTGGTTCGAGACCGGATTTCGCCTCTATTAGCTAATAAAGTTCCACACACGTGTACATGTAACTCGGGATTTATTCGATTTCACTAAAAAGCGCGTAAATGGCCAATCTACTGTGTTGGAAACACGAACCACCGATACGTACTGCGTATTTAACGTATAACGAGATACGAAAACTGTACAATCGGTTACGCTGATCATTGATAAGGATAAGGCATTATATTTCTCGCGGTATCTGCCGAACACCTCGTCCTGTCCAGTCTACGACCACGCTAAATTCGTCGCCTCGGAACGCTCGGTATAAAGATATTATCCGCGTCGCCGATGAAGTAGGGAAAAAATTGTCAATCGTCGGCCATCGTCATCGGGCCAGGTTAACTTTATGGGTTAGGTTAATACGTTGTTCGGCATCCACATAGGAGTGTCCCGGGTGATTTCTCGCTTCGTTCCAGAAGCGATGGAATTGTGCAGGCGTACAAAACTGGTATAAATCAAGAAACTCGCTACGCTACTTAGGTCATCGCGAGCCCAGCTTCCTGGCTATGTCGCATTTAAAGACCCTGGTCGCGGCGCGCGAATACGCCGCCTCGTAAAATGATAAAAATTCTTTTCAAAGGAGAAAAAGAACTGGTTGGAAAGCACGAGGACGGCGCGGTCCGCTTCGAGCGAAAATGGTCCCAGTTCTATATTTGTATAAATTCGAAAGGCGTGCGCTTATAGCATTGTGTGGGCATATTTTCTTCTTTTATTTTTTTTTTATATATTATACCCGCTCAGTACTATAATTACAGCTCGCAACCAAAAGGACCGTTCGATACTCTTTCAAGTTTCATTATTCCTCTTGCTCTGTGGCACATCTCTCGACAATAAAGAATCTTCCCTTTCTCGAATAATTATACGCTTCATTATTTCTACCCGCCGCCGCGATCGTCGTGGTCGTCATCGACGAATATTAAATAAGAATAATTAAATGTAAAGTTTTCGTTACCTACATCAACGTCCTACACTCGTACCGCTCATACGTCGTATCGTCGTTTTCCGGCATCCACTACGTTATCAACGTTTCGTATCTCCGACGTACGTACCAGCCTGGCGGCCAAATCAATATAGAAAACTCAACAGATGCGGGTGTTGTGACAATTTCAACGATTTAAAAATGCAAAACGCCGTCATTTCCCGAGCACCCAACGTATAATCAAACGTCACCGCCGCCTCTTGACGTGAAAGTGTACGTAAATCGAAAAAAAAATTACACTTTCGCGAATCCGTTTCACAGCCGTGGGTGTACCGGACGAGCTTCGGGGTCTTCACGTATCCGCGCGATTATCATCGACATGGCGCGAAAAGCCGAAGGGTAGTTGGCGTTCTATCTAATATCGAATTCAATTTGAAACTGCTCTCGTGAATTATGAAAATCGCCGCAATAATAATTACGTCCAGCACGTTGATTTTGGTAATTAATCGAAGCCTTTGAATATTTAATAAAAGCCCGACCGTTCTGGTTCTTTTATCGCGATTCCATCGAGCCCCCTTTTAGCCCCCGCTCGAACGTATTTAAATTTTAATTTGATAAATTGTTTACACCGCGCAAATTTATAGTATACTGGCAAAGTACACTATATAGAAATTACAAACAACAGATGTCCCACGATAACGTAAATATATTACATCCAATAATAATAACTACCGTTACGCGTTTTTAAAAAACCAATTTATCCGCTATAAATTATTACACCGAGTCGGGTGTATTGGGTGCCGCGGTAAAGCGCGATTTACAATTCGCCTCGCGATACCGATCTTCGAATCTGCCCGCTTTACCGGCAGCTAGATGCACGCTACATGCCGCACGTTCCTTGGTCTATCAGTCCCTCTTTCCACTCTGAATTCGCATTTCTCGATCTGATGTTGTGGAAAATTATAACCATTTTTAAGACCACCAGCAAATCATTCGAAAGAAAAACGTGTTTCAGACAGGCATGGAAAATAATTTTTTTTTGAAAAATGAAAAATATCGTAAAAGAGAGAACTGAATAAAATTAATGAAAACAACCTATTTTTATATGATAAAGAACGGGAGTAAATTAAAGAGCGTTTCCAATTCACTAAAAATATCATTGATGTACGATCTATGGAAATAATATTTGCTTCCTCACTTCCTTTCTTCAGTTGAAATTTTTCACTCAGTAATTATAATTATGCATCATTATATCACCAGTTAAAAATATATTAAGGAATAAGCATTTCTTAATTAGCAGGAAAATTTGTAACTTTTATTTTTTCTCCTTTCTATATTCAATCATTGTATAATATGGTTCAGGAAATGACGTTAGAGAATCAAAACTTCGGAGAGGACAGTATTTCATTTTTGGAGGTTGCAGAGGAACCCTCCCGGAGCATAAAAATCATGTGATCCCTGCTGTGATTTCATTCTTTTTTTGGGGGGAGAGGGGGAGGAGAATGCGAGTCAGTGGAGGTGATACCTTTTCTACTGCAATTAGCTCAGCTACCATTGGTTGTATGCAAAAAAATTTTCATATGAAAATAAAGGCCTATGGAGTAACAAAAATGTATATGCATACATTTTTTTTGTACGATTCATACTATTTGAGTTATTAACGCAAGAATAGGATGCTCTTGATTGTAACATGCAAAAAATATCAAAAATATTGTTTTTTGAGGATATCTCGCTATGAAATGAAAGGTAACAAGGTTATGTATCAAAATGATAAAATTTGGTATCCATTCATTATTTTTTGAATTCCATTTTTTCACTAAAGAGAGGGTGGGAAAACTGCCATTTTTTACATTGTAAATAGTCGAGTGATGTGTCACAAAATAAAGAGCAACGAATTCTCTATTGGGTGAATAATAAGCGATATGATTAATGAAAGCAGCAAAATGGGTGAAAAACTAAATTGCACCCCTTCAATTCTCAAATCAGTTTACCTGCAGTACAAAAAATGTCAATTCTTACTTTCTCACCACAATGAAACAACGGAACAGTTCAATTTGGAAATCTGACTCACTTCATTTTGAAACCAAACTTCGTTACTTTTCATTTCACTGAAAAAAATTTCAACTTCCTGGCATTTTGGGACTAACAAAAATTATTACGGTTGAAATTGTTGGAAATTCAATTGTCCCAATATTTACATCAATCTCGTTCACGTACATAGCCGGTTTTAGAGGGGGGAGGGGGGTTTATAGTGTCCAATCCACCAAGCGTTTTTTTAAGGTGTTTTTTAATTTAAAATTTAACGAGCCAAAATAACCCCAATACCTTTTTTGATACATAAAAACGTTGTGGTAATTTTAAACAATTTACTATCTTTCCCACTTGACTTTCAGCGTTCATAAAACTGGCATTTTCCATCTACAATCTCAAAAGGTAGTCGTGATATACGTGAAAAATCGAATTACACCCCCTTGAATACCACCCAAATGGAGTGTAGGGGAAATTGCCAGCATCTAATTTATTGCAAATTTAATGCTCTTCATCTTTTAACTGAAATATTTTTTAAGTAAACGAGCCAACAAGCTTGATTTCTTCAAAAAACAATATTTTCGATAGTCTTTTGATGTTTTAGGGCAAAGGGCGCCATATTCTTGCGATAATAACTCAAAAAACAAGGATGGTAAGAGAAATATATAATACCCAATTTTTTTAAAACCCAACGAACATCACATTCGTATGAAACTTTTTCAACAATAACACGTGGTAGTCAAGATTACTGCAATCAAAATAGCACAATCTAGCCTACTTCACCTCTTCCCAAAAAAATAGGCAAAAAGTAGAAAGGACTAGAAGATTTACCATATGTAATATTATGTTCTTCATAATAAAATCATATACTTGATAGTTTTTTTTTGTTTGTAATCAAATAATCGAATTTAAAATGAATTCATATTAAATAAATAAATTTCTTTACAAATAAAAATTGGCATCTTTTTGGTTGTTTATCTATCTTGATTTCATCAATCGTTCAGTAGCGAAAAGGAATGCATTTGTTTGAATATTTGAAATCGTAAAGAGCGAGATATATATACTTGTAATCGATTACCATAAGGTTTACACCATGTATAAAATTTTCTTGGTCATAGGCATCATTACTGGTTGAATTTCAAAAGGAGGATTCCTTTTGTAAATCTCTTTTTGTAATTTCTTCCTGAGATTTAATGATTTCTTTTTGCGTGACTGATGCGTTAATCTCAGTGATTCGACCTAAGTGGTCGGCAATAATATTAGATTCATCACTTATATGTTTAATATTAGACATGAATCGAGATATACATTACAGCTGAGTGGCACGGGATGTAAAATTGCGTTTATTTGAAACTGGTACTTCTGTAATAGTATGACTTGATGGTTTGTGATCGGTGAGCACTGTAAGATTGATTCGCCCATCGATCTGAGGTTGGAAATAGCTACGATAGCTTCGTATATTGTGAATGGCTCCTTATCAACTTTAGAGGGGCATTGTGAATGGCTCCTTATCAAATTTAGAGGAGCTTTTTATTCATCATTTAGCTTCACTGCAAAGATGATATAGGGTAAAATTTCAGTATTTTTGATGGTTTTCCCCTTCCATATCCAGCATCCTCCCCTTGCCTTGAATGATGATAAAATTTTATCCAATCAAGTTTTTCAACTCGCACAACCTGCTTGAAGAATGTAGATAACATTTCAATGCAGAATATGAGTCTCTTATCGATTACATTAACTCTACTATCTAAAAAAAAATCCTGTCATTGCTTCGCAGAAGAAGCGATGAAAATTTTCAGTACATTGATGCTCGGAGCATGTGAAATTTTTTCTAAATTTTTTTTCTGTGTTTAATTTTGGATCATTCGAATGATTTGGTTTTCATTTCTTCGAAGGATACTCAGTAATAATACCTTTCCCTTCTGGCCTGTCATGTTTGAAAAATGATATTTTGCCGTATCGATGGTATTCAGCTGTGAAAAAATTTCGAGTTTATCGACCTCTCAGGAAGTTTTGCATTGAAATCAACCGTAACCCCAGCAACTTCACTTTTGGCTATTGTATTCATCGAAGATGGAGAAACATTCGAGTCCATTCGAGTACACTTACGGAAGAGTGGTAAAAAAGGGGACATATTTTTCGCCAGCTCGTCTTCTAATTTGCATTTTCAAGAATGAACGATAACGAGATATCGCACCCAGCAGCCCCACATGCGAGCCGAGACATGGCGTATTTTTTAATTACTTTACATATTGTTTTCCACGGTACACGGTGTCGGAATACGTTCAACTTGCACCTATTTTTTCAACCCAAAAATAATTTCGCAAATGTGTAGCTGACAGCTGACGCCGCAGACAGGTTTCCTTCTTACAGTTTTCAATAGGTTTGGATTTAATACGCGACATTCGTCGTCTATATCTAGTCGTGTCACCATATGTAAAGATACTGTTGTCTTTGTCGCTCTTGAAGTCGACTTTGTTTTATTATTCCGCCTCCTCTGCTCCGTCTCGTGTGAGCGCGTGTAACCGAAATATTGCGAGCAAACCGTGACGCCGCGAGGTTTGTTAAAATTTTCGTATCGAGTAAAAAGGATGTACACTAACGAGGATTCATAATTACGAAAAGCGAAAAACAATAAGCGTGACAAAATGTACTAATAAACATCTATTCTTGCTACGTCTCTTACTCTGTTACGAGAAACCAGTTTTAGCGTGATTCGGTTTTAGCAAAGCGTCCACCTATATAGTTATTGTTTTCATGTGAGGAGTTTTGGTCTACTAAATGAGAACTCGACGAAAATATGGAATTTTCCCAAGCTCGAAATAATTAGGCGAATATGGGGATTTTAAGGTTCCAGAATTGAATAAATCGAGAATCAGGTGAATCTATATACTGATCATTCGCTTCGAAGACACGTCAATTGATTTCTCGTTGAAAACCCACACGACCGCATCTGCCACGTAAACAAACTGACGAGAGAGCGTTTAAAATATCATATTACGTGACTTACCTTGGACCGAAGACCAAAGTCATTGAGCCTTTAACTCTCGAACACCTGCAGCATTCTCCGATACGTGCCACGAGTGCGCGATCCATGCACGACGATTTCTCGAGTCGATGACGAACGTCAACAACTCAACATTTCCTCAAATCCGAGCTCTGCAATCAAACAATACATTGTAAGGTTACCGGACGATTTTAAATAGCTCTTACGAACACTATTACACGGCCCAAGTTCATCTGTAACGGCTAATTTGGCGTTTGAACGACGCCCATTACACCCTATTCGGCAATCCACCTGATGCGACCGACGTCGTTCGTTACATCGTATCGAGGTTCAATTAATCGACACCACAGTCTGTATAACCATTTCGAGGATCATTATCTGTAAATAAAAGTGAACTGGAATCCGGATAATCTTCTATAGTCGTCTAGATGCGCCACTGATAAGGGATAGTGCGACCTTAAACGTCGTAAGCTTCTTACCAACGTCTTATAGTTTAGTCTTGTTTGCTTAACCTTCGCCAAAATAGCCGGGGATTTTTTCAATGTATAGTCATTCGTGATAAAACGAGCCCGATTATTTTTACTCGACGTCCAGCCAAATTGGGAATCGAATGTAGAAAATCTTTCTCACATGTTGAAATAGTTCTAAAAAAAATTGGAGTGATCTCCTAACATCCACAAAAAAATCAAAAAGATTTTGGTTCGTTTTCTTCTGTTAAAGAAAAATGGGAGATTAATTTCTCAATATTATTTCATCGACCATACATGTTATTCATAAATATTTCAAAAAGGAGGGTGCTGTTACAAAAAAGATTATTTTACACTCAGATTTAAGCAAAATTGTACTGAATGGGTCTCACATAAACACTATGGAGTACATTTTTTTTAAATAAATAACCTCATTATCTAAATGACTTATCTAGTTATATGAAAGCATTCAATTAATCTTTGTTCATAGAATGTAAAATTTCGATGACATAAGAAAATTGTAGTGAGCTAAGCTGCATACATGTGTTGCTGCTTTCTCATCTCAGGATGTTGGAAAGTTTTGAGATATAAAAAGAAATTGTCAAATTGAAAAAACAAGTTTTTGGCGAAAAAATTATCACATATCATTCTAAGCTTGCCAAAAGCTTTTTAAAACACTTCTAATGATTGCTATGCATAAAACATAAACAAGACTGCAAAACTGGAACTATAAACCAAAGCAGAACCCGAAAAAACTTGAAACAATTGAAAAAAAACGGAACCAAAACAGAAATGAACCTAAGAGCAGAACCACATTATAAGAGATTTAGAACTGGGACTAAATTAGACACAAAATAATATGGTTCCAAGCTCTCAATCATTTTTTTGGGGGTTTTGCAGTTTTCAAATTTCACAACAAAATGAACCCTCTCACTTATATTAGAGATGAAAAATCAGTACTAGAATTAGAAACAAACCCCTGGAAAAACCCAAAAAGATTGAAAAATTGGAACCAGAACTTGAGCTGGAACCAAAACAAAAATGAACCCAGAACCTGAACTATATTGTAAGAAACTTAAAACTGGAACCAAACCTAGCACAAAATCATATAGTTTAAGGTTCCTAATCTTTCTTTTTTGGCATTGCAGTTTTCATATTATAAAACAAAATGAACTCTCCCACTTACATTCGAGACGGAAAATCAGAACTGGAATTGGAACTAGAAACAGGAAAAACTCAACAATTAAAAAGCCAGAATCAGAAGTGGAACTAGAACCAAAACAAAAACGAACCCAGAACTTGAACTATATTGTAAGAAACTTAAAACTGGAACCAAACCTAGCACAAAATGATATGGTTCAAGGTTTCTAATTTTTCTTTTTTGGCATTGCAGTTTTCACCAAAACAAAATAAACTCTACCACTTACATTAGAGCTGGAAAATTAGGACTAGAATTGGAACTAGAAACTGGAAAAAACAAACAATTCAAAAGCCAGAACCAGAATTGGAACTAGAACCAAAACAAAAATGAACCCAGAACTTGAACTATAGGGTAAAAAATTTAGAAGTAGAACCAAACCTAGCCCAAAATGATATGGTTCCAGATTCTCAATCTTTTTTTTTGGATTTAGCAGTTTTCACATTAAATGAGCCCTCCAACTGGAACTAGAAACTAGAAAAATCCAAAATGATTTAAAAACTAGAACCAGAACGGTGAACAAACACAAAAATGAACCGAGAACTAGAACCAGAATTGGAACCCGAAACTTGAACACAAGAGGTACATGCCTTGTTTACAGCATGAACATGAAAAACAACCTCAGTTTTTCTGTTTGAAAATTTGAAAATAGCCAAGGCATTTTCAAAGACTTCCTTTGCTAGGAAAAAAGGACTTCATCAAACTTTATTAAGAAGATGAACAAGTATATGTAATTCAAAACTAATCAGCAATATTTGAACTTTACCTGATCAGATTTGATCAAATAGTGGATTTTTTAATGAAATTTGATGAAAGCTCATCAAAATTTAACAAATTTGATCCAGTCCTTCTTTCATGTGGTGTTACATAGAAATGTGTAAGCAAGAACTTAGAAGCTAGAAACTACAAACACATGCAATGAATGTCGCGTGACCTCATCATGATAGAGCATTTCGGCATATCATATTTTTATTGAATATGTAAAGTAAATGTCAACAACTAATTTTATCAATTCACATGAAATTTTTAAAATTCTCTTCAAAAAAAAAATTCTTTATAAATATCGCTTCAGAGAAAATTTGTGAGAAAAATACTCGTTCTTTGTAAATGTAACGATTGAACCTTCATTTCATTTTATATTTACAATAAAAAAAAAGTTCTTGGCAAAAATTGACATATCTCAAAACCTGAAGGAGTTGATTTCTACAGTTCATTTTGTAGTTTCGATAAATTGAGCGAGGTTTCAATACAATACTTTTGTATATTGGCACCAAAGAAATGACCTCCAATTTCTTTTCTTTTTCTTTCGTTTTTCATCAAGTTTATGAAATATATATATATACAAAGAGCTAACTTACACGAAATTGAAAGTAAAACATTTTTCGAAGTTGACTGTATATCTCTCAGGAGCTTTCATTTCATAAATGTTGGATGAAAATGCATTTTGAAAGGAAGCACAGCCAAGTTACCTGACCAATCGCTTTGAGATAGGAACAGAATATTCGAAAAAACATGAATCGCTGTTGTCTCGCAAGTCACCACTGATTCCAAGATTGGTGAATTGCTTTTCGAGCAGATAAGGTAATACACCAAGTTGGCACACCGCACAGTCGGGCCTGTAACCTTCATTCAAATAATGGCCAACTTAATTTTCGTTCGAACAGCGAATAGTTTTTAATTACCGTTCGAAAATCGCTTTTGTCGAACAATAAAGCGGAGGAGAACGAAAAAAAAACGCAACCCATTAACCAGTCTATTGTGTGACCTATGCGGTGTGACGTTTCCATGCGGGTCGTTCGCCTCAATCGCGACTCTTTTTTTCTCCATTTCCTAGATACAGAATAATATTACACAGCGGTTAGTTCATTTTTCTCTCGAGTAAAAATGTTTCTTAAAAATGGCAATTGATGACTTGAATACCGAAACTTTCAAAATATCAAAGAGCTTGCGGATGCTTTCATGATGTATGTGCGGAATAACGGACTGTATACGCTACGATGAATACTACTAGCGAATAACGGAGGAATTAGCTCGGTGTTTCACTCCGTTGACGCTTGGGAGTAAATTCAAATGATCCTGGTCTACATCACTTAAGAACTTACCAAGGAACAACTAAACTATCGAAGTTCAAGACAAATCGTGTGCACTCGGACATAGGCAAAATCTCTTAGCACGACATGATTACACGACTCGGTCCAGCTTAATTAGCAAAGACACACCGATATCCGGACAAAAAAGATCCATTTATCTTCTTTATTTATATCGAATACGGCAATTGATTTGTATCGTTTTACGCGCTATCTCGATCCTCATTCAAGTCGATAAATCATACACATCTGCGCGGCTTAGATTCGCCAACGGTCCCCGCTACAACGTAATCGACGTTCGCTATCATTTTGTTGTCTTCACATTGTCAGTCGTCTAATCCATTCGGTATCGATTGGGTAAAACCTATAATTATTTCATTAATATTCTCGCATTTCGCCTAAAACGTCCAACGCCGAGGCGAATTAACATGTAATTTTTTTTTTATCCATCCGTTATCAGCCGCACAAGATCTACATACGAACGCGTTATTCTTATATGTTCGACACCGTGTTATACGTACCATTTTCTTCACGGTTTTTAATACCTATCTGGGTACTCGGGCTAATACGTCGTAATTATTAGGTACGCGTATTGCGGAGGTGAAATTTGTATGTAACGGCGATCATAAAAATCAGAGAAAGGTGTTTAAGTAGCTGTACATTGTGTATGTACAACGTTCGACATGGCGGAGGTGTAAAGGCTTAAATTGCTTTTGAAGTTGTGCGCCGAGTATGTATTCCTTTTTGGCGGGTATTAAGTTTAAGTAGTGGTGATAATATTTTGAATATGTCCAATTCAATTGATATAAAAAACAAACAACAGGCTTTATTGTTGGATTCACTTTTGATGGTTCATATCAGACAGTGATAATTAAATTCATGCAAGCAAAGACCTCTACCACACTTAAAAAATGAAAATACCCCGATAAAATTCAAATTTCAACACTTGTTGAATCCAGACACTTCTAAAATTTACAACCAAAGAAAAACACACCACTATGCTAAATTCTATCACATGAAGAAGAATCTATATATTGAAAGAATTCTCAACACCAAAATTCCGTTTCAAATGAGATTTCAACAATAAAAATCCCAACAAAATATAAATTCTACAATAAAAAACTCGATAAAATCAAAGTATAAAAAAAACAGAAGACCAAAATTTGCGAAATTCTGACTCTTGAAGAATTCAGCTGCTTTGAAAATATCCACGACAGTGAGATAACACAGATCATGAGCCATTCACTAATCATGATCGTAATTCCAAAAAACGAAATCTCGACACTTGAAATCCTGAGAATTCTTAAATTCTGATACTTGAAGAATCGAGACACTTGAAGAGTTCTAAAAATTGCAATAACTGTCATTCGATAAAACTATAAGGCCAAAAAATGAAGTTTTAACAACCAAAATTGTGAAAAAACAATTTCTGACACTTGAATAACAACGAAAATTGAAATCTCAAAAATTGTTAAATTCCCATAATTGAAGAATCTAGACAATCGAAAAATTCAGACAACCGCGATTCCAGCCCCAAGTGATCCGGTGGCAATCAAAATCCCCAAAATAAAAGACTGACACTCAAAAATAACAACTCAGTTGAAATTCAAACATCACTGTCGTGTATTAATTAATAACACTTGATAAATATAGACAAATAATTTAGACAACTAAAATTTCGAAGTCTTGACAACCAAAATCATGAAAAATAAAAACCAAAGATTTGTCGATTTCCGACAATTCAAAAGTCAAGAAACTAGAAAAATACTGACAAATAAATCCAAACAAAATCAAAAGCTCAAAAAAAATGAAAAAAAAATTTCGACACTTGTAAAATAATAACAATCCAAACGCCAACGTTTATTGAATCCTGACATTTGAAGAACGCAGACAAAAAATTATGATGGTTAAAATTTCAAGAAAACTGTATCTTTAAAAATATAGTCGTGTCTATCAAAACTGTGAGAAACAAGATCCTGACGGTTCGAAAAACTGGACAAACAAAATTTCAACAAAATCTTAATTCAGGAAAATTGAAATTAAAGATTTGTTAAATTCTGATCATTCAAGAATCTAGATAGTTGGAATGTTCTGATAATCAAAATATCAACTTATATTAATTCTTGATAAAATTAAAATCTAGAAAACAAAATCACGACATTTGATGAATTTCGATGCTTGAAAAATTCAAGACACTTCAAAAATTCGGACAACCAGAATCCTGACAATCAAAATTTGAAAATGATATTGTCAAGAAAACATACACATTCATTATTGTAAAAGTAAAAATATACATATATAGTATAGAAGAAACACTTCTCTCTCTTCATCTAATTCATTTTGTATTCTTGTCCAAACTTTGATCATAGGTATAACTGGAGTTTCAATTCTCTCATTTGCTATTGAAAAAGGTGTTTTGTTTGTCAGCATTTCAAATTTGTTAGGATTTCAATTGTGTCAAGATTATGGAAGTCGATACCCATTTCTTCATTGTTATTTTATATGCATTGCCATTTTTGAATTTTCTCCAGTTAAAAAATTACCAGCACAAACAACCAAAATTTAATGAAATTTGCTCGTTAATTTGTCATTTTTTTTCAACGAGCAAAGGTAGCATGAAATCTTTGACACATATTCAAGTGTTTATAGGATCATAGCTCAAGCATTATCATCAGAATAATATCCCATTGAGTTTAAGAAATTAATCACGTTAGTGTCAGGAAAGACCCAGTGTTTGAGCCTTCACTCGCCCCAACTTTGGACAGATATTTACTCTTCTTCTCTGTTAAGGAGATGCAGTACCATTGCACATGGCCTACCGTCTCCTCTTCGAGCACTTTCAAGCCAGAATGTAATATTTTGAGAAGCTTTGTGAGGTGAACATCGAGTATATTTTTCCTCATGAGCCTGAAATAGCCTAAATTGAGCCTATACTGCGCATACGACCAATAAATTACCCATATAAGTTGGTGTTCTCTGAAAATAGGCGAATTGGTGAATATTGAAAAAAAAAAATTAAATCGTTCACGTAGACACTAAATTTGAAAGAGATTGGTAACTAATTTTTTTTTCAGTGTTTCAATATCAATACTGCCCAAATTTTGTTTATTTTCATTTTTCAAGTTTTGATTTCATCTTAAGGGTGTCTGAAAATTGAAATTTTTATGACCTAATTTTGAGGTTATTTAGCAACTATTGCGATGACACCCATTTCAATTGAAAAAAAAATTTCAAGCCACTTTCTTCTGTACAGTTCATCTGAAAAATGATTACTATATTATAAGAAATTCTCAGCGTTTTCCAACTCAACCGAAACCCTGAGTTATGGTTTGATGATAGTGTTATTGTGAGAATACCAAATATGAAACTTATTAAAATTAATGTACGTATTATACTTTTTTCAGCGCTATTCTGTGCTCGATTTCCCACCAGAAACGATATTAAGCGAGTTATTAAAATCAATCCTCATTCAATACAGTCCCACTATTTGGCCTTCTTTCACTACTTTTCAATTTTCCATCACATAGAAAATTCTAGACCACGACCCTTACTCACCAGGTCTCGATCAGCGTACACTGATTTCCCCGTAGCTATAAAAAGAATGCAAAATTCGATCGAACACCGGTCGCCAGTTATGACTGACGTAACCGGAAACGCGACCTTTGCACTAGTTGATCGTGTATATGCGTATTTCGTTCTATCTTTGAAATGACGCGGCGCTTTTTTTTTCGTCGTTTCTTTCTTCAACTTATAACATTGTCCTTCGTATACGGGACATCAATTAAGGTTAGCTCGAGCTGATTACCATACAATGTGTCAGGTCCATTGGTAAATCTATTGTTTCAACGTATCATAATAGAGAGTTAAAACGTACACGAATGTGTAAACACATCTAACCCCGTATGTCCTATTATCGATAAGTTTTCGAAAAACACCGACGACAAATAGTTCGCGATTACGTCGTAATCGGGATCAAGTTCAACGCGTATTTTCACTTTCCTCTATACCTGTGGCCTTAAGACGCTAAGGTTAGTCGAATTTACGATAATCGCTCGTTGCCGAACTTTCGTCTACTTTATGGGGCTAATTAAAATCCGCTTTTTATGACACGAAACGCTCGTCCTGCGGGATAAAAATTCCAGATGTAATTCGTACCGCGCGCTTACACGTTACGTAGCAGGCGAGAACGCTCCTGACTCGAAAAAAACCGTTAGCGAAGCGAGGATAATGGGTGCTATTAACTACCCATGAAATTCAGTGCCGCGAAGCTAACTTAGAGAACTGGTGTTTAGGATAAAGACGTCGGAATATGGAAACACGACGGTAGCGACGGCGGGTTTTGGCAAGCGAAAAAAAAAAAGAAATGAGGAAAATAAAAAGGAAAGCTATTCAATTAATTTTTCCATTGGGATTTTATGATAACTCGTGCGCAAATGAAATGAAGGGGAGTATCATTTATAAAGATAGGAATGAGAATTGGAATTTGAGTCGGGCTGATTTCATTTCGAAGTCGACTGCCGCGAGAACGAGAGGGTTCTAGATGGTCCGGAACGTGTCGTTTTTATTTTCGCAAGAATGGAAAGAAAGTACAACGTCGGTCGACTTTCCGAGAGCGATTTTTTTCTACCTTCTCTTTTCCTCTCTTCGAATGCGTAGTCGTGTTTCTTTTTCCTCACTTTGGTTTACGATAATAGCTTGGCTTTTAAAAGAACATTTGTTTTTTTTCTTCCACCGCTACTACTTACGCTCGCTCGACGTGCGTCGTCGTTTCTTTATCGCCTGTAATAGTTTACCGGTGTAAGCGAACGTACGCCCGTCTCGGCTAAATAGAACGAATTATGGAAAAATGTATCGTCTTACACCCCCACCACTCTGTTTTTAAGCCGTCAAGCAGACCCAGCCTTTTGGCATGAAATGAGAAAATTTAGCTTTGCAAAACTCTCCCTAGTCTTCTTCCTAGGATATAAATTTCACACTGCATTTCAGTATCGAGAACAACGGCCTAAAAATTTCAACGATAGGAATTCTTAAAGGTAATAATAACATCAAGTGTTAGCTCCTTACTGATCTTTGGAATTTTTATTGGGAAGCTGAACGACTAAGAAATTACTCCTAAAAATAAACAGTAACACATCTATTGTCGCTGGAGAAATCCAGGCCCAATTTACTGCAAGTTAATAGCTTTGAAACAATAAATATCAATTTCAAAAGGAAGAAAAAAACCACACACACCCAGCAATGCGTACACGTGGTGGGGGTTATTGCAATAACGTTTATTTTATTTTAATAAACTTTTTTGTATTGTTGTTTTACACATATTTTTTTGTTTTTCTTGCTTCGAGCAATAAATTTTCATTTCATTTTGAAAAAAAGAAATGGGGGAAAAATCGAAACCATGACAAAAAAAGTATTTATAGAATCCAAAAAATAAGAGAAATGACACAAAAATTAAAAAACTTCAAAAAAATAAGAACAAGAGGTATATTAAAAAATATGATTTTTCAATAATTCAAAAATATTTTCAAATTTTATGACAGCAAGAAAATAAGAAAATACACATAAACTTGTTCTATAGAAACAATTGAGAAACAATCAGATATTTCAACATAAATAATTAATATGAACATAATGATTTGTCGTATTCAAGGAAAAAAGTTATGCAATATTTGGAACACCGATACTCTACAGACTATTTCTTTTTTTCAAAAATCAAAGTGGAAACTGTTTTTCATGGAACCAAAAATGAACCTAAATCTTCAAAAAAGAATAATGAAACTTTCCTGAAGCAATTCATGCGCAAAAAATTGGAGAAAAGGGAACGAGTGACGGGAAAATTAGTTTTCACTTTTTCAGGAGGTTCTTACATATAAAAATAACTCAGTGCCCCGGTTTCAGGATCGCTGCTGGGGGGGGGGGTAGGTTAAGTTCCATAAAGTCAAATGGGAATGACAGTACATAAACTGCTTAAAATTACCAAATGATACTGGTATGTATCAAAAAAAGTGTAGGGGTTATTTTCGCTCATTAAATTTTTAATTAAAAAAAAAAAAAAAAACACACCTTAAAAAAGCTCTTGGAGTAGACATCCGCCCCCTTCTAAAACCAGCTATGAAAAAATCCATAAGTTCAAAAAAAACAATTTTACCTTTCAGCATTACTACAAAAAAAATTATGGCCATTTCAAGTTAACCAATTCTGCTATTTCAAAAACAACAAATTTAATTTTTTGGAAACTAAGGTATTTGGTGAACTCGAAGTAATCATAACTTTTTGGGTTCTTGGAAATTTTTTTTTCACACAGTATTGCAATTGAGGAAGCTGCGTAAATTCATAAAAAGTGAACGTTTGCTCATGACCTCATTGCTTTACTAATTAAACGTTATTTCATGTGCAAAATTATTCATTTTCACATAAACTAAATCGTTATCAAATGTCCCAAAGAACTTATTAATGATAAAAGTTATAAAATCAACTATGTACAATGTACATTATGGTGCATCGAAAAAAAAACATACCTTTGATTTTGACAAAATTTGGTGAGGTCGTTTACTCTGAGTGAAAGACCATCCAAAAAAATTTTGGGTGCCCTAGATATAAGGGGAAGGGAGCAAGAGGTACCAAAGTGCACCACCTTTTGAAAAAAAAACTCTGTTTTTAGTGTTTTTTAGCCAATCAAAATGATGTGACAAACTCTGTTTAGCACTTAAAAGGTACAATTTGAATTTCTGAATTTTCTAGACCATCGCGAATCTTCCTAGACCATCGCCATCCTTATCGAATGAAAATTCAGACTGCTACAAGGAGGTTGAAAAGTTGCAGATGTCGACATTTCAACATTATGAAATTTTCGCCGACTCTGGATGAAGAGGGTGGAGTAACGAATCTGAAAGGCAGCATTTCAAAATTTATTTTTCGATCATCTATAAAAAATTTCATGTGAAAAAATGACGTTCTGAATGATAATATTATTAAGTCATGGCTGCTCAGAGCCATGGAGGAGAAGGAGCATAGAGGGCAAACTATCTTACAGTGGACAAAAAGCTAAGCTATTGCAGCGTACTAAATTTGGTTTTTAATTTTAATTTAATTTTTTCAAATTTTCAATAGTTTTCAAACAAAAAAACAAAAACAAAAACAAAAAAAAATTAAAATTAGTGTAAGAAAATTTTTTTGCCCAGGTGATAATTGTAGCTCTCACCAGCCTGGAATCTGCTATAGAGAGGAAGTGAAAAGTGCTCTATTTCAAATCCTTTCATTTTCAAGAGTTTAAAAATATTTTTGAATGGACTGAAAAATAAGAAAATCTAGTTTTACAGAATCAACTTTATAATTTCATATTTCTCAATTTTTAAGAGTACAAAAAATATTTCACGTATAATGAAAAAGATGGTGTTGTTGTTTCTTCACATTACATTTCATATTCTGAAGAGCTGGGAAAATAAATGTGATTTTAATTTTTTATATTTTCACAGTTTCTAAAAGTACAACACACCGAGGAAACAACGTAATAAACTAGTTAAAAAAACTTGTGTAAAATCGTGCGACTTTCCACACTTCCAAAATACCACAGAAGAAAAAACATAATTAATCTCATCTTTAAAGGGAGAAAAATATCAAACAGAGCGAGTATCCGAACGAAGAGAAAAAATTCGTTTCATTAACGCGGTTTTTCAACCTTTCAAGAACAATAAAAACGAGAAAAATTATAGCTCGAACCCTCCCTATTTATTTTCTTTAGCGGAAAAAAATCATCAATTGCCCGGAGCGCTCGATTGCGAAAACCCACCTAAACCCAACACAGCGAATTTGGGCGGCAATGAGGCGATTTAAGATTTTCATTTTCGCACACGTTGCGACACGTTGGCAACTCTAAGGCGAAAAAATATCGGGTCAATTGTAAATTTAGGTGTTCGAAACCCACCCTTCGGCCCTCGACGAGCCTTCGCTCGTGGATAACGACGCTAAACGGAGTCATCGAGTAAACGATGAAATAACGAGACCGTTTCATCGACATCGCTGTCATTTCCATCTGCTATCAATTTAAGAAAACTGTTCGCGGTTCGTCACAACTGTCCTTAAAATAAATCTCGTCTATAGCGAGAGTTCGGATAAAGCGTAACTTTTTTTTCGTATTGTAGTTTTCCAATTACCCGTCGGTTTTCGACAAAAGATCTCATAAAATTTACCGTTTTCTTCATTTTTTGTGCTTTCTTCGCGTACACTAGGTTAAGAAGGTTTTCAAAACGAATAATTAACGTAGCGGAGTATTTTTTCTTCGACTAGAGGGTTATTTCTTTTCTATGACTGGCTTAAATTACCTATCGACGAGCCGACTATTGACAAGATAAACGTATTCAAAATTCCATCACATAAAGGTCGTTTTTTTCCTTCGACCCAAATCACCCTTGCCGACGAGAAAAACGACCCTTTATTTCATTTGAACATTATTTTTTGCCACCCCTCTTACCTATGTTAACGCTAACAGCGTCCAAATGACCGTTCCCGATGACTTTTTATATGAGAAAAAAGAATTATTGACGTCCATATATATTATTCGAGATGCTTTTTCTCCTCTTTTTCGTCTTCTTGCCTCCCTAAGAGAGTGCACTTCTACTTGTCGTTCGAGCTGTTCGATTTTAAATTGTTTCCTTTCGAAAAACCGAATAGCGTTTCGTTATTCCATTACTCTTGCGTAGCGATCCCTAAGCCCTTAACTCGAGCGTGTATTAGGTTGGAAGACCACGTCGGCGTGTTCGTTCGTCATCTACAATCACCGAAAATAGGTTACCCGCGAGAGCGTTTGTTTGGACCATCATACACTGGCGTTTGCTTCCGTCGGTATAATTTATGGAACTTTTTCGTCGGCGAAAAAAAATGAGAGGAAATGCGAAACTAATTCAAAAAACGTGAACATTTTGTGGGGCCGATTTCGTATATACCTAAGCGTAGAAGTAAAATGCACACGTACACGGTCACAGAGAAAGAGAGGCTTTTTGCCCGGCTCAGGGATGGAAATGGGAGGAAGCGAGCTAATGCCATCGAGTCGGAGGCAATGTTCTGTATAGAGAGCGGAAAAGACTAAGAAGATACTGTGTTATACGTATCTGATGGCGATGGCGGTACGCGCCTGTACGTGCGATAGGGACAGGGTGGACGAGGGGTGCCCGTTATAAACGTGTACGGGGGTACGAATTTCTGAAAGCTTATTTGTATGCAGGACACAACAATTTCACGTTAGGTCCGACTTTACTGTATAGCGCGGGTATAAAGTCAGCATCGCTGCTTCTCCAAAGGGAAGGAAAAAGTTTTAAGATCAATACTGTTTGTTGTTGTAATGCAGCTTCGTCGCTCTTTTTCCACCGACCGCAAATTTCCATCGTCCGTTGTTTCTGCTCGCACAAACCTTTGCGGTTTTCACGTATACCGAAAAAATAATGTCTGTGTGGCGAACGAATTAAGGTATAACCGCTAAAGGACGCCCGAAAGCCACCCCTTTGGCAAATTCACGCGGATGGAGCTTCGAAGCACGCACTTTTTTAATATAATTATTGGCGGCGCGACCTACTCATCAGTACGATGCATGTCGATCGAGGCGCTCGTAAATTGTAATTCGTTTAGGAAAAATATCCTAATCGACGGAACCGTTTGTCCGCTATCGGACTATCACACGTTTCGGCTAAATTAAATTATCCGCCCAAATACACTTCTGGGAAAATTTCGTCACGTGAGACGACCATATTAAACAATTTATTTATTTAATAAAAGATAAAACCCCCTTTTCAAAAATGAATATTCATAACGAACGCAGTTGCATATTCATGAATTATAACCACTTAAATATACTATATAGTACATCCACCGGTACACTAAAGGCTACACAGGTAACTCGTCCAAATTATTATAACACTAGCAAACCAGCGTGAAGAATGAAGCCAATGTAATCGAATTAATTTCGGACGATTTACGAGCATCCGTGTCAAATGCGACGTTTAATAAGCAATTTATTTTTTAATTAAAATAAACTCCTTTAATTAAGCTCATCGGGACATCGGTTGCGCCGAAATTACCTATGCCAAATTTAAAAGTACTCTTCGCGTGTCGAATTAAATCGACGATTACAGGCTTGGGCGTTCACCGAACAGGGATTTTTGGATTAATCCCTCAAGCCGAGTCAACCGTTACGGAGTCATCGACGTATTAAATTTCTTTATGGAAATATGTCGATGAACACGAATTCAACTATGTGCTTTTCGTCCCATGGGTCAAGTGGCAAAAAACTCGGGTTTTAGTAAACGCTCGAAACAAATTAAATGGTTTACCTACACCACCCTATGAGGGTTTGAATAAACGAAATTAATCTCAAATAATCATCTAATCAACAAATTTCATTAACTGACATATTTAAGAGGTAATTGAAACAATATTTTTGGTTTAAAATGACCCTGAATTGGGAATTTTTTTATTACCAAAAAAGCCATTCAACGCAGTTAAATACACGTGGGTAATTCGTTTTTAAAGGGCTTAATTGGTGGCATTGTAGAGACAGTAATTTTTTTAATGATTAATGGAAACGAAGAAATACATAAATTATAGCGTAATATTTTCGCAAAAATTTAAAAATTGTAAAAACACAAAATTTTGCAACTTTCGAAACTTCAGCATTTAGCAAGTGTTTTAAGATAGATTTCAAAAGACCCAAAGCATGATTAATTAAAATTCGAAAATTGTCATAGTTGTATGAATCGGTGATTGATTAATGAGCCAACTCAACTGATTATTCAAATAGAATTTTTTTTTTATCAATAAATTGAGGTTGGTCAATGCAATAATTGAACCTCAAAATATAAATCAAATTAACTGTTCAAAAAATGTTCTAAATTAATTAAAATGTTGTAATAGGATTAATCGATAAATCGATCTCAAAAGTCGATTTATTCCTTTCGACAACTTTAGAGATGAAAAAAATCGATTATTTCTACTGATCAGAATTGCAATTTTCAAATACATACATATCAAATCATAAAACTGTTCAAAAACTGTTTAAAATGGATTGAAGCGTAAAAGTTAGTTATTATGAGGGAATGATCGAAAAAATCGAATGATATAACTTAAAAAGTCGTTTTTTTTTTTTAATGATCCTAATAACTAATTACATTTTTTTAAATGATTTATGGAATATTGAAATTTGAATAGAATAATGACCTACTATCGTTAAGCTATGTAAATCGCAAGAATCGAAAGAATTACAAAAGTAAGTAACGAAAGAAATAGAATGAAATCTTTTGTTGCAGTTCTTTTTTATTGATAAACTTATCTCGTTAGTTGATTACCAACTCAAAAAGTCTCTAACGACGGAATAAATTTGTTATTAGATCATCGAATCTTCAAATATGAATCACATAATCGATTTTTTGTTAGGAAAGTAGGAGAAATGATTGAAATTCAGGAGTCGTCCGCACTGATATAATCTAAAATTCAAATGAAATCGATTCCTAAACACCAGCGCGTATAAATAATCAAGTTAAAATTACTAGCGAAGTTATCGCTTTCACTTTTCATCACACTATCAAATCTTTTTTTAATCGATGGTAAATTTTCCAAAAAAATTGTAATTGAAAAAAAATATTCGATCACTCCTTTCGAATCAACAGCACTCATAGCAGAATTCTAGGGAAACGAGTTTTCATGAAATGAGGAAAGGGTGAGAAATTACTAATTCAGGTTGTATTACTGTAAAACGTTAAACTATTCTCATAACTACTCATACCAAACCATGTCCAACAAATTAGAGCGCCTAATTACATTTACTATAAAATAACAATCAATATTAATTTCATTTCATCTCTTTCGATGTTATCTCGTGATCATAAATAATTCGAAACCAATAAAACATAATTTTATATTTTTATCCACTTTTTATCATGTTATTCATTAATGTGCAATTGTGCATATCAAAATGACGTAAAATGATTGCTAAAAATTTGAAAAGATCCTGAGCATTGTAGTTAAAAATTATCAAAAAAATAATAATAATGACTTAATTTCTCAATCTCGTGAGAAAGAACCTCAACCATACCTCCCATAAAAAAAAATTAAACATTGGTAATATTTTTAAATAGAGGGAATTTGGTGCTTAAAGGAACAAAGATTAGTTGCAGAAAACATTTCATTGACAATTATTGAAATTTCTGCGGTGATGGAGTACCAAATTTAGTGATGTGAGGATTGAAAAATATTAGAAAATTATACCAAAGATTCTAGGTTTAAAAATAATAATAAAATGAAAATAATAAAAAATAAATAAAAACTCAGCTAAAAAAAAATGATTCATAAATGATAATACACATGTAGTACATCATTGGTGCTGTCCATACTCGAAAGAAGTATCAATATCGAATATTGAAATGAAGAGGTTTTTAAAAAAGAATTGATATTAAAATATCAAGTAACTCGACATTTTTTCCAAAAAAGTATTACTACATGTACAAGAATTTTCATGTATTTTAGGTATTCCTATTTTTAGCCGAGTTTTCAACTTAAAAACGATAGGTAGTACTGCCTATCTGATTTTGGAAGGGAGGGTCGGGGGAGAGTGGCTTTTTTAAATCTTTGCGCTTCAGACTATTTGTAATCATCTGGCAAATGTCCAACTTTTTGGTGTATTTATAGTTTTCCCCAATGCGTAGCGCCGACGGATATTTATGAAATTCGCTCAAAATTTGGTAAGAGACTCTGCTTAGAAATGTAACGAAATTACTTTTTTTGTTTTTCTGATAAAATTCAAAATGGCGGATCACTCAAATTTTGAAGAAGACTGGAGAAAGGACAAATAGCTCAAATTTGTTGTTTTTGATCTCATATGAAAGAGCGAATCATGGGCACCAATATATCCAAATTTAAGCTTCCTAAATGCGTTTTGAGGGAAGCTGGAGCAAAACCCGGTTTTTGAAAAAATTTCGAGCAATGAAGTTTCTAGAATCTACTATATCTCCTTACGAAATCAACCGTGAAAGGTCAAACTTCATAAGTGGGGTTAGTTCGTGACCAAAACATGACCTTTTGAATTTGAATCAAAATGGATTCAAAATGGCGGATTATCAAAATCTGTGTATTATTTATTTTTTCAACAATTATTTCAGTTAATAATTGAATATTTAATGTTCATCTATCTTCAAACCATCGACTAGGCTAAGAAAAACCTGAAAATGAGAGAATGTCAAATATTTTGTTACTTTCAAAAAACGTATTTGAGCTATTTGCTCCTTCTCCAGCTCCCTCAAAATTTGAGTGATCCGCCATTTTGAGGTGTATAACAAAAAGCACTTTTTTCACATTTTCAAGAGGAGGCTCTTACCAAATTCTGAGTGAATTTTATGATTAACTGCCAGCGCTACGCGTGTGAAAAGATATACGTTTATTTCTAATTGTATATTATACTATTACATGTACCATAAAGTTGGACATTCGCCAGATGATTACAAATGGTTTGAAACGCAAAGATTTCAAGACCACAACCTACCAGGATAGGGTTTTTCAAAGTTGGTATTGGGTGTGACCTGCAGACATGAAAGGATTAGGAACCTTGTGTGCAAACATGACCAAGATTCAATCAAAAATTCAGCTCCAATAATGCAGGATGACTGCTCATGTTTTTTTTTTTTGGGGGGGGGGGAGATATTTGTTATAATTTTTCTGTGTGTAGCAATCGCTGTAGAGTCCAAAATTTTCATTCGAATTAGCTATCGTTTTATTAAAAAATCAGCTAAAAAAATTAACTGGTAAGAATTAGTTTCGCACTAGGCCAACAAATTTTTTAGATTTTTGAACACGATTCGACTATAAGAACAGAATACACACTAAAAATGCAATACAACATACTTCATCAAAACTTCAAATAGGTACCTACTTCAGATTAACAGCAGAGAGGAACCTCTCTCAACCAGCTAATGAAAACATTAATTCGACCTCTTAGCGTTCTAAGTGCAAAAGTATGATAGATCAAAATGCACCGTTGCCATTATATTTGAATTTCAAGACCATGTTTGCACAAATAGCAAACAATTCGAGCACCACACCGAACGGTTATTTATGCAATTTGTGACTTCACGAAATAGGTTCATTGTCTTCGGTGTTAATATTTGCTATGGTGGTAATTTACACGCGGCCATGCAAATTAGCACAGCTTCGTTAAACGAGTCACAAGTAAACGCATCTATATGTAATACCACAGTACACAAATCCAATGAATCAGGATGTACTTGAGAGGTATTCAACGACCAGCTGGACGTCGCCACTGATATTTAATTTTCGCGAACTAATTCTCCAAAAGAATCGCCTACCGTATGCACCATAATTCTTTCGCCGAAAAGATTCCAGCCTCGTATTTACCACCAAGTCACGCGCGACGCGGCGTTTTCCTCTCGGTAAAAACGGTGTAATAAAATTGATGAGATCGCGATACCCAGATAGTACGAATTATTCTCTTACATTCAACGAAGCGAATCAAAAAAGAAAAAACTCGAAGATAAACCTCGACCCAATGTTGGTACATAGAGATGATACATCGTATTTGAATTACCTTTGCGTGCTACCGCAAACGACGACGATACATTAAACTAAAACGTACACAGCGCTGGCGATAGCGTCTATTGTATGATAGCCGCGATTGCGTAACGCCAGTGGCATTTTATTACCTATCGTTTACCTTTTCTTCGACTTCTTACCGACCAGAAACGAGAAGAAGACGCATTAATAAATAAATCCAACTCGTCTTATCCGACCGCCGTCGCCGTCCGAAGCTCACGATTCTTTGAAACGATAACCTCGCTCTATCCTTTGGCCACCACCGCGACCATACGGGTGCTGGTCATCACGCAGACCTCGATGTGAATGTGTTTTCCTTATACTCTATTGTGATTTTTTTTTTCGCAGCATTTTTTAATTATAAACGCCGTTATCGCGTTATTTATAATGTTTATTAAATTCGGCGCATTTTCCCTTCGGACCTAGGAGGTGGTGAAAAAAAGGGTCGTTTTTAATATTTTCTCTCATTTACGCCTTTTTAAAAATTGTTGTACAAGATGTTCGAGAAATCTGCGAATGGTGCTATAACTCAATATACCCGAAAAAATATTCAACGTTTCGGTATAATTTACAGCACGAGTTCAGCGCCAGCGCCAACGCCACTTGTACCGAAATTCCCACTGGATCGCTGGCAGCGAGAAAAAAACTCCAAGTGTCGACCGTAAAGGAAATTTATATTGCACATTAAAACATTTTTATTAAAAGATTTTTTAAACGGGCTATATACTCCGGTAATAATCTCGAAGACTCCTTACGCAGTTGATATATTAATTGAGCGAAAGTTTAACCCTTTTTTCCTCTCTTCGAATGTTTGTGTCGGTGAGTACGAAAAAAAAAAGCAAAGGGTGAACACTTGATGAGGGTTGTTAGCGCGAGTAACTTCTTAATATTCTTATTTGGTTATTATACGAATAACACCGTCGCCTCAATTCACGAGGCTGGCTGATCTGCTAGTTCTTTAAATACGATAAATCCGAAGGGCTGCTCGGCATTCCTTTTCACGCTCGATTTCGTTGAAAGTTTCACTTTTTAAATACGTTACACGAAGGTTTTTCCTTTTTCAAGCGAGGTGTTGTAGAGGAAATAATACGCGTAGGAGTGATATTCGACGCCTCGAAAATCGTGGTCCTTTTCTGTTCGCTGGATGGGACGTGTCTATCCGGCCATCCGACACTGTATATCAGGATGTAGTTTATAATCCAGGTGACAAGCGGATCCGCCGCTCCGAGAATCGTGAACATCTTTGTGGATTGTCGAAATACAATGACAAAGGCGGTCCTTTTGCGTCCGTTACAAGCTCGCACACCTGAGGGCAAATCGTTTAAGTACGATTACTTACATTTTCTTCGGCTGCGTCTCCTTGGTCGTACCCATTGTTACACAATAGAACAATACATAATGCGGTCGCAGCCCGAGTAAAGAAATCTTCTAGTCGAGTTTATATATTTGTTTTGAGGCGAAAAAAAGCGTACACATATCGAGTGAAAAGTTTAATTTTATCAAATGCATACGCCGAGACTATCGGACAATCGGCCCATTTTACTCTTTGGTTTGTTGTCTACATCGAGTCTCTCTGTCTTCGCAGATACTTGGTGATACGGTGACGCGCGTACGTCCACCACATATCTAAACCGGTAATACGAATTATTACGCGAGTGCTTCTATGTCAAATACTATCGGGTCTTCTATTGGGTACGAAATCTTCGAACGTGGACGAGCTTCTTTTCACTTTTTTTTTTTCTGTCATTAAGGCCAACTCGATGGGACATGTATCAATATAGATGGTGGCTGGTTTATGTGTATTAGGTGAATCGAATATCATCATGGATTAAACGGTTGGTAGTTTGACTGCCTAAGTTGGGTGCGCCCAACGTTGGCCCAAGTTACAAGGAAGTTGATGACCTGTCGCTATATTTTCATTTGATTCCTAAATTCCATTGAAAATTTTGATCTCTACAACGGTTGTTACACACAGAAAAATTATAACAAATATCCCCCTCCCTCCGAAATAAACATGAGCAGCCACACAGCATTATTCGAGCTGAATTTCTGATTGGATCCTGGTCATGTTAGCACACAATGTTCCCAATCTTTTCATGTCTGCAGGTCACATCCAATACCAACTTTAAAAAACCCTACCCTATCCCTTCCGAAAGCACTTAAGAAGTTGAAATGAGAGCAAATATAGTACTTCTTATCATGTAATAATTTTTTGAACACATATTTTCCAAATTATAGCAACTCGAAGCTCCTCAAATTATCATCAAATTTTTATGATCCGCCATTTTGGATTTATTTTGACCTAAATTCAAAAGGTCATATTCTGGCTGTCAACTAACCCTACATGTAAAGTTTGACCTTTCTAGGTCGAATTGGTGATGAGGTATGGAAGATTTATGAAATTTCCTACAGGAATTTCTCCTCAAAAAACCATTTTTTTCTCCAACTCCCGTCCCAATTCACAAGAAAAATTGAAATAGGAAAAAGTTAGTTACTTTGGACCATTCTATCATATGACACAACAATAAAAAAAATTCCACAATTTACGTACCCCCATCACATTTTGAGGCCAATAACGTCTTCTTCTCCCCGCCAAAAACATGTGTGAAAATGATTTTGAGATATAGTATACTTCTTATCACCAATAATCATATGAGTTCATATTCATTACATTTTTACTAATTTAAGGTTCCTCAAGTTCTACTCAAACTTTAATAATCCGCCATTTTGGATATATTTTGATCAAAATTCGAGCGGTTATATTCTAGTCACCAACTAACCTCACATGCAATATTCGACTTCTGTTGGTCGATTTGGTAAGGAGATATGGATGATTAGAGAAATTGCATGACTCAAAACTTCCTCGAAAAGCTGTTCTTTGCTTTAACTCCTCTTCAAATGCACTTAGAAAGCTTAAATTTGGATATATTGGTGTCTATGACTCCTTCTTTTATGTGAGATCAAAAACAAAAAATTTAAGCAATTTGTCCTTTTTCCAGCCTTCCTCAAAATTTGAGTGATCCGCCATTTTGAATTTTATTGAAAAAACAAAAGAACAGTGTTGTTGCATTTCCAAGAAGAGTTTCTCACCAAATTTTAGTTTTTTTGTTTCATTTTTTTTGAGGCTCTGCTTTTTCTCACCTAGACAGTAGAAAAGCAATTTTTTCATATCATCACAGGATTTTTTTATGGATAAATAATTTTTTATTTATTGAATTTTCCTCATTAATTGATGAAATGTGAAAAATTGTAAAAGTCCATTTTAATAATTTTTCCTTAAAAATTTTATTTGAAAAAAAAAATTATAATAGGAAAGTATTGAAAAAAAAATTATTGTTAGGTTTCTCATCGAAATGCATATCTTAAATTTTTTTGGTATTGAAAAAAAATTGTTTATATGTATATTTTTTCACTTTATATTTTACCCCGGTTACATATCCTTTTTTGTCGTGCCGCATCCACATTTGACAAATGACTACAAATGGTCTGAAACGTAAAAATTTCAACCCTCCCCCACCCCATTACCTCGAAACTGGCAGACCGTGATAGCAATTGCTTTTATGAAAAACTCAGCTAAAAATATTATGAAGTAAATAATTCTATATTGAATCTCCTACAATTTTGTTCCTAAAATTTTTCTGCAAGAACCACTAGAGGGATGCTACGGAGTTCTCAACAAATTAGACATTCAACAAATATTGAATAATTTTGTTACAGGCGTGGAAAGTGACAATTAGTTAAACTTGAAAGATTCTTAGAGCGCATTAAAATGGGTGTTTTAGATGCAAGTATATTATCAATCAAGCAATACTGATGATACAATTATAATGCATCGAAAATGTGCACCATGTAAACCCAAATTTTTATGAGATAGAGAAGGGGTAAAACGCTTTCAATGAGTAGGAGGGGGGTGAAACGTACAAACGAAGATATATGCTCGAAATGCAATATGTGGGTACGATATTATAACTTGAAAACTTCGATGATAAACTACAGTTAGTTTTCATTTTTCAAGGATTCCTAAATCTTATAGTACACATTTTAGCTCCTACATCATAAAGGAATTTTACTCAATTTCGAGGTAAACTGTGAATCTGTGTTATCCATATTAGAACGAATGTAAGGGAAAAAATTCATAATATTTGCAAATTTTTACCGGCCAGTAAATCAGAGAAAAAAATGTTGAAAATTTAATCCCCTTTGAAGCGCGCAATCGGTAGTGGAAAAAATTCTCCACAACCCCTTCGGGTACGAACACGTCTGGTAGAAAACCCAACACGAGCGTTGAGAGCGGCTTCGACACGCACAGAAAAAACCGCTAGGCAATAATTCATACACGCACGAATGTAACTCAACAACTCGCCCTTTTATTGGGATCAAAACATTCTTTCGAGCAAATCATAAAAACTACGTCGAGCCAGCGGCGATAAATTATATCCACGAAACGTGCTAAACAGAGACTCGTAGATCACAACGGAAGTGTGAGAGGGGGAGGCATCCCATAGAAGAAAAAATACCTCTGCATCGGATTAATTAATACCATAAGGTTCGCTCGACTACAGGTGTCATGGGAATAAATGGAACGCGGTTAATGAAAGATTTTAACCTTGTTTTAAAAATCTAAGGGTAACTCGCCACTGACCGGTGCCTTCTATTTCCTTAATATCCGGCCGTGAACCGAGCACCGCTCCTTTTTCCGTTTCAAATACCGTTCGGAAATCGGACATAGCGGTTGGACCTTTTAGATGCTCGTTTCACATAACACTACATACACCAGACACCGCATGGTCGCATGTAAAAATCCGTCCAATTAAATTAAACACTTTAAACGGATGATATTTAATTACCGTAATACACGACATCGGCTATACGATTCTATCACCTGTGTGCGCGTACGCACGTCATCGTCGGGTACCGCCGCGCGCCTCGAGTCTATACGCAATGAAAAGTGTGTGAAACTCGGGTCGTCGCGGGAAAAAAATACCTAATAATTAAAACTATAATTACTATCTTCCCTTCGCCGTCGCGCTATCAAAGAGATTATTATCGTGTGTTTTTTCTTTCTCGGTTTCGTCTTTTTCTCCTATTTTTTTCGTTTCTTTTGTATAATTATGATTGTTTATTGTTACTGTGGGATTGTCGCGCGAGATATGATTGCGAGTTGCAAGGTAAATAATGGCGACGTTTAATTAAAAGTCCTAATAGACAAGTAGGAAAAAAATTACGCCTAAAAAATTGCACTGCACTACTCTATCGCCGCATCGCGTCCGCAGTTTGGATATTCAATTTCCAGACAGATTTTTCCACCTCATCCGTAATTATATCACTTATTACAATGTCGTTCGTCATTACACACGGTCTTCATGGGTTTAATTAATATAAAGCTATTTAGTTACGCACGCTAAACATTCCCCCTTTTGATCGTCGTTGTAAACGCGTAGGTATATAATTTTCTACTCCCGCGGTCTTCTTTCGCCAAAATACCTACGCATTGATGATAACCATCGATTTAGCGGTACCGTAATGCCGCCCGCGATCTAATCGCTTTCGTGAAGCAACATAATTGTCTGGATTTTGTGCTGGAAAAAAATGCCCTGAAAATGCACTGCTTTCTTTCATGAGTCAAATGAAAATTTACAGGTACGATGGACTGACAGAAATGTACTTTTGAATGCCTCACTCTCAATCTTTCCAGTTGAAGTGGTGCAAAGGGAAGAGGGCAAATTTTTTTTTTTTTTTCTTCAAAAAATGGATGAGGTGGTGACATTGGTTGCTATAAGCTTGAAATTGGAGTGATAATCATTTCAGTTCCTTGAATAAATTTTCAAGTCTCTGAAAATGATGTCAGAAGTTTTAAAAATTTTTAATTTCCAAAAAATGAATTTTCTCAGCGATTAATTTTTTATTCACATTGCATAATCATATTTTGTCGTCTTAAGACTGAAAAAAAGTTTTACGGGCATTTAGGAGGTGTAAACCGTTTTACAATTTTTTTTTTCGAGAAACACCAATTTTTGTTATCTTCAAAAAGGAACGACAAATGAATAATTAATTGGTCATGTGGACAGTATGGGGTTAATTCAAGCTTTTTTGGTCTCATGAGGCAAAATATGCTTCATTTTCGTTTCTATTGCAGATTTTTGAAAAAATTAAAAAAAATGTTCAGACTAACTAAATTTGGAAAAAATTAACAGTTAACATTCTTTTTAGTCTTTAGACAACCAAACATGAATTTGTGAGGTGAAAAATTTTTGAATGTCCGAAAATTCGTTTTTTGGAAAAATTGAAATTATTTTCAAAACTTCAACTTCATTTCAGAAGGTCTAAAAATTACGTTAAGAAATTATAATTTTTTATGAGTTTCTTTCAAGGTCATGCAACTATTGTGACTTCATCCCCTTCACTCGTTCAGAAAAAAAAAAACAAACAAAAAAATTAAGCCCATCTTATTGTGATCATTTGGGTAAAAAATACTCTTAAATTTTTTATTGTGAACACAAGAAACTCGTGTTTTTGGATAGAGTTATATGGTACATCAGAAATATTCCAGTTCTCAACAATTTTTCTCTCAAATTTAGATATCAGAGCCATTAAAAATTTGCATTACATAGCAGCTGGTTACCAAAAAAAAAAAAAAATGAGTACTATATGCTAAATAATATACTAAAATTTCTTTTTAATTATACATGCTCTCAAAAATAGATTTTTATCATCTATCTCGAGAAAATATTATACTTTGAACGATAATTATTATTTACAAAATAAATCTACTTTCAATTCTAAATAAAAAAGATTCTATAGGCCTATTTACTCTTCAGATAAAATGCCATTCAAGGCCAAAAAACCCTCATTAATTTAATTTTGAAAAATATCAATTTAACATTATTTTTATTTTTATATGTTTTTCATAATTATGTACTTCGATAAATATGAAATTTTAAGAAAGAAATGCTCATACAGAAAATATTTCATTCAGCGGGTTTCATCCATTTTTTGTTAAAAATGCCATCGAAATGCAGAAAATCTACTTCTTCATTAATTACATGCTGAACATAAACGAACGGTTTTTTGAATTTTTCTATTCCCAACAAGAATGATATACTCCATTATGATAAATCAATATTTTTCAACATTAAGTTTTGAACGATTTTTTGGCCTTGAGTGGCATTTTATCTGGAAAATGTATACAATTTTTTTTATTTAAATAAAAAAAAAATGACATTGTAAATTAGATATTTCTGATAAAATAGTGGATTTTACTTTCAAATATCTACGAACCCTAATTAAAAAATTCAAAGTGCAGGCATGGAGAACATAAGTCATTCGAAAGTGTACTTTTGTGGGTTCACACACGAAAAATTTTTTATTCATCTCATCAAAAAGTAAACTGCAACACAAGGTTATCATTATGGAGGGAGTGGTAAGGTCGGGGTCATGCTTTCTCAGAATTCAGAAAAAAGACAGACTCGAGCAAAAAAATACAATTCATATCATATGTGATAAAATATAGCCACCCAAGCAACCTCCACCCAGAAACCAGCTGGCTGGACCACTGCTTAATAGCTATAGGTGTTGATTTTCGAACCCATTGATCCCAACGAAAAGGAATGGGATAGGGAAGATTCCAGTTAAATAATTATCGTCGTCCAAACATCATACAATTCATACAATGTATCAGCGGTGCGCATAGAGACGTATAAAGAAGCGATTTAATTGTCTTATAAAATGTTTTATTTGCGAATGATGCTATAAACATAAAATGTAGCTTTCAGCATTACAAGGTGGCCGGCTAGTCGGGTTGTAAAAATCTCTCCTTTTTCATACGCGTCCCATATAACTCATCGGAGGCGAGAGGACGCCGTATAAAGCGAGCAATACGCACGTTCGCTGCGACGCTCTTATCAGTCATTCAGAAACGTCGGCGATTAAATAACACTAAAAGGATGATCGTATAGACTCGAACGTAAATTATTTTTTCACCTAAAAATCGAGCCGCCATAGTCGGCGTTCTCTGCATTTTTGATTCCTCGATAAGTTCGCCGGTTTGTATTATAAAATCGCCTCTACGTTGTCGAAAAAATATTAAATACACGCCGTTAGCTACGGACTTCTAATATACCGTAGACATATGTAATTTCCTTCGGACTGCAATAAAAAAAAAAGTAAAAAAGGTGTCTAATAATAAATTTGTGTGAGTATAGTCGGGACTAATCCTTTTTCTCGAGTATCTTTTGTAGCCTCTGCGGCCTCGTACGGACGTCCTGCTGAGAAAACGTTTAACTTATACGTCTATACGAAACACTTCGCGTCCGAATCTTCATTCATGGTACGGGCCAGGCTTAGTACGGGTACGCGCCCGACTGAATGCTGTAGATGAAAATGAACGACGCGTGGAGGTTATCTTTGGGTTAGTTTACCATTCTCTCTCAGTCTAGCTCGTTCACGAAGCGTGCTTTTTCTTCTTCTTTATTTCTTTTCAATCTCGATACACGAGATGATTTCGATCAAGTCGCTAGATTACGTAGGATTGGAATTAGTCAGGGAGGGGAGGGGGTGGAAAGATGTTTCCGATAGGAATATCGTTTTTTGGGTGTTCTAATGACGTCATCGTGATTCAGTCGGAAGCACGATGGGCATATAAAGTAATTCCAACGTGGTATTATATACTAGACAAAATAAGGCGGGTTCATTTTTGTTTCTTGACTTTTTCAAAAACTGTGGTGAACCATCAACAACAGCCACCAATCGATGTCGAAGGTTGAAATAAGGTTGTAGAAATTTTAACCTTCGAACTAACTGCCCATTTTTGCCCAAATAGATCAGAAATTTGTGATAGCGGATTTCTCGAAAAATGTAAAAAAAAATTAATTATTCAATAATTTGATTTTTTGCATACGCGAGAAATACTAGGTAGTCAACAAATTGAGAAGAAATTGTAGCAATTATTTTTTTGAATTTACAGTTTTCAATTTTTAAAATTTTTTGAAGAAAACATACGAATTTTAATTTTTTTCCCAACAAATGACGAATAATTTAAATTTTGAATCAGTTGATAACACAATGAGCATAATATCATAGAGGATTTTGATTCGAATATTGAATAATAGAGTAGTCCATTTTCGTTTATCAGTTCATATAAATCGCATTTTTATTACTTTAAGCATTCTCAAACTTGACTCAAATTTTGATAATCCGCTATATTGGATCCATTTTGAGGCAAATTCAAGAGGTCATATCCTGGTCACCAACTAACCTTGCATGAAAAGTTTAACCTCAGTAGGTCGATTTGGTGAAGAGATTTGAACTCTGAAAAACCCTACCCTATAACTTCCAAAAACACTTAAGAAGTTGAATTGAGAACAAATATAGTATTACGAGGAGTAAAATCAGAAAAAGTTAGTTACTTTGGATCATTCTATCATATGATACCACAATAAAAAAAATTCCACTATTCATCTACCCCCCACCACATTTTGAGACCAATAAGGCCTCCTTCTCCCATTCAACATGTGTGAAAATGAATTTGCGATATAGTGTACTTCTTATCACCAATAATCATATGAGTTCATATTCATTAAATTTTTACCAATTCAAGGTTCCTCAAGTTCTACTCAAATTTTAATAATCCGCCATTTTAGATGTATTTTGACCAAAATTCGAGCAATTACATTCTGTTCACCAACTAACCTCACATGCAACGTTCGACTTCTGTAAGTCGATTAGGGTAGAAGATATGGATCATTCGAGCAATTGCACGACTCAAAACTTCCTCAAAAAGCTGTTTTTTGCTTCAACTCCTCTCCAAATGCACTTAGGAAGCTTAAACTTGAATACATTAGCTTCCATGACTCGCTCTTTCATATGAGATCAAAAACAAAAAATTTGGATAATTTACCCTTTCTCCGGCCTCCCTCAAAATTTGAGTGATTTGCTATTTTGAAGTGTATCGAAAAAAACAATGAATTTCCTTGTTAGCAATTTTAAAGAGAGTCTTTCATTAAATTTTGAGCGAATTTCACGAATATTCGCCAGTGCTATGCTTGGTAGGGGGGAGAAAAGCAAAAGTTGGAAATTTTGCCAGATGATTACAAATGGCATGAAACGCACAGATTTGAAGACCCCCTCTCTCTCCCCCACTGCAAAACAGGTGGCTGTAATAGCTGTCGTTTTAATTTATTACTCGGCTAAAAACGAGTTTTTGACGATTTGATTCTTTCTGGCGTTTTAAAGATAGAATTTTGACAAGAAAAAACCAAAAAACAAAAACTGACTTCCAATTTTATCAAAATTCAGGATACCTTTTTCAAAATTAATGCGAAAATGAAATTTTTCCTGTTTTCAAGTGTTTCAGAAAATATGAATTTCATTTTATTTTTTGATAATTTACCGTTGCAATGAAAAATAATTAATAATTAATTCACTTACATTTTTGATGAGATGAAATACAATGAAAATAGGACATTCTTCACGCTGATAAAATTTTCGAACGAATTGGCATGATAATGTTTTTTCACGATTCAAAGACCTAAATATCATCTGAAGCACAAACAAATTTCAATTTTTGAGAATTTGGAAAACTAACAATTTTTTTCGGAGTGAAAATACTTATAACACGACTGAGTTTACTCCATCAGAGTGAAATTTTCTGAAAGTGGATTTAATAAATAATCATAAAAAAAATCATCTCGATACACGAAACGATTTCGATCAAGTTGCTAGATTACGTGGAATTGGAATTAGTTTTGGCAGGGGAGGGGGGGGGAGATGTTTTCCATAAGAATATCATTTTTGGGTGTTCTAATGACATCATTATGATTCAGTCGGAAGCACAATGGGTATCTACGTCACCGCCTGTATGCATGGATACTTTCAATTTTCCATTGTATGTCCCCATCCCTAAAAAATCATAGAAACACGTTGTCTCAAATTTTTTATAGACTTTTTTTTTACTTCATGTACAGCTCAGGGCTTGATATTATCAATTTTTCATTTTCTAGTCCTTTTTTTTAATGTCAAGAAAAGCTTATGCTTTCATTACTCTAATATATACGACGATTCCTTACACTATTCCGGAGTGAGGTAGGTAAAAATTGGGTCAGAATTGCTCTACATGACCCGCAAATACTTCGACTGAATATCATAAATTCTAAATTCAAAAAAATTCCATATTTGATAACCTTCATCTATATACAGTAGGCACATAACTGATTAAACCATTAATCACGATAATTACACTTCTCCGGGCACTAGGATCCAAAATTTCATTAGTTGTTTCGCTGTCTGCTGTCTTAGTATTACGTCCGCGGTTTTATTCACTTCACCAATGCATTTCCTTTTAAACGTAATATTACGGAGTTTAAACGTAGACGAGTGTTGTTCGCGAACGTTATTTTTCGTCGACCGAGCCATTTAGCACGAGAATGTTAATTAAGGTTTTTTAAATAGCACGGTAAAAGCGAGACTGGCGGGATCCGCATTATGAACATCTCCACCGAGCAAATCTCGCGGTTGTGTAACGCTAGTTTTCTGCTGATGGCATCAACGTCGAATGAAAACTTCCAAGATATACGAAAAGCAACTTCTTCAATTACATCTGTATAACATGAAATGAGCCTAATTTGACAATGTATAACGTACCGACGGTATCATTATGTTCTTAATACCACATTTCTTCTATGTCTAACGTGTAATGTTCGATAAATTACAATTATTATGTGGGTTTTAATTTAATTGAGCAATTGAAAGGATGTGGATTTACATTAATGTGTAAATAGACTGGTATTATTGAAATGATCACCTATATCGTATAACACTTTAAGCCCCCGCTCGACCTCTTCTCCATATAGGATTCGCGTGCCTACTTAAATTAATACTTTAAAATCGGTAATCTACCATTAATTTATAATTATGCAAATGAATATATAATAAATTAATAAGTACGATGAAAACTATAATCATAAACGCATTTAGTAGCTTACATTGAATGCGCAGTTTAAAAAATGCCACTCGACTGAACGAATATTATCCCATTCGGAATACAAGATGGATGTATTTTTTTCGAAGCGAAATACCAAGCTCGTATAGCTGCCGGGTACGGACGAAGCGGTGAATCTGATAAATACGCAGCCGGAAAATATGTTGAGCCAACTGCCAAACGTTGTACGTCGCAATATCCAAATGGAACTGGTTACGCGGATTTGGCGACGAATATGTTTTTCTAGTTGCGCTCGAATTTTAATAATTAAAGTAAAAACGTTCATTTCGTCTTCCATCACATAGGAGAAAAAATACAATGTCGTCGGTACGCGAGATAAGGTTAGATTGTGGAAGAACGAGGTAGACGTTTAGTCTATAGTAGCTGCGGGGTCTACCGACTAACCTGTCAAGTTGGTCTTGCATTAGATGTTATCTAACTAAATTGATAGGCCTTGTGTAGATATTTGGTAATGTTTTCAGGCAACCTAAACAGGTGATGGAACGAACCTGTTTTACGATTACCACTGGACCCCGGTTTTCGAGTCTTTCAAACCTTTCAGGTATGTTAACCGAATTTTAGATTTTTTTTCCAACCGAAAGACGTTATTTCGAATACATTCCAGCGCAAGAAATTCAATGAATAGTTACTGTCATATTGGAAAATAATAGGCGGATTGCTGTTGGAAAGGTATGCAGAATGTTGGCTTGTGCCGAGCACTTGCGATGACTGCAGGTCTACGAAATTGCTACGTTGCTAAATTTCAATGATCGGCTGAATGAAGAATTACACGGATGCCGAGTACACCACAGCTCGATACTTGAAGAATGGATTTTTTTGACGACTTGACAAGTATTCGCGCATGATTAATTGTACTCCATGCAGACTGGTAGCTGTGGCATTTCAACTTTGTTCCGTCACTACACGTTCTCGATCATCATGCGATTGGTATCATTATTTGACAAATTATCGAGCACAAGTTAACCAGAGCGGAATCACAATACAGCAAAATAGCCGCCTCGTATAAAACTTTTGCGGTTTCTCCGTAACATCCATCCACAGCCACTCGAATACCCAGAAATGAAGAAATCACGTTTTCCACATTAATTTAGCAAAGCCACACTGATAATACTCAGAAAAAATTTATACACCATAGAATCCTTCAAATTTTTATCACACTTATCAAATCGCAAAATCTATAAAAAAAGGTATTTTTTAATTAACACCAGAACCGATAAAACACACGAAAACAGGAAAGCCTTTTCCAATTGTTCGACGTCGTTCACTGTCCAGTTTCCTAAATATATCATTTCCTCGCATCTTTCACGAACACCGTTCTCATGTATGTACTGTATTAACCAGTACATACTAGATAATTAGAGAAGTCAGGCGAGGAAGTCGTAGCGTCCACTTGTCTCTCTTTATTATGTTGTTGTTAAGCATATCTTCTAGCCATAGAAGATAAGTAGCAGTGCGTGGGCTATGCCAGACGTTATTGCTATATTAGCGCGACCAGGCTATCCGAGGACATTGTAACGAGTAACCACGTAACATTTGCTTCAAGTAAGTTTAACAATCGTTATATAGAGGAAACGTAAATGAAACCCGTAGGAGTTGAACGCCGTAATTTAATGTTACAAATCTTTCGTTCGCTGAATTAAGTACGCTTTTAGAAAAAAAAAGATTTCCAATTTGATAGCTCGCTAATGGTCGACTCGGCGTAAGTTCGTGCTGTAGATGAATCGGGTTATAAGGTGCTCGTCGCCTAAGTACGATTGGCGTGGGTAGGAGTCGACGATTCGAAAGATCTGTTGTACGGGGTAATTTGCTCGTTGATTGATATAGATTTTTTGTCAATTGTGCTACTGACTTGAATTCGAAGATTAAACAGAACATGAGATCGTTATTCCATTCCTTTGGTTTCCCTATCTAAGCACTTCGAGATCTTTCATTTATTATTGTAATTAAATACTTAATTGCCTTTCATTTAAAAAAAATTTTCATCCCAAGAAATCTTTTTATGTTCCGATGATTCTGTGGAAAAAGGTCGATCTGTATTCCTCTACTTGGAAGTAACACTGAAATGAAATCTGCACTAATGTTATGTGGTCAAAATGTTTGATTTTCAAGAATAAACTTATGTACTGCTGAAAACACACAATTTGGCCCTGGAAAAATTCGGATTGACCCTTTTTCCATAAAATCATCAAATGTGTTTTTCACATAATTATTTCTATTATAATTATGTAAGAAAAAAAAAAAAAAAAAAAAGCAAATACAAGTTGATAATTGAAGAAATAATGATAGTAAAACAATTAAAATCAATTGTTCATACATTTTTCTTTGGAGCCATGTTAAAAGAGATTTTCAGGATAAATTTGAAAAAAAAAATCCTTGAGATATATTAAAGTAAATTAAATATTCCACATCACTTTTTTAATGTTCATCCACAAAACTTGGAAAGCAACCCCTCCTCCAGCCACCCTGGCATGTGCTTTTGGCTACAGTTTCAGGACACAGCAGTGTAGGGTAAAAAATATTCAACGATATAAAAAAAAAATGAAGAAAAAAACAGTTTAGATTGCAAAATTGTAAAAAAAATAATTACGTGATTAAAAATTCATCCTAATTTGAAAAACAAAAAAAAAATTACAAATTATTATTTTTTTTCAAGTTAAAATAATTTCAACGTCAAAATTATCCCTATACATAAAATTGAATAAAAATAACAACATCAACAACAACAACAACAACAACAATTACACAATTGCAGTTTTTTTTAAAATAGGTACATTAAAAACCATAAAAAAAATTGTTCATAATATTTGGATCAAAATTATTTCATAACCGATATTTTTTATTACTAGCAAAGTTCAAAAAACAAAAATAAAAGCAGCAATAATCATTAGAATAATTACTTTAAGCTACAAGATTTTTTTTAAAAACAACATCCTTCAAAAAAATTCATCATAAAAAAAAACTCCATCATCATAATTCAAATTTATCATCGGTTTTTAGTCATTCAAAAAACAAAAATTCATCATATTTACAAGATCAATATTTTCTTGTGTGTAAGGAATTATTTATTATTGAAATAAGAAACTTTTAGCACTGTCATGTAACAATTTTTTTATTATATTTTTTCATTAAATTTCAGAAATATGTATTTTTATTGATTTATTTACTAGAGAAAAAAAATCCAAGTAAAAGTTAATTAAGTGCGTGTATAAACATATGTAAGTATATACTATTTCGCATTTTAAATTCTCTACACCATTATTTTCCTCTCATGTTCGCAGATTTCATAATAAGATTCAATATAAAGCAGCTGATATAGAAAATTTTCGAAAATTCTTCCTTAACATTAGAAAATAAAGCTTGGAGCTCCAACAAATTAAAAATTTTGAAACATGGGATTTTTTAGAATGCCTTCAAGGTCATAATAGGCAGCTTTCTTCATGTTTGTTCAAAACAACAACAACAATTTTAGGTGCTTTCGATCTATTTATTATGTTAGGTTAAGAGGTTCAAGTTGGACAGGGTTGTGTAAGCACAATGCACTTTGGTCTTTTATTTCTCATTGTGCCCAACATAAGGAGAGGGGCGGAATTGTGATAATTTCTTTTTGTCGCATATTTGCGATGTTGCTGCGATTTATTTTGCTATTCTGAAATGTAGCAATATGACATCATATGAGAGTTTTAAAATAAATATTACTGATCTATTCAATTGATTAAAATCAATTTTAAATATTATACTGATATCACATACATTGCAAAAACATTATTTGATATCAAAATCCGGGGACATTTAACGATATTACGAATATCAAATAGACTGTGATACAACTATAAGTTTCTCATATGGAATGTACACAAATTTCATTAAACATTATCAAAAATTTTTTTCTTCAAATCTGAGTGCGTTTTTAGATACAGAAAAAACGACTTTTTATCCTGAAAAACCACTAAAGTACAACAAAAAAAAGTTTTAGCTCCAGCCTGATGTACTTCGTACACAAATAATACTCCAATTTGATTACAGCATCATGAAAATTTTCACTATATCATCACTATGTCATATGTACCATAGAACCCCATACAAGCAAAATACCAAATTCTCTTTCAGTAAACAACCAAGTAGATATAATGCGTTGGTAACACTGATTTCTATCACCACAACCAATCACAACTCATTTATAGGCAGTGATTTAACATAATAGGATTTCAAGTTATATTATAAGGGAATTTAGTGCTTTGCCGGTATAGGATTCTTTCGGTTGTATAGTATAAGATGAATTTGATTTAAAAAATAACAAGAACGAAATTCATTTCATTCTCAATACATATTTCATTTTTTAGATTATATCTTAGCCTCTAAAAAACTATTCAGTTAATTTATCATATATTCATAATCGTTCAATTTGTTCAATAATGTGTAAAGGATTCTGAGTAATATTCGCCAATAATGCAACAACACTAACAGAAGAATAATAGATCAACACGAAGAAGAATTGTTAAATTTCAGATCCTGATAACGAATCGTTTTGCGCGATAAAAACAACTAAATATGCATAGGTAGTACAAAGATAGGAACAAAAGAGACGAAAAAAATTCGATAAAAACTTTATCTCACACGATAAATCACATTATCTGTACACTTTACGCTTTGGCCAACGAAATTCTACACAATAACGAGACGACTGTAACACATGTACAGCCGGTAATCCTTTAAAATTAGCGGTATCCGTCAATTAATATTCGGCGATATAATCCCAAATTCAAGTTCATTTAACCGCAGCATACCGGTTTCGTTTAAATAAATAATTTACATACTAGATCGAATGCATCCCGATAATTGAAATCAAGTTTGCGTCCGTATAAATATACATTGTATCCACACGACGCGGCATCCATCGGCGTTCTCTGTAGGTAACCGCGGATAAGGTGCGAATTCGGTAAATGTATGTACAACAGGGGTCATCGTTGCTGTTATAGAAATGGCGAAATCAGCGACCACGATACGGTGGTACGAGTGAAGAAAGAAATTATGTAAGGGAAAAAAATAATGAAAACAGATATTTTACGAATCACTGATAACAGAGTAAAGTTCATTCATATTTATATACGACCTTGCGTAGCCTTGTCTTCATGAATATTAATACTACAATGTCTACCCCATTTATTAAACAATTAACATATATTTATAAATTGAGTTTAGAAGAGCGGAATACTTAATAATAAAAATAATAGCAGCGCCCGGTCTACGCGTTCGGTCCAGATGAGAACGCATTAAACATGCATATCGCGATACGATTAATAACCGGCACGTGGGTAAACTAGACCGCGGTGTTGGTTAAAATTGTTCGAAAAATAAAAGTTAAATTGAACATATCTTTTACGTATTCAAGAAGGGTTTTGTGGGTCAAAGTTACTACGTACTCATTTGAATAAAATTTAAATGGGATCGATGGCGGGTCTTCGCTTTAACTTGGCCTAGGTCAGTGTACAAAATGTATGCGGCATGCAGTGTTTATGTAAATTTTATGTATGGTACCTCGGATCCGCTTCTTCGCTATACCGCCGACGTCACTCTTATTCGTTATTTATTCACTAATACACCGAAATATTATTGTTCAGTGTCGGCAGAAGCGTGCTATCTCGGGGACATTGTGGATAAGCGCCATCATCCGTGTTCCAGGCGTCTCTTCCGACTTTTCGGGATGCGCTCATTAAATCATCTAATTTAACGAGTTCGAACTTCGTTTACATAATATTTTTCTCGCGCTCTTGTAATGAATATGTTAATACTGTATTTATATATAATGGACTAATCCGCTGTACCCGCTTGTGTTTTGCCATATAACCGTCTCAGATGTTTGTAAATGTAGCGCCGGTTGTTGTCGACTTTGTACTATGTAAATTTACCTACTCTCGTCCATTTATTTCCAGATTTTTCACCTTTCTCAGGTGTACTGCGTTTCGTTCGAATGGTGATTGGTGTTTTGTGTATGGGATTGGACAAGGTGAGCAGCCTCTCTCATTACCGGAGCTGAGTTTTTAATTCGTGCAAATTCAAGATGGCAAATTACACTCCTACTCGTGTGACACCCACTCCCAGTATTTCTGCAACCTATTTGAAAAGTTTAAATTCTCATACGTCGCATTGCTTGATGCCAATAATCATGGAAGTCCTTACTGATTAAATTTCAGCATTTGGAAAGGCCTAATGATTTCCTCATACAGTCACGCAGTGGTGGCAAATTCAGTATACATATACGAAGCTTCAGCATTTTAAGAAAATCTAGAGGAAAGATACAGAGTAAAGCATATCAAAGAACAGAACAAGGACACGACATACTGGTTCATGAACCATAATTTTATTTTTATAAGTAAAAACTGAATCAAAAAAGAAATGAGAAAATAATTGCATTAATATAATCAGGATGAGAGTTCCTTTCAAATGTTCATACAAAAAAATTCTCAGGTAAAAGGACAATTCTATAGAGTTAAACTGCGAAGAAATTCGATCATTCTTTTGAACAAATTTCTGATGTAGCCGTCCAATTGGCGCACTTTTTTCACAAGTTAACACTCCCAGTAAACAAGTCCTATATAAAAAACAACTTCTTTAACTGCTGCTTACCGAGGTGTGTTCATTAGATTTTATGGTTCTTGGTGTCAAAAAGGTACAAAACAATTTTAAAAATACTATCTTTAAAAACACATCAAACTGAGTATTTCATTTTATGATGTTATTATTTTTACATTTCCAAAAGGAGACTTGAATGCTTTTTTTAAATGAAAGAAGTTGAGCTTTTTATACCAAAAGTTTATCTTTCAATATAACTGAAAGTTGTACAGATCATTTGGAATTTTTTTTTTGGAAAAGCTATTCAACTTGGAAAACAGTTAGTCTCTAATTGAATTCGTCTGCTTTTTGGTACAGGAGGCGAAAATTGGTCATATTTTGTGAAAACTGAAAAATGTCAAGTTGAGGAAGTTCTCTATTTTCCAACGCGTCCGGTCAGAAATTGTAGTGATTTCCCACTCCTGAAGCAAAACCAACTTCCGGTAAGAAGTGTGCAAAATCAAAAGTCATGAGATGAAATGTATAGTTGAATTGGCATGGAATGACCCAACTGCCTTGATACAGATCATTCAAAAAATTTCATGGTTTGATTATTCCTTGAAATGGTGCGGAAGACTAAAATGTTCATTCGTTAGTGTTTTTAGCTCACTTTATCATAGGAAATCATAAAAAAATATGTTCAACTTATCATACAGCCCAACACGTTTCAAGCTTTGGAACTATTTCCTATCCTATCCATGATTTTGAGGGGATATAGTGAACAATAAAACTATGGTAAACAAATCTAAAATATTACCATCGTCTCAAATTTTAGGAAATGCGCTAATTTGGTTCATTTTGAGTTGAACTTGAACGCTCATATTTTGCTCTATAGATAAACTAACAAACAAAACTTGATTTTCTAAAAGGCATTTTGTGAGGCGATATAAATAACTCAAAAAATTTCATCACACAAAACTTGCTCAAAAAGCAGTTTTTCGTTTTGAATTCTCATTCATTAAACATAAAAAACTGAAACTTGGGTACCTCTACCTACATCGGTGTCCATAATTCATTATTCTTATTATACTTGTGTGTTCAGTTGATTTCATCTGATTGATCCAGTTGATGAAACATCAATTTGAAGTCTCAGCGAACTCCAAACCGAATTTTAAAAATGCAAATTTTTGCAAGTTTTATCAAAAATGCACATTTAATATATCTGATATATACTTGACTGAAAATTAGAGCATTTTGCATATTAAACGACTTCCTACCCAAAACGAACTTAATTTTAACAAGTAAAAAATCTCTACTTTTTCAAAGACTTCATTTGCTAGCACTTTCAGTCATCAAGTATCTTTCTTTAAGCTTATAAATCATGCATATGCCAGACTTGCTGCTTATGGGACATTGAGCAAAATCAGGTTGACATCTCATAGAACTACTACTTGAAGTCAAATTAGAAATGTTGATAAAACACATTCAAATGTTCACATGAATATAGTCTCAATTCACTGCGGGCAAATATCCAGCATACCTACTATACCCTTCAAACGATCGCTCTATGCACAATCATGTAATAACAGCTAATGTTTTCATTAAAAAATCATACGAAAAATTGCATTAAACTTACATTTATCCATTTTTTTTTTTTTCAAAGATGCTGTTAAATTTCTCGGATGAAGTGGCAATTGGCGCAGCGCACATTTTGGCAAAGTTCTTCAGCTAAAAAAATAAAAATAAAAATAATATTAATTATTTAAAATTAAAAAAAAAAAAAAAAATTACAACATTCAATAACAGCATTCAAGATGAAGTAACAAAATCAAACATGAGGATAATATTGGCACCCGATGGAGTTGGTGATTCCCTTCAAATAACCTTGGTTTCATCAAACGCCTAATACGAAAATACTTGCATACGTGTTTTTGCAACCATTAACCAATCAGGTTAGGTCAGATTTCGAATTTGAGTTCTTTTCGGGAAACTAGTATAGTATTAACGAGATAAGATGCGATAATCCGTAAATAATGCATTTAGGACGCCGTACGAGTCCACACAACGAGTGGCACAGCTTCCTACACAAATATGTTGAAGCGTGAATCCGCGAGAAAAATTTATCAACGCCAGCGTTGCCAAATATACTTTTTTTTTGTCAACCTAAACTACATACAACTAAACGGAAGAGGAACCATCGAGCACCATTATCCAAAGACCAGCCTATAACGTAATACAAATTCGTAATGAATACCAAGCGAGCGTTCGAAATGGTGAAAATACCACCTTGGAATGATCGTTGCCATTCATAATGCGTTACATAAGCAGCCGCAAATTTTTAATACGTTTTTCGTGTCCGGCATATACAACATTGTGAGCACTCGATGCTGAAAAATACCTCGACAAGTTCAACAAACCTAACAGCGAAGGTATAAAGAAAGAAAATCCAAGTATATTGTGTAAGCTTCAATGAACTGTGGTATCGCTATCATAAACGAAGATGAAACGATTCGAGCGGTAATAAAGAATTAGGTTTATAAGGGCAGGTCCAGACATCAACCTATTTTAATTTTAATCCTCGCCCACGATTAAATTAAATTGTCGAATTCCGGTAGTAGGCGCTTATGCGGTTACATTGTTGCTATTAGAGAACATCGTGGTTATAGACGAAAGGTTTGTGTTATCGTGCAGCGGTATAAATATTTTGATCGTATAAGACTGTAAGACTATAATGTGAATTCATCTTACATTGCAATTAAAAGGAGTAGTATTCGTGATAGGTAATTATCAATTGAAGCTCTTATTTGCAACAAGATACAAAAAAGATAAAGGCAACTATGTCACAATGTACGTAGTACTTGAATTCGAATTTTTCAAATGTACAGATTCACACTAGCCAAGAAAGCCATTAGTGACAGAGTTTTTGTGGAATAAGGCTCACATCTTTCTTATCCAAATCACATTAAAAGTCGAATTGGGGTGAACAAAAGTTCACTATTCTACCTAGAGAACTATTTAAACGAATCTAAAATCATTATTTGAGTAGTTTTATATTCCTCAAGTTTTCCTAGAATTTTAGAAGTTCTGCATTCTAATTGAAATTCAAGGTACTTGCTTTTGCACTTGCTCTACAAATATTAAAAATATTTGTTATCTGTATAATAGGAAATTAAATTTATGAATTTGATTTCAATAAGTTACATACGTTTACAGTACTGTGGAACCAAACAGATAGCATTACTCTTGAAAGAGCTTATTGTCTTACGTCCAGCATAAGACTGATGATCATGGTTGATCGTTCACTTCAGAGATTTTCAACGAAAGAAATGCATGTACACCGCGTTCACTATTATCTAATATAGACGTAATACATCGAAAATAATTATTTACACAATAAGAATCACTTATTACCTGGAAATGAAAATATCAAGCACTATAAACCTTCCCAAATACATAATACGTATTACTATACTATGATGATCAACTACATATCATCATTGCTTCAATGTTTTCTGTTACAGCTGGTAAATGTTAACTTCTTCAATTTTAAATCCTAAACACTATTTTCACAAAAAATCGTCAATAATTATAAAAAAGCAAATCATGTGTATACTTCAATATATCGAACCTCAAATGCAACAGTGACATAACTCAAAAACCAATTTTTTCGAGCTGGACATCTTTAAAGAGCAATTTTGGAGGCAGTTTTCAAGTTTCAAACGGTATGATATTGCATATGAATTCTCATACATTATGACTTATGAGCATACATATTCAACGCTGTACCAATTGAAATTTGAAAACAGATTCCAAAATCGCTCTCTGAAAATGGTTATTATGTGACTGTTGCATTCGAGATGCGATATGTATTTTGTATGATCACTGTTTCGTGTAATCAGTAAACATTGCAGCAACGCTCTCTACATTCAGTTTTACATTATAACAGATACATTCAAATGAGGAACAAGAAAAACCGCTTTCTGCTGCAACATATCCTAAAATTCATTAAGGTGTTGAAATATTTGTTCTCAAGAATACTCGATAAGTAAACATCCACAAAAGTAGATTTAAGATCACGTGATATTAATGTTAGCTTCGAATCAAATTTTTAAATTGATAAGCATAAATCTACGGATATTAAAATGCCCAAAATGCTCCAATTGTTTCATTGATCCATTTCAACTGAGCTTAACTAATTATTAATTAACCCGAGGTATTCCTCCGAGACATCAGCATTTCCATCTCCATCCTAACAAGAATTCAGGGAATGGTGGGCGGTAGAGCATATCCACGTGATCGAGGATCATGGATATAAAGTATCGCTGATAATCTAAACTAATACACGTATCGAACACAGATACCATTAGGGTTACCTCAGAATCGCTGTTTATTAAAGAAGAGATATCCGGATACCGGATGACGTCGATAAATCGTACGAAGCCGGAGGTCGGGGTAAAATGTTGATAAGTCGAATACTTAATATCCGTATGAAAAGGCCTATCGGCCGAGACGCTTTTCGACATCTAACTTCGACCATAGTTCAAAGACCAACGGCCCATTAAATCCCTAATACAACCATGTTAAATGAACCGTTAAACATTCAAAAGGACAGCGGTTTGGCGAAAAGCGAAGAACATTTAGTCGCACACCCGATGCAACAGTTTTTCGTAAAATAGGTACAGTTGAAATGTGGGTGTTCGTTACGAGGTCATTTGAAGAAGGAAAAAAAAGGCGCGTCGAGTTTTCTCTCCAAAGCCGGCGGCCGTATGTAGATAATAATCGGCGTGCAATTTATTAATTCATTGTTTAAACAACGTGTTCTTCGGTTGTATAAATATTCTGAACCTGTAATTAATACCTCGATATAAGAGAACTACACGTACGCCAGCAATTAGCCGTTTAATGAAATGAAAATTCGCCAAGTATGTACTTTCATTATCGTGTCCGAGATCGCCAATACATAGGGCTGACCTGATGACTAATAATAATCCACGCCCGCAGATATTATGGTCGATGGATGCAACAGAATCCGGAAACCCATACGGTATTCTGAGAATCCGCGCCATTTCTACACCTGACTGTATGAGTCGATATGTTGAGCCCGAAGGGGGCCAAAACAATTGCATCATCGAAGCGCGAACGCCATCGCGTTACAACAAATACTATTAATAGAACAGGTTCGAAGTCTTATACGTTAACAAAAAAATACAATAATTTACTGTGTATGTTTATCTTTTTGTATACTCCGGAATACGCGGGCCGAAGTGGCGGTTCAAATTCAAGTGATTCTGTGAAAAAGAGAGACACGTCTGAGTATCGTTTGTTGGGTCAAAAAGATTTTTTATCTTTCATTTGTTGCGCACCACAGTACATATAGGTAGTACAGATAAGTATAGAGGATTGTATGACGTTTAATCTCTATAACCTATTCTTTTCACCATGTATACGCTTCGGTACAGTATACAGAAGAGAGCAACAACAAAAAAAATATATAAAAGACTTCTAAAAAAGATTTTTATCTGGATGGGTTAAGTCGTCGAGTAAAAGGGTTACCGATACAGGTAGACAGGTTCATGGCAACTACCAAATAGGATGTTCGACGATGTCTCCTCTGCCGCGTTCTATTCGCCTTCTCTCTCTCTCTGCATCTCTTTTTCTCACTCATTCGGAACCCATAAGTAAATCTTATTTCGTCTCGCATCTTATCGTAAGAAGAAAAAAAAAGAAATACGAAGGCGTATCCGTTAGAAATTAAATCACCTTTAAAAACGCGTCATTTACACGTGAAAAATTTTCTCCATATATCACCGAGGGTGATATTTTTTAATCGAATGAAAATACCGATCCATGCGAGCTAGTTGCATTCGGCAACCCTCGTGACGAAAATGATCCCGGACTAGGTATACAATCTAACATATTGGTACCGATGTCTATCCCAAGGGCCCAATAGACCTGCCAATTTATCCCGTCACCAATCATACTTTCCCTCGGTACGTCGCTGATAACCTAATTTGTTTCCTCGTACTTACGCTTTTTATATCAGCTCTCATAAAATAATAGTACTGATTTATAGCTTTCTTAATGTAATTTACAACATCCACCAAAAAGGGAAAATTTCTCCCGATTCCATATCGAATCGATACGAGGACGGTGTCGTTATACGAGCCGACGGCTATGGTTAATGAAGACCTCTTCACGGATAAGGGAAGCGTACCACTACCTGCTGTTACATCTGCACCGCGCATATACGGACGTACCTTATAATGTTTTAATTAAAGGACTCGATCGGTAAGCTATTGGTTCTAATCGCGTGCATCTTTTCAATCTATACGACTATACGTGCCTTCTAGTTGGCAGGGTCGTGCAGAAAATCAATGAAAATTTTTTAACCGCGTTAATTGATTTTTTTTCTCTTTTCTTTCGCTTCCCGCTCTTCAAGAGCTCTTATCGGCGATGTAATAAAGAACGAAAACGTGGTTTTCCTTCGAAGCGTTCATTAGGTACACAGTAGCAGGCAGCGGGTAACTTTTAAGCGAGAGTAACGCGAACCGTTCATCAAGATTATCAAAGTTTGCTATTGAAATACCGGAGCATATGCGGAACCTAGGTAGTGGAAGGAGGAAAATATATTTCTTATTTAAAGAAGGATGATAGGAATACTTTGTGATTTGGAATTTGAGTGTAAATATTTAATTTCAGAGAGCCATGGAATCTCACTAATAGTCAAAAAATGTCCATCATTCAATTATTCTAAAAGTTTATAATGACCAAACAATTCTAGAATCGCGGATTGGGACCAAAACCCAAACACGAAACAAAACGTTTGAAAAGAAACCAGCATCCAAACCAAAGACAAAAAATCGGCATTGGGTCAAAACTGAGACCTGGAACATAACAGAATCAAGTTTTCAGCCTTGTTCTACAATGATGATAAATGGATTATGTGAGATTTCCGGAATTTTGGTAACTCTATACGACTCCACTTTGTCCTGAAATTCTAATCACCTTCCCCTCGTTATTTTACACCTACATACGACATAGAATGTAAATTTTTTATTCAGAAAAAATTTTGGAGCAGTCATAATAATTCACAAGTCCATAATAAAGCATAAAAATTTTAAAATTTCAATCATATTTTCTTCTAAATGAGCCATTATATCGCAGTCATTATTGAAGGATTCGGAGAAGTTATAGAGTAGCCAAAATATATTTCTTTAACAGAAAAATAAATTATCGAGATTTCAAAATAATAAGAAAGTTAAGGAATTTCATAACACCAACCTACCTCCCTCCCCAACTACTTTTCTACTCAAAGTATTGAAATTTCATTACTTAAATTTATTTCCAAAAAATTTTATAATCCTCAAGAAATAAAAATTAAGAAATTCTAGGGCACCTAAATTATTCTAGATGGATGATAAATATTCAATACTTGAGATTTCTAGAATTCCTAGAAATTATATAATTATCTATAAAGTGTTCAGAAATTACAGAATGATTGAATTATTCAATACATTGCAACATGAAAGTACTCTTCCCTGAAGCAATAAGACTGCAAAATTAACGAATGGAAACATACTACAGATTTCTGTAATATTTGGTGTCCAAGAATTCTAAAATACTTGGAAACATTTTCTATTTGAAGAAATCATGCACAAGGGCGTACCGAGGACATTCTTCGGGGGGGAGAAAACCAAAAATTGCCAACTAATACCATGAAATTTTTCCAACTGTTGACCTTTTTTTTTTTTTTTAGTCTCAAAAATTTAAAAATAGCTGTAATAATACTACGCAAGTGGTGAAGTTTACCAACTTTACGCTAAAACTCCAAATTTACCAACTTTCCAAAAGCCAAGGGAGCTACGTCCCTGGTTGTGCATTATACATGATATAAGTTGGCATCAGTTCGAATTTATTCGAGTTCTTATTTTCGCAAAAGAAATTCAAGTTCCCAATTTCAGCGCTGAACAATTATAAATTTCCCAACTTTTCAAAACACCTGGGGGGAAGCTCCCCCATCTCCCCCTTAGTTACACCCCTGATCATGCAATAGATTTCCAATGAAAAACGATACATCTTGAGAGTTACAAAGTTTTAAAATATTGAGAATGCTAATCGGCTTCTCTTTCCTCTCATATAATATGTTAACTCAATTCAGGTCCACATGCAGGATTATCAAGGAAGCAGATAGGAAGGAGAAAGGATATAAAGAACTTTCTTCTAATGAAAAAAGTACTAATAATATGTGATGAGTGCTGAGAAAAGGGACCTTAAGGTTCAAAAGTAAATTTTGCAGAAGGATCAAAAATAGGTAGAAAAATAAAAAAATTCGTTTTTGAGATTTCAATGATAAATGATAGTATAAATATTATAGAACACTTTACCACACACTGATCATCTGTGACAGTATTTTAACAGACATACGGGCAACACAAAGGAAACGTAAATGCATCGACACAGTTTTTTTGTGCACTTTAAGGTCGTTTTTCTCAAAACCAACTTTTTCACAATATTAACTTTAAATCCTTACATAAAGGGAAGCGATTAAGTTCATTGAATTCAGCATTAAATTTTCTATAAAAATGCATGAAAAACCCAATGTGAAAATTTTAACTCTAAGGTCTCTTTGCTCAGCCCTCATCACATGTAGTTAATTGTTAAGAAAAATTTTTTAGTACTGCTAAAAAAAAAAAATGAATAGTGAAAAAATAAAAAATACGAAACGATGAAAAAAAGAACATGAAATCTCAAATTTCTACTCAATTTCTCAGTTTTATTACGAATTTTATGAGAAGTACTATCACGCAGTATGATCATTTAATTTCTCTCATATACCTATGGACCTGTCCCGATAAAATAACAGTACTGGTAATTGGAGAAAATATTCAATGGTTGAATTTTAATATTTTGCACCGAGGTCGACTAAAAAAACACCACCATAGACAACATTTGAAAAAGGAAATGCGGCGATGACACAACGTGTTGAAAAATTAACATAGTATGGTGTTACTATTAGCATATATTAACGACAAAGATGCGGCTATTAAGAAATAATACGTGGGCACGAAAATCTGCAAGAATATTTGGAACTGGTTCAAAATTTCGCGAAATTCCGCTAATTACCTGTAGAAAAATTATTCATACCGTGACGGTCGTAAAGAGTGTTTTAATTTCTCCAAGAATTTTAAACCAGAGATCAAAAGCGATAATGCAAATACTGTGCATGCTTACTTCATTATTGTGACAATAATGTACAGTGATATTCCAGCACTAGAGCAGCATCAATCGCGTAAAAAAATTATTACAGTAGGAGATCAGGAGAAAAACTAATGTATTCGAGAGCAGAAAAAATTAGAGGAGAGCTAACAGGGAACTAGTAGAGTAACATGGACTGGTAACGAAGAGCAAATAGCGCACAGTAGCTGTGTAGCAACTCTATCCGCTTGTTAGTTACTTCATTACCAGCAATTGTTTTCTCGGAGGTTTTTTCAAACTGGAATGTATAACTATAGATGTGCGAGTAGGTATATGTACATTGTGTAAAAGAAGGATTTTCGAATACCGATGCATTGGTCGAGGAAACCGGTAATTTTTTCGTAGCCGGCGAATTCCACACGTCTGCGTCAATCACTTCGTCACACGCGCACACCGGTCATAAGCACTGGCGAATTTTTATCGTCCTAAGGTATAGATAGGTAGAGGTGTAAAACTATAGACAATACGCTACTTACAATGTAAATAAAACCTCCAATCAGGCCTGAGCAGAGGAGTAGGGGTTGGGTTCACTCCGGGCCTGAGCTTTTTTTGAGGGCCCGTCATTTAACGCCTTGACGCATGGGCGCTAAAAATCTGTCTTTACTACCTCCACAACATTTTTTTTTTTTTTTTTTTGCTGTTACGACTTTCGCTCCTGGGCCCGGACTGGGATTTTCTCCGCACGGCCCTGCCTCCAATATGTACAACCTGTAGGTACAAAATACGATAAACATACGCAGGTGTAAACTGTACACCTCAATTAAACGGATCGACGTTAAAATTTATATCTGTATGTTGGCCAACATTAAAATTAAAAAAATTAGTAATTACTTTGTATATACGGCCAGTACCTACAGCCAGGGTACTTAAACATAATAAAAAATAATTATTTGAATAAAGTCAGACGTTGAATTAGCGATAAGATGTAGGAAAAATTGCACCTGACTTAGGGAGTGTGTAACCAACAAATGGGTTTAATTAGTTTCATACGAGGACCGGTTTTTACCACCGTCTACATTGAAGTGCGCCGTAAATTGACCGTATCGTGTTGGAATTTTTACCGCATCAGATTCCCCATTCCGGATGGTATCAATATAAGTATTTGCGGCTACCGCGTACCTTCACCAGTTCCTACGGAGAGCAATGCGACTACATTGCGCGCGCACGCAAAAGCTCTGGCCAATTTATGGAATTTGCTAATGTATTTGAACTAGAAAAATTATTTTTTATCGCTGACCTATCGTTTAACCGTAACTTTAAATGATAGTGGTTAAAAAAAAACGACTGTGTAGAGCGTAAAGGTATATTAAGATATGAATAGCGTAAAATGTGGTTACCAGTTTGATGACGGGTATTTGATCGAGTTCCTATCATTAAGTTGGTCGTTTATTAAAGCTCTAATATTCGGTATTAGCATATATAAGCGAGCTGCATGCATTGTATTATTATCGGCTAAACCGCTACTCCATGCGCGTATAAACGATGGTAACCCGAGTAATGGAAAAATGTCTATACAGCTCCACCGATGTCCGAATTATTTCAGCTATTATAGGAAACTACGTGCTTTCCATCTACAAGTTGGATTCGTTTGTTTGGAAACAACGACTTATACGATGTACAATTTATCGATGTCACGTTTGCCAGTTAAACTGCGTTTTTCGAAGATTCACATATCATGGGTCTTCGCTTGACATTCTCTATGCGGTTTCGATTTCACCAAAATGGTTGGAAGCGTAATAAAAAGAATGCGTTATTATTATTTAATTAACGACTAGATTTAAGAATTTTGTTGTCAAAAATGAAATCTATGACTGCGATAGAAAACCTATGATAATATGGTTTTTTATTACTCGAAGATACAGTGTCACTTGCCCCATTATATTCAGAATTTTTTGCAATCAGCATTATGAAGGGATATACATACATGTGTACATGTAGGTTGATTATACCGTAGGTACACATACTTGTAGTTTCACAGGAGTGTGAAGGAAATATATTTAAATGAAGTCAAATTTCTCAACATCAAGTGGTCATATACAGGTCCAGATTAGAAGGGACAAGGGAGGTAGCGCCGAGCCTCGCCATTCGGTGCTTTTTTGATTCACAATGCATGATTTTCAAAAATGTTATAAATTAGCTCTTGAAAGTACAGGAATTGAAACAATTAATAAGAATGTTGTAATTATAATTGATCATGTATATAAAGTTAAATTATTAAGAAAAAAATTTTTATTATTAATAACTATAATTGAAGAAATAAAATTAATTGATCTAAAAATTGAGGATAAGCCGTTTAAATGAAGGGAAAAATAATAAAGTTTAAAGTAATAAAATTTTGATTAATTAGTGGAGGATACAAAGTTCAATCGCGTATTTAAAATTATATATTTAAAATGGCATTGAAGTGCATTAGCTCCCTAATTCTCTTTTATTTTGAAAAAAAAAAAAAAAAAAAAAAGAAACTGGCAAATAAAAAAGCATAATATGATAGTAAGCATGCTAATATTAAATTCAATGTAAACGATTAGAAACTTAAAAAGATATAAATTAAAAAAAATTTCAACCTCTGGAGTCTAGATAGATTTCTTGAATATTTAATTTTGAAGAACAAAAAATTTTCCAAAGGTTTGGAAGAATCAAAAATATTTTAAGTAAAGTAAGAACGAATGTTTTCAAATTACCTTCGTATTATTATGCTTCTAACAAGAAATCAGAATAATTATGCTGATGAGGAAATGAGTTGGAGTCAGATGGTTATAGTAGAAAAATTGAAACCATTAGCTTTATCGAATTCAGGTCATACACATGATATAACATCATCATGGATCACCCACGCAAAAATTAATTTTTTGAGAAAATCAACAAAGAAGCATTAATCAAGAACAATAAAGAAGTATGCATGAAGATTACATCTTTTCATACCGACCTATGAAAGGAAAGCAGAAAGTTTTAAGAGTTCGTTAAACTTTCAAGTTCAAACATTCACTTCATGAAATTTCAGTTTATTATTGATGATGTCACTGACATTTGTTTCCATGTAATGATAATTTCATACAGTACTTTCAACACTCACGTTATATGACATTACGAGATCAGACACATCTATAGATTTTTCTTCCAACATCTTCTAATATTTAATTTGCATAATGAGATGCCACGGCCTTGTTCGAAAATGTTTTATACTATATTATATTCATTTATGGATTTATATATTGTAGCTCCTTCAAATTAAAAGATAGTCTATTAGTGCTCGAAATTTCATAAATAAAAACTACTCTTAATAAAATCAATATTATAAATAAAAAAACAATAAAATTTGAAAATCAAATGAATAAAATAATCTAAAATTATATAAAAACAAGCTAACTGTTACTATACAAATAAATGATGAAATATTGAATACAATATTAAAATTATTACAGACAATATATCAATATGTTTTTGATCATAAAGTGTCATCTTATACTCAGTGAATACCATAAATGTCACATTGCAATATAATAAAGACTGAATATAATGTGATATTCGATATACTTACAACTCACAAGTAATCCAGGAAAAAAGAAATCTTAAATCAATTTTTTTCAAAAAATGATTGATATAATTTAATAAAATTATATCATAATTCATGAAATTCTGTAAAATTTGATCAAATTTAATAAAATTGAATTAAATGAAATTCATATCCCTTCGATCAAATTTGATCACATTAGATAGTTTTCCATCAAATTTGATAACTTTATTTTTCAAGTTCATAATCATATCTGATAGCCTACGGTCATATGAAAAATAACGTTGATAAAAAATTCGAAACTTGGAGCAAAAGTAGTTTCACAGTTTCATCGTAGATAGCGTTAACGAAAACTACATAGAAGTAAGCAGGAGAAGGGGTCAGACCATTTCACTGCTTTGCCGCATAACGTTGCAGTATGAAGAAAAATATGTTAAAGCGCTATCTTTGAATCAGCTCCATCAACACTGCATTTCTAGCTCCTTTTTCGCAAATGATGAGCGATAAATGTTTACAGAGCGGTGAACTATCCAGGTATGGTTAATCTAGGCTTATATCTAATTTTTGTCGGAATACATAAAATTTTATCAATTCTGATTTGATTATTCTAAATTATATCTGATAAATTTGCTGATTAAATTTTATCGAATTTTATGATATTTGATAAGTTTTGATCAAATTTCATCCGCATGAAATATGATCTAATCAAATTATATTTGATTCAAAAGGTATTGCATTTCATTAAATGAGATGAGATGTAATTTCATCAAATTTGATGAAATTTTATAACATAACATCTCCTCATTTTTTTGACAAAATTTGATCAATTTTTTTTCATTCTGGAAAATCATCATAATTGAGGTAAAATCCCAGAAATGGGTTATCACATGTGTCAAAATGCCCCATAACGACTCATCGAAACGACAATACATATCTTACGTGAATATTTTCTCAACAAAGACTAAGAAAATTGCATTTTCTCCTCTACACAGTGCTTAACATCACCACCACCCGATACATTCTAATCATTACCTACACTTCCTATCTCGTTCGAGCAAACGAAGACGAACTCTATACACAAACCACAAGTAGTTACCAAGATGAACTCGAATTATAAACAAACGATGCGTGGTAATTTTACAAGGTACGCGATCTCGTCCACTAATTCGCATCCGTTTCGAATTTGAGACCTAGCGAACGATACCGGACAGACAGCGTTATCACAAACATCTGCATGAGTTCGTTAACACACTAGCTACAAGGCGAGATAAGCAACAGCAAAGTAACCACATATTAAATACAACTTAGAAAAATACTGACCATAGTTTTAATTACATTTCAACGTGGAAGGCGTAGCGAGGAAAATCTTTCATAATTACAAAGCGTTTTGAGAAACGGTAAGCGGCGTTTTCTAAGCTGATATCATTTTTCGCTCCATATCGCCTAATTTTCGACTCTCTCTAGTAGGTGTCAGGCTTCGTTGATTTTTACGCACTGATTTTTGACCTTATGTCATATAGAATATTAGCTTTCGGTAACAAATAATTTGAGATGATGACTGGGCGCGATATTACGCGGATGGCAGTAGCGATGTATTTATTAACGAGCCCGGTGAGTTGAGATACGGTGGAAAAAAGGTATTCACAGGCGAATTGAGATTGCATGCGTACGCTCTATAAATAAGATGGTATAGAGATTAAATCGTAACATTGGCGAGCGTTTAATGAATGTTTTTAATGTGTTGTCGTGTCGCGCGATTTCGCGTACACCTTATAATTATTGCCGTTATAATATCTACAGCGAAGATCTGTTTAATTTACTGAAATTTATTACACGCTCGACGCGATCATCTTTTGAGTGCGCGCCAAGCCGAAGACGAGCGGGAGGAAATTATGTAGTATTTACGTGGTACGTGAAAAATATATATGCGAATGAAAAAAATATATATAAAAACGAGAAATACTACTCCTAGTGTAGAAATTCGACAACGACCAAGCAACATGCCAACTGCTATAAGATTGGCGTTTGTATCAAACTAGTTGTAATTGAATTGTGCCAATTAACCAGCGCAATTGTGGTAATGGAGAGCACGCGTAAGTGCAATATGACGTCACCATTGGTCGTGGCCCGAATTGTAAATATAGACTGGTTCAATCGTATATGAGCATTTAGTCACGAATGGAGAATTGTGGAATTTGTCTATATTGTCATTGACGTCAGTGTAATTTATAAAAGGTGTTATGGTTTTTTTTCGTTTCAACGATTATTGGCGATTGGTGTCGTTTTCGATACGAAGGTGAAATAATGGCTGTACGACTTATGCGTTTATGATATGAGTATGCATTGGATGCGAAAACGCATTAGTATCGTTATTTATGGATAATACTTGGCACTGGTGATAATGTTTGACCATCAAGGTTTACTGTTGGGCACCACGATGACTAACAGAAGATTAATTACATTAGTAATGCGCAAAAAGGAGATAGGTATATATCTACTATATTAATAGAAAGACATCAATATATGTGCAAAAGTATGAAATATGCTATTTCATAGATATGCCAGGTTATGAACTAGGACTCAACATAATGACATCAAAAAGAAAAATCAAATCTCGTAATTTATGACGATGGATATTATATGATCCAATCAAGTGCCATAAGTATATCCATCATATCATCAACCATACAAAAGTATAATCAGAACGTAAATGAGTGCCATGTGACCACCAGCAAAACCATAGCATAGTGCCACGAAAATGCCATATTTAAAAAAAAATTATTTTACCAAGCATATGATAACATGCCCAAACAATAATCTATCGCAACATGATATCATATGTGTATCAATATCAATAGCACATTAAAATTAATACTATAAGCTGTTTCAGGGTATACCTAATCGATTGCTTCAATTCATCATAATCAAGTTTCGTTATCATACTGATATCATATACATCGCGAAAACTCATAATTTTCCAATATTCAACTAATGTAAAGTATTATTATTATCAATAAAGGTTTAAATGATAGGACATTTGACGATGCTATGAATATCAAATAGACCTTGACATAGTTATATGTTTGTCATAAGGGTGTATTAAGGATACAATGGCGACAAACTCACAAAAAATGTTATTCTACAAGATGATACAGAGTGCCATACAGATACTATATTATAAAAGATGCGACGTTTCATTCGTTATCAGATACCAGGTCACGTAAAATTACTCATTTTTAGTTCATTTTGTGAATAAGTGATGAGAATTGATATTTTTTGAATATTTATCTGTTTATCAAACGAGTGTATTAAGGATACCATGACCACATACTCACAAAAAATGTTATTTTTTCAATAAGATAACACAGAATGCCATACAGATATGTATTATATTATGAAACGTACAACTTATTATCTGTTATCAGATACCATGGTATGCAAAGTTACTCATTTGCAATTCATTTTTGTGAATAATGGAAATTGATTTTTTCTTTTTGAATAGCTATAAATGTTTCACAGGGGTGTATCAAAGATACCATGGCCACATACTCACAAAGCATGTTAGTCTATAAGATGATAGAGTGCCATACAGATACTATAATATTACGAAAGATATGACATATCATTCGTTATCATATACCATGGCATGTAAAGTTACTCATTTTTAGTTCATTTCGTGAATGAGATATGATGATATTTTGAATAGCTGTACGTTTGTCATAAGGGTGTATTAAGGATACCACAACGATATACCTACAAAAAGTGTTACACTACAAGATGATCGATACCATATTATGAAGAATACAACATCCCATCTGCCATCAGAGACCATGGTATGTAACAATTGTGCCAAAAATATGTCATAGAGAAAAATAAGATAACTGCTTTTTCAGGCATAGATACATTATAACAAAAAGAATTGAAAATATGGAAGGTGTCATAACTCATGCACATTTGAAATTCAAGCGGGAGGCATACAAAAACAAATACGAACCTCTTAAATAAATGATTTCTAGGATTCATATACTATGAAAATAACGATTGCTAAAATTTGGAACAGCGAGATAGTGCAATACTAGTCAAGAAGAATTACAAATATTACTAAAAAAGATCAACCGATTTGGGTTAATTCAGCGATAATTCATATCTACGTGATTTCAAATTAAGGAACGGTAAGACGTTAAACTCGTAATTCAAATCACAACGTTCGAGAAAACTTGGTAATTTCAACATGCTCGTGACTCGATTCATTATAAGAGGTGTGAAAGCATCCCAAATTAATCAGCAGGCAAAACTATACAATTCCCATCTTGGAATACTTGACATCTCGTACGAAAGATAATCTACGCATATTCGGTTAAAGATTTACAGAAAGCTTACCAAGAACTCGTCAATTAGCGTCTAATTATAATGGCGAATCTGGTAGTCAGCTTTCCAAACACACCGCCTAGATTAGATGGAAAGACAGCATTCCCAAAATGACGTATTTTCACCTATTGATAAATTCTAGTCATAAGGGTCTCCTAAATCCGTTCTTTGAAATCCAAGAAGAGCGCCAATTAAATAGTCGTTCCAAAGAATGCTCCCTTAATTCTGCGACATTTGAGACAAACTCACTCGAACATTAATTACACCTTTTTTTCTATGTAAGCGGCGATTAATATAACGGCTAAACCGGTTCGTCGACTTTTTAATTAATTTCGATATTATCGGTACTCCGGTCGTCTATTTTCAGCGCGATATAGTTGAGCAATTAAACAAAGCGATTCATTTTTTTTTTTTTTCAAGTAAATATGACGAGCACTTTACGACTGTCCTATTTAAGCATCTCAAGATGGGTTTTTTCTCCATCCAAGACCGGTTATTGGCGCGAAAATAAAATTTTTTGAAGTTTTACCAAAAATTAGAAAAAATTTTGCAATACTCAATTAACGACGCAGCACATGTTACGCAATAGGTTTTTATTTTTTTTTATAACCGATCGTGTGATGTCTAATGTTGGTCGTATTCGCATCACGGTGGAAAAAAATTAACGAAAAATTCTACATATAATGTAGGAATGCGCGAAACCAGTTTTTAAAATGATCTTTTATTCTCGAAGGTTATTATATAAATAAATTTCCGAATCAATTAGTGTACTGTGGGATGTAGGTAAATTGAAAACCATATACTTAACATACATTTTACAAAGGAACTCAATTAATGTTTAGCGGGGTAGCGTCCGACAGGAATCGTATATTAGTAGGTTTTAATGAATTTCAAACCTAATGATGGAACGTAATGGTGATTGGTCGCGTCGTAAATTTAAACGTTTTTATAAGGGAAAAAAGCTCTTCTGAAAATTATAATACATTTTCAGTAAAGAGAAAAAAAAACATGTTTTGTTTATTATTTTTCATCTTCGTCCGCTTATTTTGTTTTAAACAGTTATAAAAACTGGTTTTGAAATCGTTTGACATTGTTAAAATAGACTGCAGTTGTGTTGGTTTTTTCTCGATTAGTATTAGAACCGATTCTTGATGGAACTGACGAACTGGGAGAAGTCACTTTTCGCCTAGTATCAAAGGTATTTGTCGGCCTCAGAGTTATTGGTATAGGGTTGCAGCCTCGGAGGCACGGTCATCCAGAAATCGTTTTTCTAAATATTAATTAATTTTTACGACCAGTAGGGTGCGTATATTTTTAAAAAGATGAGAGTAAAAGTGAAGTCGTTCAAGCTGTTACTGGATTACCTATATGAATGATGGAATAGAGCTTGGGGCACATCAAAGGGAAAGCCTTGGGAATTCGAACAACTGTGAGGTCAAATGCGCATGCGTATAGATACAAAGCTATCAATACCATGAATGAGTGAATACCTCAACACTTAGGACTGGAGATAAATAACAGAGATATCTCTACAGTTGAACTGTTGATTCTACAAATTGATTGAGGAGTATAAGTACTGAGTGCATTTCAATTATATAGATATTGCTCAAAATTCGACTCTGATTCCATATTTTCACTAAAAATGATTTTCAAAATGTGATTCCTGAGAGCAATTCTCAGAAATTTTAATCCAACTCCAAGAACTTTGGATCCTATTCTTTCATGTAGTCGAATGAATTCTTAACAGATTTTTGTTATGGGTGCAAAGGACCATTGTGAATCAACCAAAGGTTATTTTACTCGTTATGACCATTCCTTAGATACCCAAGTTATCTTCATACTAAGTCTACTAACTTACTTCGACATCTACCTTTTGGTCTTTTGTTATTGGTTTGTCACTAAATGAATGCATTCTCGGCGTTCACTTCAGACCTACATTGCTCACCAAGAATCTGCAAACTCCAATCTTCCTACGTCAGCAATTTCACCTAACCACAATGATACCATCAAGGCACAATCAAATACCACAAAAACCACTTTAGCCCCGCCCATCCATTTAGCAGTTTAATGCGACATTTATCGATAATGCGTATATCAGATCACATGCATCAACATGGCACAAAACATAATGGTGCGGGCCGTCAGCCAAGTACAGAGCGTGGTGAAACGAGATTGAACATGCCCTTGAACCTATCACACGTCAAATGGCGCGCATAACCAAAGCTTCTTAAATGGCAATTGCCTGGAGATGTCAATTCACCGAGAAATTCGCCGATTCCGAAGACCGAGGAAATTGGAAATCAGCCTGGCGACCGGTTTTTTCGACCACTAATGAACGGTAGTTATGATCATAAATTCATGAAACCTGGAAGTTCTCTAGAAGACTACCTTGTAGTATCGTGGAGTGCGATAATTTCAATTTTTGACAAGTTTGCGAATTTTATATAGTTTTTCGCCAATTTGGGTGCACGAGATTTTTTATCTTCAATAAAGTTGCAGTTTTATTCGATAATCCGGTATTATGGCGAGAAGGGAGGTAATTTATGGAGAAGGATGCACTCGAATTTATAAATTATTTAAATTCGAGTCGACTCGATCATCAGGTACAATGAAGTGTTCAAACAGGTAAGACCAGCGTCCCCTTCGCTGTACCTATTGAATAAGACGCCAACTCCTCGGTAATATCACGCTTCCGGAATTTAAAGCAACATTTTCAGAATAATAATTACCTGGACGCACTACGTGTATAAACGAACACGATGCGCGCCGTGTACCTGCGCGAAAGGGAATAATAGGCTAGATGGGTCAATTATTGAAAACTGCTAGCGCAAAGATTAGTATTACCACGCCGTTCGACGATTCCGTTACCGATCATATAGAATTCATCGAATAATCCGATTAAATATCGACGCCGTTTCATAATAAAATTAGATAAATAAATACGAGAAAGTTGGAAATATTAGACGTTAATCGAATCAAATATGTTAGCGAGGTATAGTACCGATTTAATTTATTCATTCGTTCGTCGTCGTTTCTGAAAAGAACTCTTCGTCATTCATGGCATTTTCATTCACGCTATTTCCAGTCTACGAGCTCGTCCTCAAACGTCAAACTGGACGCATATCACCCCAATCACTTTCCAATACGGGATTAAAGTGTAACGTGTTTACACCGGCCATGTATACTAAACGAGCACGTAAATATAATTGCGACGATGCCAAACTCATGGAAGGCCAACAATGTTCGAAAATCTAATAAATGCAGGACCCCAGTTTAAACGATCCAATTTTACAACCATATGTTACTCTAGCGGTCAACCATTCGATTCAGATTTAAATCCGAAACGAATGATTAAACGAGTACATCAGTACCCATGCGAGTATTGGCCTGTGATACGATCTAGATATCTTTATTTTGGGTTCTCTGATACTCGCTGAAAGTGAGCTCAAAACAATACCAGATTCTCAACTCTAATACGAAGTAACTTCTGAATAATTACAATGTACTTTGGTAATCCTCAAAGGGTTCCTCGATTCTTGCTCAGAACTGAAAGAAACTAGATTAGGCCAAAATTGGGAATAATTTTTAGGGCTTTCAATGACATACTGTGCTCATGTACTATTTTCTTGAAAAGTGAAATCGTATAAACAATCCATAAAAACATTTTCATGAATACACAATTTCTCAAATCAAATTTTGAATTTTTTTTTCTTTTTCGAGCATTTTATACTACTTACTTTTTGAAATTTTTCATTTCATAAGATTTTTGACTTATTGACTTCCTTCTTATTTCGAACATTTTTATGAAGTGAAAAGTGATCATAATAAATTCAAAAATTTTTCAAATTTTTGAATTTCATTTATGATTTTGCACTTTTTAAGAGCTGATAAACAATTCTGATTTTTAATTAATTTTTACGTTCAACTTTTTCTGTAGTATACTGTCACATCTCATTTTGTGGGTTTTTTTTATAATTTTTTTTTCATTCTTCATCTTTTTTTAAAAGAAAATTGAAATTTGAAATTTTTACAATTTTTAAACTGCATTTTGTTTTTAAATTTCACATAATTTTTTTTCCAACGTTTTCCACTTTTTTGGCTCCTTAATATTTTTCAACAGAATTGCTTCAACTTTTCTTCAATTGTGGCTTTTTGATTTCTTACAAAATTTCGATTTTTGGACATTTCGAGATTTTTGTACATTTTCTAATCTTATATTTTTGTGTCACTGTCGATTTCATTTTCGTCAACTCCAGATGTTGTGGATTTGGTAAAACATTCAAACTCAGAACGTCTCACTCCACCCCCTTCTTGTCTCTTCCTTGCTCCGTCGTTCTTGACAGCCCCATTTCCACCATCTCAATAACTACATTGATCCGAAGTTTGATACTTACCATTCAAAAAATAATCCCGCTCCAACCCGCATCATGAGATTAATACGACCATCCAATTTCCACCGCTTACACGGTCGTTTAATTAAATCGCTCGCAGGCAAGAAATTCGGTTTAATTTCAAAGGTAACATTTGGTATTTTTATTGCCTCCATAAACTACTAATAAATGTTTACAAGAAGCTACAAAACGTATGCGCTTAAAATGTAAATAACATCAATTTCGATCGCGCTTTTAATATAATTTAACTTTTTAAGATATATCGACAATTTCATTGTAACCCTACGCGTAATGATAAGACTGTTCTTTTTTCCTTTCCTACAGTAATAAAAAAATAGTCGGCTTGAGGGTCGGTAAACGTAACGGTGAAATGTAAAATAAGGGTCGGGCAGGCTATTAAAAAAAAAAGCTTACCCTAAAGCTGGCAATGTTTCGATTGACTTCGGTATCAATTTTTATAAATCACACGTTCGCCCGAATCCATTGCCATTATTATCGGCTAAAAGGGCGGAAGGGTGTTGTTTGCATTACCGGTTAAATTCCTTTAAGATATTCCATTTGGTTTTATCTGCAACTTGGGAACATATCCTTACTAGAGTTAGGGTAGACCTAAGCTTTTTTTTTGGTAAATTTTAACCCACAAATAAAACCGACTACCAATATTGTCAAATAAAAGTTTTAACTTTTTACCAAGTTATTTTCGTACGTCATTCGAAGCGCAGCACAGTGCGTATAATTTATAACGTCGAAGCGTTTCTGAATTATAAACACGTCAGTGCCGGTCGGTGCTCTAAAGGGAAAAATTTGTACACTGAAAATTCATCGATGAAGCCGATAGAATCGCAGAAGCTCGCTTTTATACATCTCAATGCCACGGTTGAAATGGCCTACTTAGTATACCTATAGGGCACAAGGCCGTACCCGTATATTTAATTGCAGTCATCATTCTTCTCCCGAACAGATAGTGGACAACGCAGTCACGAATTTTCATATGGTAGTATAAAACGTCTGCCTCGGCTCCTCCTGTGATCGGAAACCGGCTACTCTGATGAATTGCTTATCTTTTAACGTATTTATCGCCAAATACCACCGATTTCCACATTCGCTCGCCGAATCCATTTTCGGCTTCGTGTCGCGTCGTACGTCGTTCTCCTGCCGCGTGCTTCTAATATAACGACGTTTAATAGGTTGGAGAAATTATACGCGGATTTTTTTTAGGTAACATCCGTATTTATGGAATGCACCGTCGTTCTGTATAAGCATCGTGGACCCAAAAGTTAAAGGTTAATTGGTACTTTTGATGGCTCTTCTCACTCGCATGCTTCTCGGGGCTCTATCTTTTCATCTGTACTGAAGATGAGTGGAGCGTTATTCGAGATTCGAACTAATAACTGGAATAAGCTCTCGTTTTCCATCACGAAGCGATTTTCTTCTCCTCCCTCCCAATCTATCAACATATGATATGATCTTGAAAATGGAAAAAATGAAGATCGCGATATGATTGAATTTATTGATAGAACATTAAATTGTAGAGTAAATACTTATTTCTAAAATGATAACGATAACTGTCCATACTTGTTTTTTAGAGTTTTCAATGCAATCATATAAAAGATTTCTCTAATAAATGAAAATACTCATAGAAAAATTAAATCAAAAAATTGCTGCTGTAATTCATTGATAAATAGAAAAACTGAAATTCCTATGCTTGCATCCATGTCTGAAGAAAAAGTAATTACAGAAATAAAAAAAAATGAAAACAATAAAAGCAAAATGACATTGAAACAATTGCATTGGGTTCCTTCCCTACTTATTAAATATAAAGATTTTTTCATGCTGAATAATTACATAATGAAAAATTAAATAGAAAGGTAAATAAATAAATAAATTTATTTATTAATATGAAAAAAATTGAGACAAAATTTCACGTTTCATATTAATTTTTTTTTCTATATGAATATAAATTATTTTGTATATTATGCTTACGAACACATTCCAATAATTTTGACCCTCTCCTTTACAACATTTCATATCGTTTATCATCACTCTCGCATAAACGGAAATTACTTCAATCTGTAAAAAATATCCAGTCAATGGCACGACCGAATCACCACTTAAACGCGTACACAGGTTCACTCAGACCCAGACTACGATGACTTTGATTATGAACTTTGAACTATGCAGTTTGAAACGAGGCAAAGGTCATTCACATTTTCATTTATAATGTGTTCATCACGATACTCGCAAATTAAATCCGTTCATTGGTTCAAATATAACCGTCTTTCAACTTCGAAAGAAAGTAATTTGTTTTTTTCTACAAGTAATAACGATAGGGGAGAGAAGAATATTGATCGAAAATTTTTGAAAAAAGGACGACAGTGACTTGCAAATTGTCTGGAATTCGTTCTATTCTTCTTGTTGAGATCCAAGGAAGAAGTGAATCGAAGAATTTTTCACCTCGGAGACTTTCCAACTTTGATGTTTATTCTTGACTGAGTTGCTAGTGAAAATGTGATTTTTGAACCATAGGGTCCATTTCATAATTATACGCAAAACTGCGAGTCTAATTCATGAAAAGTTTGCGAAAAGTTAATTGAAGTTTCAAGGCTGTTCTATGACAGCAAGAAAATTATGTTGTTTTTAATCAATAGCTTATAATACCTACTATCAAAAACAAAACCTAAATGACATTAACCACGAAACCTAACATTTTGGCATAAATTTGAAAAATTTTCCACTTTTTCTCTCATACCAAACCTTTTAAGGTAAATATGAATTAATAAAATGTGACAAAAATCTTTGCATAATTCTACAGTCTGTCTCCAAGCAACGATTTTGACGATTTCTTTAGACTTCCTTTCACACGCAGATAAATGTCACTGAATAAAAATTCTGGAAATATTTTGTGTCTGAAGTTGATATTTCCTGAAATCTTTTACTGAATTAACCTAATCATAAGCCCGTTTTGCTATGGAAAAAAAATTCAATGAATTTGAACAAAAATCCTTACTGCCTCTCCCAATGAACCATTAGGATTTATTTTTTTAGAACGCCCCATCTCACAGATACATCATCAAACACAAAAAAATTTCTTTATAAGATTCCATTAGAATAATTTTTGAGATTAACTGATCAACATTACAAACAGCTAACCAATAAAAATTATATCTCATACATTAAAAGAATTGGTATGAAAATCTTTACCCAGTTCGTCAGTCTCTCCCAATGGACCTATTTTGATGAGTTTTTTTTTCTCAAAAGATTCTACTTTGGGTGTACATATATTATCAAACAGAAAATTGAAACTATTAGTATTTAGGGCTCAAAAAATGAATTGTTGGTGAGAAAGAAAAAACAAAATGAACGTTTTGAAATAATTGAAATACGATTGTGAGTTCTAAAGGGGCGAATGAATGGATGCGAGTGAAGCAAAGCTTGTTTCAGTTCACAATGTATGATTTTTTAACATGTTATAATTTGATGTAAAGTATTTAAAATGTTATTAAAATGTATTACTTCCCCTTTTTTTTTACAAAAAAAAAATAAATAATAATAATAATAATAATAATAATAATAAAATAATAAAAATGCATAGCGGTTAGCACGTTTGTATTAAAATAATTGTATAAGCGATTAAGGACTCGAAAAGACATAATTAAAAAAAAAAAAAAAAAAATGTCAACATCTTGATAAGATTTTTTGAATGCTTAATTTTGAATAACAAAAATTTTCACTAGGTTGGAACGAATTAGCAATATTTACAAAAAAGTGTTTTTTCAAGTTTCGCACGTATGATTTTCGAAAAACGATTCCCACGTTTTGTGCAATATATCTGAATTTTGTTCCATTGAAAAACAACAATAACAACAAAAACAAAAACAATAACAACGAACTTTCATTTAAAATTGTCTGAAAATTTGAAATATTCTCAACAAGAAACCAAAATTATGAAAGAAAATGAGGTGGTGTGGATAGATTATAGCATAAAAATTGAAAAGGCCTAAAACCTTCAATAGCCCTTGGTCTTACGTTAGCTTAATGTACCTTTGGGTATCACCATTAGTACTCAAGAATCGATGCCACATTGAGAATTTTTTCTCGACAGAGCAATTCAAGTGCCATGATGAACCTTTATTTCATTGCTTTTATCTTGGTTCATCATTTATATCCTTTTTGCGAACAAAAATTAAAAATTATTCATAACGAAAACAAATCCTATATTCTCATTCAACGACGAAATACATGAAGAAAATACTCTATTTTAAGCCTTAAATTAATCTTTTTTTAGAAAGCTATATGTAAGATTTTTCAAGGACAAAAGAAATTGCATTTTTTTCCAGCGAAGATAATTTAGATGTTTTGTTTTACACAAGAAAATTCAATTGTTGAAAAAACCTCGAATCAATGGTTGGAGTTCTAGAAACTGGCATGAATTCAAATTTGAAATACGAAAAATAATTTCATTTAATTTTTTGGAATGTCTTAAGGGAATTAATGTATCCCTGAAAGAATTAGGAACCTAAATTATAAATGAGCATCGGCCTGAGCGCTTTCAAATACATACTTTTCTAATATCGTGATTAGTAGTTACCTCGCAGTTTTCGAACAATTATGATTAATCACTTGCTATTCCATAATTGATCTACACTACATCTCTTATGACTCGAAAGATCTCCAAATCACACGTGATCGCCAATACTTCGAAAAGCATCGTAACAGATACAACAAAAACGAATTCGATTTTTCTGGTAATTCCAATGAGGAAAAAAAATTCATCGAAGAAATTACCATCGTTCGACCGTTAATTGATACGAACATGATAGGTATATGGCCCGCAGCTGCGACGGTAAATTTTTTTCTCTTTTTATAATTTTGCGCAAGAAAACCAGATTCCTGCGAGTAAAGATACGAACGCTGTGCGCGCAAACAGGTATCCGCGACGAGGACTATCTGCGTTGATTTTCTGCCTTCGGCTAAAAGGGAGAACATCCTTGATGTCAATTATACGCGGCCGTTACATCATTCCAATTAAAGCGTACCCCGTTCGCGGCTCCGCGTTTTCCACGCGATCTCAAATCAACGCGAATAATTACCCTGGTCGTCGAATCCAACAACGCGAACGTATTTTTCCGTCTAATTTATAGTATTACGGGGGTGACGTAACACGGACCACTAAATGGTCTAATATTGTACAATATAACCGCGTCGCGTCCGCGTGTCCACCCTCCGTATAACACGGAATTGTAATCTATAAATAAGGGGAATGCGTGGTTACGGCTTGGCGTCGCGTTATACCGTGTATAAAGAAAAACTCATAGAAGGGCGAAAACAAGCTGCGGCTGGAAACCCTCTAACAAGGTCATTTATATCGGATCTGTCACGAAAAAGCCGAAGAGATAAATGACCATTGGTCAATTGTAACAAGAAGTCAATGATTGCTGCGACAACTTGTTACACAATCGAAATTCGCCCTATTTCCGACGTATACGCGAACCATTATCGATGACCTGCGTCTAATTGTTTTCCATTTTAACGCTCGTTAAAGATTGTAAATGTCGTTTAAAGCGGCAGGTGGTAAAACGTTTTAATTCCTTTTCCCTATACTATATAGATAGCTTTAGATACCTCTTCCAAAACCTTCCACCTTCCGTACCCGTTCTATACGAGCCTAGCTATACCTGCGGATACCGTTTAATAAAAATAATTACCTTATTATCGACGACCAGACTTACGACGGTAGCGTTGTAAAATTATTATCCGACTTATCGTTCAAGGCCATCGTAGGTAATTTCAATTTCATCCCGAGCACGCCATACATGCTTGACACCATCGAGTCTCCCCTTTGTTCCTCACGCTATTAAATCACAACAACGTATTTATTCCAAATCGTTTCTATTTAACGAAATAATTCAAATTAAAAACACAAAAATAAACCATTTAATTAAAAAAAAAAGAAATAATAATTTAATGGTATACGTACGTTATTACATCATCGATATTTACAACAAAGAAAAATATTATATAAATAATTTCGTATGTATATAGTAACAATCATCATTTACATATAAGTCTAATCATTTTTTTTTTCTTTCAATTAAACCAAATATAATTTATAAAAAAAAAAGACAAAAAAGAACAATTAAACAATTTCATATTGTCTATTTATACCTTTGATGTGACAAGTCCGGAAATTAAATCAGATGAGCCACTAACTTGTACATAATATTTGTTTCTCAAAAAAGGAAATCTTTCCCTATACTATCGGCTACGCGCCACATACTCGTACAAATATCACATACATAGGCGAATACGTTGAAAAAAAAATCCAGCTAATAAAACTAGGGTCATCGTGCGTCGGTAGTGCACTCTTTATAATATAAATAAAAACATCTTGAATTATTCAAAACATCGGAATCACGTTACGAATAATTAATGATACACAGAATAACTAGGTATACAAGTACAGGTTCAACTCGGTTGCATATCATTTAATACGCTAATAATAAGTCGAGTTCGTTACAACAAAATACGACGTTTTTATTATTAATCGAATAACTATCACAAAACATAAAATAATTCTTTTTCAAACACATACATGGCAATCGCCTTTGATTTAAACATACATCACATATTATCGCGCCGCCAATAACTACATTTAAATTAGACGAAACGAGGCGCTTCGTTTGAATCGTGGGTGCACGACCGACGAGAATTTGCATTCGTTCATTGATAAAACTGATAAATCAACATCGATCCGGCCTTCCGAAGCCGCAGGCCAGGGGCTAGTTTTTATTGTAAGATCGCACATACGAGACGATAATATGGTAATTCTAGGAAATTTTCACTCGGCAACGAGCTACGTCATCATTCACGAATCCGAAAGCGGTAATTAATTCGAAAATCGCGCTAAAACGTAATTGCGTATTTTTTTATGAGATGAGCGGACTGAAAGAGGGAGAAGAGGTAGAATTATATTCAAATCAATAAAATCGGATCTTTTGAAGAATAGGAGGGAAAGGGTGGAGTTATTTTTAAAAAGCATAAAAATCATTTTTTCAAATGATAAAAGAAATTATCTCAAACATAAGTCGTTAAGAGAAGAAAATATTTTTGAGGGAGAGGAGTGGGCATATAATTATTTTTAAACGCATTAAATCTGTATTTTCATAAGAAAATGAATAATTTTTAAATACATGTTTGAAACTTTTTGAAGGGAGGGGAAGTCATTCACAAACGTATAAAAATTCACTCTTTCAAGAGGAAATGAGATACATTTTCAAATGTGAATCAGCTTTTCAAAAACCTAGAACCAATCTGGAATATAAATGTTAGGAAGATGAGTGAGGGATATGGATTTCAAGAGCATAAAATCAGGTAGATTGAAGAGGGGAAGAAATGACACCATTTCTTAAAAAAAAAAGAGTACGCAATGATTTATAAATGCTAGAAATTCGTTATCTAAAATTAGGAAAGGTATTTCTTTCAAATATTGAAATGGGGAGCGGTGTTTCAAATTTATATATCATTAGCTCTTTGTGAAAAATGTTAGAATCATTTTTAAATGCTCAAAAACACATTTCCACAGAGATGAAGGATACAATGTGAAATAAGCATTTCAAAAAGGGAAAGATTATTTTCAAATACATTGGATTTTTGCAGGACGATACAAATTTCATGAATGAAAAATTCGAAGTAAACAAAGCGCAAAAAATTTTCAAACAAAAGTTGTGTCTGAATTCAAAATACTATCAGAAATAATATCATTAGAAACTAACAATAATGACTAAGCTAGTTTCCTGAAAATAACATGCATTGATCATCAATGATCATAAATTTCATCATCAACTGTCTTGCAATTCCCTCACAAATGCTTTTCAAGCTTCAATACATTTTTGCAGAATTACACAATAAATAAAAAAATTGCAAAAATTACGTTTCGCACAACATGATCGACATCTGCGTATTTCATATTTTCCTCTATATGAATTATAAGCTTTTGAAAATTGAAAATTTATAAAAAACACTTTAAAAACATTTGTGAGGAAGTGTAAATATAGTGATAAAATTGATAATAACTTCGCATAAGAATTCAGAATCAAAGTGTTCTAATAAAAACATAATTATGATTTCGACCCATAAAAACCACGATACTACAAATATATAGAAAAAAATTGTTCTAGAACATGGGCGCACAACCGACAATTTTTTCAACTTGAACAAATATTCCGTTACCTTGAGTTTTATGTGTTGTGCGAAACGTTGCTAAATTTGGTGAATTATAATTTGTTAGGAAACAACTAAGTCTTCAAGAACATTTATGAGGAAAGTGTAAGATGAATGGCGATGAAACTGATAATAATCTCACATAAAATACGAAACGAAACGTTTTCAATAATAATATACAATTTTAGCCCATAGAAACCACGATATAAATCTTTTGAAGATAATCGTTCTAGAACATGGGCGCACAACCGACAATTTTTTTTTTCAATTTTCACCAAATATTTCGTTAGCTCAAGTTTTTACGCTCTAAAATGAACACAAGCGTAATGAAAAACATCTTTCTGGCGAAAAATAAAACAAAAGTAGACATAACTTAAAAACTAGCGACTAGTAGAATCCCTCGACTTGTCACATAAAAGATTCGCATCTATAACTAAAATTGGTAATACATCAGATTAATTTATACTCGCGACTCGGAAAGAAAAAAAGAAAAAAAAAAAAACTAATTCAAAACAGCAAAATGGATTCTTCACACGTCATCGTAGCAATTCTCAAACAGAACAGATGCTGATCCAGTAAAACTAATCCTTATATTTTCGTTATCTGAAACAATATCGAATAAAAGTTGTTTTTAAAAAGAAGGAAAAAAGTTCTCCAATACACAATTACTTACAAAGGCTTAATCTATAGAGGCTATTAAACGCGACTAGCATTTCAGTTCCCATCGCATTGGTAATGAGATCTCCGAGAAGGGGTGGAAAAAGGGAAATGATTGATAGACGTATCGCAGACAGTGACCGATAATATGCGTATAAATCGATTAATAATGATTGCGCATAATACAATGGCCGGCGAATCGGACATCTGCATTTAATTGACCCACAAAATATTGGAATCGGTTGGAACTGGATCAGCAAATGTTAACGACGACGGTGCGACGCGTTTACGCGCGATTTTTCCACCATAAACTTAGACGCGAAAACGAAAAATATCGAAGACCGAACTGAAATCCTCGCCTGCTCGAACATAATAATACGTTGGCCAGCTAAATTAAAGGCTTGTAGAGCTACCGAAGAATCAAGACGAAAAACTGGTTTCGTTTAGTGCGAATAGATGAAAAAAATATTGTAATAATAGAACCACGAACGGACGGATCGAAGGAGGAAAAAAAACCGTACTTTGAATGGTTAAAAAAATAAAAATAATTGGTCAACGTCGATCCCGTCCATTTTCCAAACGCTGCGTCCCCGAAACACCTACGAACGTTGGGGAAAAAATTTTCGCATTCCGGGGCCACCAATTCAAGAATGTGATATCGTACACGCAATTCCGTACCGAAGTGGAAAACCTGATTGTTCGAATGTTTTCGTGTTTTTTTTTCTCCTCTTCCGAGACGCGATCTGCGCGTATAACCGGAGATTTTTTTCTTTGGTCATGCGAGCCACCGATTAGGCCACGTGAGGCGGTTCGATTTACCTCCACGCGTGCTACGTCGATGCCGGTTTCCTGCACATCAAACCGCAGCCTAAGGAGGAGCACTTCGCCGACGGCCATCGTGCCACTGGCCACAACGTATAAGACCTTATTTTATATAGTCATTAAATGCCTTCTTTTCTTTCTATCATTATCGTGCTTCTAATTAATGAGTTATTAATTTTACGCCTCTTCGCAGCTTCGTCAATTTCAGACCAGTGACCGACGACACGCGAATCTATAGGTACTTTTAATTGCCTACTCGGACGATCGCGTACATCAGCACGAAAAAATATACATTCGAGAGGTACTAATAAGAAAAACAATAACAAAAAAACTTGTTTATCTCTCATCGACACGTGTTTGAATACCCGCTTTTTAATTAAATCTAAACCGGCTTCCAGCTCGCAAACGGGTATGAAAATTAGGAAGAAAAATATGATAATGAATTAAATAATAGAATAAAATGAAGGTTAGTATTCCACGAGTATAGGTACTTGTTTCTCGACGCGTCTATGTGCACTCGCCTATACGCGTACCCCAGTACGAAAGATGAATGACTCGTAAGGTATACCAAGAATTCATGTTCGCTCGTTTTGCATTTCAATAAGTAATAAATTACCGTTTAATTACTCGAATCGTACTAATAAAATTCACGCATAGTTACAATATACTATACTCGTATTCGCGTATACCATACGTAAATAAAATACCAGAACCAAATACTAAATAATTATTAACTCATTATGGTAATTAATGTTTACCTATGTAATACGCGCCTTCGTTTAGACAAATTACAACGAGCCGCCCGGCGCCTGGTTTTATATGAGGGTTTTATCTTCTCTTACCGATTTAATATACGCGTGTGCCCATCTACTTATAGATCTCTACCGCGTACCGTATAATTCGACGTGTTAAGATTTCAACCCAGCATTCTTGAACGCTGCCCGGTGTTCGAGGCTTTAATTCACCATCTCAGATCTCCATTTTGCGCGACTCGGTTCGCGGCGCGCGCCGTCGATAATTATAAGCGAACGCGGTCGACGTTTTTATTCGTTGTTAATCAGTCACGTGTGCAATTAGCATATAATTTGTTGCCTGGTATAAGCGCACAATACACATGGTGTATCGTATATGGAATCTTAATCGGCCATAACTTATACACGTAACCGATTAGGCCGAGAAAAGCGATTCTTTCCTCAGTCTATCTTGACTTCATTCGTCGAAATCGCTTTTGCTTTCTCTTTCTTTCATTCTCGACTCTCGAGCTAATCGTATTATAGTTTTATACATTTTTAATGTCCACCTTTGTATGCTGTTTCGTTGCGAGACAAAATACATAAGGGCAAATTAACCGTCTCTTCTACGAATTCGAGAACAACTATTTCGCTACCACGTTTACCCGTTACTATTCTCTGTCTATGTATTAATCCGTTAAAAAAATCTGGTTACCGAGAACCGCATATATCGAAGGACAGAGTAACCGAGTCAATGATGCCAACATGAGGTACATAACTCTTTATACAGTGCCGGATTAAGGAGGAATAGCACTCTGGGCAGAATATTTTTAGCCCACCCCCCCCCACCCCCACAAGGCCACAAAGTTTGAAGAAAATTAACAAATTTTTGTATTTTTCTTCCACAAAAATAGAATTGATTATTAAAAAAAAAAAAAAAAAAAAAAAAACATTAATTTGCCATACCTGAAAATTCATTTATCAGTTGATTAAATAATATTTTCTCAATAAATCACTATTTATAGAAAGCACTGCTAGCTCTGGTGCTAATTCACATTCAAAAGAGTGTTATGGTATGTCCAAAATAGCATGAGATGAATTGTGTCAGTTGCGCAAGCCAAAAGCCAAAAAATTTCAATTTTTTTTTAGTTTCCCAAAATATTATTATACCAAAATAACAAGATGATGATAATTGAAAATTAGATAACGAATAAATTTTAATTTTGTGTGTTAAATGGAATTAATAGTTATCATTAAAACAAAAAAAAAATACTCTCTTCTGATAGCATATTAGGTCGTATTTGTTTTTGTAAATCGATAAAGAATGAGAGTAAACAAAATCTAATTTGGAAAATCCTGATGATATTTCGTTTCGGCTTTTAGCGATGCATTTCCTACAATTCAGGTCATGCCATTGGGATCCTTCAGCGAAAGAGTCGGTACCTGGTGGTAAAACGATGAACTACTGAAAACGGGGATTTCAATAATTTGATGAAGTATCATTATTGGCAATGAATTAATAATTGTGGTATTGAATTGAATTATTTTGAATAGAATTAATTGTTTTTTTGTTCAATGGTAAAGATAAATTGAATTGCAGTGTCATTGTTGCAAAATAAAGATTATTTTTCATGCACTTACCAATGATTAGCGATACAATTATCGTGAATATCATAAATACTATGCGAAAGAATCTCATTTATAAACCAAAATGATAGATAAGTATCAAATTGGCCGAACCCAACTCATTCATTCCATTTATTCGATTTATTTTCAAATAATTTAAACATTTCACTGTGTGAGTCTGCAACTGGCGGCAAAAATTCCCCGTTTTCAGAACTGATAAGACCATTAAATGTAAACACGACACTAGCGCGCCACTGCTCTGAAGGGTCCCAATTATGGACGGACAATAGTTGCCATGTTTAATAGATAAATATGTGGCTAGGTAAGATACTGATTCGAAGTCGAATTATAAAAGTTGATGTCGATAAATAAACTATTTTTTCGATGGCTTCTGATGGTACATAGACGATAAATAAAGATGATTTTAATTTTGACTTGGTATTGTTTTCGTGTATTCTCGTATTATAAAAATTCGTTACATTTATTTTTATTCAGCCCAAATAAGATGCAGGCGAAAAAAATATTAAATTAATTTATCCTTTGATGAAAAATCAAAAGGTGGTTTTTATGGTAAAAAAAAATGACTGCGTTGCAAGCACTTTTATATACTAAAATCATACTTCAAATTTATTAATATCATATTTTGTAAATATATTGAATTTTATTAGATTACTGAATTTTCATTTCATGATGTCAATTTTCTTCAACGAAATTTGAACCACCATAACATAGCTCCTTTACGAAACACAGACTGCAGTGAAGAAAAGCGTAGCAAGGAGAAACATTTTACGAGAAATCAAGGTGCGCGATTTTTTGTCATTCTTGCTTTTTGATGATTCAACTTCGAAAACGCTGATTAAATTAAAAGACTATTCAAATAGATGAGAATAATTTTGACACCCCTCTCCCACCTTCAAAAAAATTATAAAAATAATTAGTTTTTTCTTTCATTTTTCCTTCATAAAAAATATAAGTAATTATGATAAATGAGTCAAAAATTTTTAAATTAACAACTTTTTTTTCCATGACGACGCAAATATACATATTCATATTTTCTTAGACCTTCAAAGGGTACTTCAAAAAATAATGGATCCAAAGAAAAACCTCATTCTCTTTTTCTAGTTGCCTTTCAGATCTTCCTTCGCAGCAAATGATCAACGAATCCATCTCGTTTGCATTAAAAATTTTTTAAATTACTCCTACTACGACTTCTTATTTTTCGACTACTTTGAATTTTATGTACTTTTAAACACAAAGTTTCCATCAACTCCGAATTTTTTTCGAGAACACATTCTTAGGGTTACTGAAGGGCGAATATTCTCCTAAAATAAACCGTCGACGACTTATTTCCATTCCTGACAAAGAATCCAATCGAGGAAATCCGGAACGGAAAGCTTCTTCCTCATCTCAAACACACAGTATCACCCACTCAATACCCGAGCGCCAAATTTAGCTTGTACAAAAATACCCGCGTACTATACAGGAAACCTTGAACGTGTTGGGAAAAAGCCTTCCGTTGCGTACATTGTCAAAAACTCTCACTAAAACCGGCATCCACGAACCACCGTTGACCTTAGATGGCCGGATGAGCGAAGCTACGTGAGCCTTAGAAAAACTCCACGATGGCCACTCTTCTCATCGGAAATCGAGTTCAGAAGCAAATCTCGTCTGTCAATAAGTTCATTTATCTACTATCAACGGACACTTGACGGGCACGATCGAGGTGAACGTTCGGCAAATGTGATCCTTTCGCTACAACCCCGATAGGTTGGAACAACTTTGGTAACCTAATTTTAAACATCGAGTGTAAGTATTTATGTATACATTGTAGCTAACAAAATTTTTCCGTCGTTAAAATGTAAACGATGACACGTTTTTATTACCATAGACACCCATATAGACTAGCCCGCTTCGCTGAAAATAGATACCGCCATTAATTAACCTCAGCTACCATACTTGTAAGGACGTTCGAGTTATTAAGAAAAAAAAAACTGCTTTTTAGACCACTGATTTATCCCATCTACAACCGGTGTGTTTAATATACCGGTGCATTTTCAGCTTGTAAGTGTTTTGCAACTTAGTTCATAAAAATTCTGACAAATAAAATAAAACACACACGAAAAAAAAAACCATCGCCGAATACCGAAGAACGCGGAGCGAGTGAGAGAAATACACACACAGATATAATCTAAATTTCGTTGTTTTTAATAATTTACGGTTAATAGATGAAGCCCGGAGGAATTCTCGCACTTCAAACCATAATCCCATCTTCGGTGTTTTTTTTTTCTTTCTACTATCCAACAACATTAAAGAACTGAATCCACGCATACTAATAAAATAAACTGGTTTTTTTATATATTTGAAAGACACTTGGCTAACTGTAAAACATTTGCTGATAATTCTTGATGACATTACCTTTACTGTTGGCTGCATCGTCGTCGAATTTACAACACTATACGGTGGTAGCCGTTGAATAAGATAAATTCTTCATCTAACTTACAAGGTTGTTTCACCAGATTACTTATCTTCCAACTAGTTAGCGTTCGGTTCGGCGCTGGCCGCGATAGATTTTTTCCTCTTATAAAACCAGCGTTTGGCAACATTCCTTGTAATTAGATAGTTTCCAAGATACAATGTTGGTACGAGACGACTTCTCTATACTCGAATTTACGAAGCCGCCCAGGCCACCGAAACAAATCCACCGGGGACACGGTGGTGGAAAAAAGGTGACACGAAATCCAGTGTCATCGACCTAGTAAACGGGCCCAGCTTACATAGGCGAAGTCGATAGGCATTTTCGGACCAGATCCACAGTACGAGCTCGTTTATGGCCGTGCACGACGACGTATTATAACAATGAAAACATTTCACGCACCCGAAATACGAGTAGAAAGGAGAGAGAAAAAAGGCCGCGGATAAACGTCGCGTACAGTTCATTGATAATTACTACCACAATGGGCGAGAAAATAAACACCGCGTTCTCGCCAACAAGTATACCAACACGAATCCGCGGCTCGATTCATAAATCCGGAGTACCGAACAAAACGTCCGTGTGGCTGCTTTCCATCAATAAAAACACATCATCATCGTCGTCCGACCATCATTCCCATCGTCTGGTACTTAACCTGCGCTTCTAATTTACCATTTGATTGATGGTTCAACCATAACATCCTATTCAAAGTGGTTCTCGGTGTTCGTTTATTTTACTCTTATTCTTTACTCCGCATGTTCGCCTTCTTCGCCTGAGTGTACGACTTCATTAATTTCATCTCTTACAACGCCACCGAGCTGATAACACGCTCTATTATACGCATATACGATTGTTTCATTTAAATACGAAAACGCGAACGAGCTCGCAGCTTCGAAACCGCAACAACGTATGAGAAATATGACAATACCATGGCACCGTTGGTTCTGGTGTTTGGTCGACTCGAAATTTCCTTTACACCGAATTACTCGGAATGGCACGCGAACCTATAGCTCCTTCAGCCTAGCATTGGGTGGAACGATAACGCTCATTTGACACAGGACACAACGTAGATTTTCCCTCGTCCGCTTTCGAGTACCTCCTCGCGTTCGAATGTCACTCCGCAAATAGGTCAGGTTACCATGTTGACGAGATTAACACAAAATCAAGGATCTTTTATAGAAGGCGCGCGGCAATTCTTACGACATTCGAAATACGCTCGCGAGATGCGATCGCATCGAAACCGGATTATATATAGAGGTGGTCTACGATACGTATTTTGGATATACGAGTATGAGGAGAACGTATATGCCAGCGAAGAAGAAAAAAACCATCACCGAAATTTTTTCTACCGTGAGTAACACGGCCAACCGTCGAATTGATGATGTGGTTTTCTCTCAAAAGTCGCCCGTTTGCGAACGAGTTACAAATCTGCTTTCTTCTGAGTACTGGTTTGAAAGACAACCGAGTCGGTATCCACTTGACACCGAACGAATCGACGTACCGTGTGATAAGGTAAAACGGTCAGCTCGAAAGAAACCACGTATCGAAGGTTAGATAGCAGTTTCGAGGAATTTGCTTGCGAGTGAAATTTTTTCAAAAACTAAATACCGAATATCTAGTTTTTTATTTTGTTAAATAAATAGCATAAGGTTTTCTTACAAATTGGTCAGGTGAAAAGCCTAGCAGAAGAGTAGGCATGAGAACAGACTGTCCGCAGGCTTGAGCTCTTGAAATGGCCAGAAGACCTAAGCTCTAGGTTTGAAAGTTTCTTCGCAATTCTAATAGAATTCATTAATTTCTCCGCCAATTACTGAAACTGAGTTTTTAATTGGGGTTTGTTCATGTTCGCAGACAGCACTGCTAATGCCTTAATGTCCACAATCCACATCCTAATCTAATCTGAAATCCCCTAACCTACCCCTTCCAAAATTAATTGAGAAGTTGAGTTTAGAGCAAATGTGGCATTTCTTGCCATGCATTAATCATATTTGTCAAATTATAGCTACTTGCGGCTGTTCACATTATTCTCAAATTTTTATGATCCAATATTTTGGAACCATTTTGACCCAAACTTAAGAGGTCATATTCGGATCATCAACTAACTCTACATACAAAGTTTGACCTCTCTAGGTTGACTTGATGAGGAGGTATGGAGGATTCAGGATATTTCATGCGATACTTTCTCCTCCAAATTCACTTGGGAAGCTAAAATTAGAATAGGTTAGTCACTTGGGCCCATTTAATCTTCTTCGCATTTACAAAGAACCTCTCACCAAATTTTACGCAAATTTCATGAATACCCATATATACTGTGCGTCCGAGTGATTCGAGTACATCCAGCGAAAAAATTCCTTTCCCAATTATTCGAAATTGATTTTTTCAAATGCAAAGAAGTTGTAATGCAGTTGAAATGAATTTATCAGCCTTAAAATTCAATGAAGTAATTTAAAAATAACTTCTGATCCAGAAATAGTAGTTTAATTCTTATTACGTTATCAACAAACTGAAGATTTTTGCGCTGATTGTACCGAAATCACTTGGATGTACAGTATACTAAAAAGCTGAACATTTGCCAGATGATTACAAATGGTCTGAAATGAAAAGATTTGAAGACCCCTCTCCCTACCCTCCCATTTTAAATCAGGTAGGTTGTAATAGCTACCATTTTCTTTGAAAATTCAGCTAAAAAGAAATGCCACTAATAACCCTCCATACAGACATTTCATATTTCTTTCATGAGTCAAATTGTCGGGGGAAAAAATCTAATCATTGTATGGGGTCGTTTTCATGGTGAAATCAAAAGGAACGAATTTTTGATTAATTAATTTAAACTTTGGGATTTTCTTGAAATATTACAAAAAATCATACACCTAAGTTTTCAATAGTGTTGAATAATTTTGAAATATTTTGGGAACACTAATTGGAAAATCTATTTGATTTTTTGATAACGCAATAAATTTAAAATTAATGAATTAAATGAAGCTATAAAAAAATTTAATTAAAATATTTTTAAATTATTATAATATTTATTATGAAATTATTAAATAAAGAAAATGAAAAATTAATAACGAGGTAAAATAATTCTTCAATATCATTCAACATTTCTCCCTCTCTGCCCCTAACTTCAAAAAATAATCCATTAATTCAATTTTTTCGAATAAATCAATCTTTTTAAACGATGAAACTGTTTTTTGTTAATAAAACTCGATATTAATTGGGACATTTTTCCTTCAAGATGTGCTTTTTGTTCGCCTGCTCATAAGTGCCTACTCGTATAATAGTTAAAATAATAATTTTTCAGTAAAAAGAAATTTATACGTGACCAAATTATCTAATGAACTAGGAAGATTTTATTATTGAAAAAAACACCAAACTCGTTGAAAAATTATATACTTCATTAGAAATGAAAACAAAAATTGCATCATCAAGTCTAATGAAGCTTGTGAGATCGAATGAAGAATGGCTGAGATTTCACGGACGAAAATTTCCCTTAATTCATTATAACTTTTACTACCAATAAAAAGAACAAAAATTAAATATTTCATTTGTAAAAAAAAAAAGTGCAATTCTCAACTTTAAACCATATTGCTTCAATGATACCCCTCTTTCAACTTTACCATCACTTAGCAATAAATTTGAAACAGAGAGCATTCGAATCAGAAAGACAGCATATATTTCCTACTGTACTAGTAATGGTCGTAATACCGTGGCATAAACAATTGAAAAAAAAAACACTTGTTCAAAAATAGGATGCATCCCAATCAGGTTCAAAGCAAATCCTTTCAGTTCTAAATTAGATGCTAAGTAGCTCGAGACATCCCTAAATTAGCGCTACCAGAATAACATAAACATTGAATGTAATCTACATATCCACCTGTAAGACATATTACCGCACTGACTCCAGGCATTGTGGTGCATACTTAGCATATTATTTTAATTCGTATATTCATAAGCAAATTAAGCCATTAGAAAAAAGAATTAGGCGCCGAAAAAGGTATAGTATAAATTGATTTAATGAGGCGAGGGTAATGAACGAACCTCTCCGAAACAAGTGCATATGACCACGCACGGGTGACCGCTGTCCAAGTCTGTCTCATCAGTCATCGAGCATCGTGAGCTTAGACGATAAAAATTTTCTAGACGACGGTGACCGTTAATACATAACCGATACCCGGAAAACGCAGATGGTAGATTTTACGTAAAGATATTTATATTTGTGACGATGGTAAAAATGGTATTAGCAGTTAACGGTCTCTCACTTTGAGAAAACTACGTTAATGATAAAAGATGAATCTTTTGCATGCGTTATAACCCTTTTATACGGCCTGAGACATCTATCATTTAGAAAAGCCGAACAATGTAACCTTTAAATTGGGGATGATACTGGTCTCTGAGAATCTGCTGCGAAACAGGCGCGATGTGAATCTTATATGCATACAATCTTAATACACCCAGACCTGTGTGAATTTTCGTACTTTGCATATACCCTTTTAATCCTTACCTGTGCCACCTTTTTTGTAACCTGCCAAAGGAAACCTAAAAGGGTGGTCATTATTGTTATTAAAAAAGCAACCCGAAACGCTCCCCTAATTTAAATACATACGAAAGAATGAGAAAAAAAAAGGGTTCATTTGAATTTTGTTCCGGGATACCGATTCGGCACATCAAGCCGCTGTTATACCTATATATACGTGTGTGTTATTCAAAATAGCTATCTTCGAATATTTTTTTTATTCAAATTGAATCCATATATCATTATTGAATATAACAATGCGGCGACGCGGGATCCCTTTTTGCATAGACATTTTCTTTTAAACATCTTACACTACGTGTACATATATGCACGCCGTACTATACCGATGCGTCCTATAATATTAGTACCTTATCGACGTTTCATTATTAACATAAGCTGCGTCGGATAAATTTACCTGTGAACGCGGGTATGTCGGCCGCCAAGTGTACGCGAAAAAGAGAAAAATAACCTAACCCTATTCAATCGATTTTGCATCGATAATTTTAATATATTAAAATTTTTAACGGCTTTCAAACCCTTTTCCCTTAAGAAGATCTTTTATTCAAATCAACCGTATAACGCCTATATATATTCGCATACCTATACGTACTCATCGCCTATACGTGATTAATACTACATAACGGATTTCTCTCCGTTGTATCGATATATCACCTATATATTAGACTATTATAGATTTCGAAAAAGAAAAAAAAATCGTTATATAGGTAAGCCAATCGACCTTTTTCATTTACCAATTCCATCGGTACTTTGCATAATTTCTCATTTACATACAACGCAACGCATTGGGTATCGCGATAAAAGGGTAAAACGTTCTGTTGCCAATTTCGGGTAGAAAATTAAAACCGCCATTTCAGTACTGTAACTATGATTTACAATTAGATTAAATATATTGAATACCGTTTGAGGTACGTACGTGTATCGTATAAAACTGGCATCGCCCAATCATCGTTACACATGGTTATCAGATTATGTAAGTACAATCGAATGCGTATCAATGTTAAAAAACCGCCAAAATGAAGAATATGATGAAGCAATTTCCAGCTGAGTTTTCATTAAAAAAGTAAGCTATTATAAAGTATCGCTTTTGGAAGGGTGAGGGGGGAGAAAAGGTTCAAACGCTTACATTTATTTTTAATAAGTAGGCATCATTTTCATTTTTTAAAAATCAAAAAATTTTCCACACAACAATAATGAACTGGAATAAAATATTCGAAAATTAGTATAAGAGCTTACACATCAATGAACTCGAATTTCACAGCAAATAATAATTAGTATCATTACCAATTTGATTTTAAAGGCAATATAAATTTTTTGGAGATTTTCAAATGGATGAAGTGAACTTTTCACACAAATTGGAAAAAATTAAAATTCTTTCCACGAATACTCACAGATTTCATTAAGGTTTTAAAACAACTCATTACAACTAACAAATAAAATTCAATTTCTTTTATTTTCTTTTTTTTTCAATACTTAAGAATAATACAGGTGCAATTTTCATTCATTTTTTGAAAACTTTTTCATTAAAAATTGACAAAATTACCAGTGAATTTAACGGATAAACATTGACTTCTAATAATCAATCAGTGGATTATAACTGAAAGAAATTATCAAAAAAAAAATCTCTAGCACATCAAAGGAGAGTCTGGGGTTGTTTTTCAAAATTGATATAAAGTAGCTAAAAATAATTCTTTAATTTGATGAGAAGCTAAGATCACTTGGACACAGTATGTATGATTTCAAATATTGTATGTAGCTGACCTATCAGCACAGCATTTTAATTAAAACTATCTCAATGCTTTTAGAATGATTTTTGTACATAATAATGAACGTTAATAGTGGAGGCGAAGTACCAGAAACATTGAGAATTTGGACAATTAATTGGACTCTCAATTTTTCCTTTTAAAAGTAAAAGTACATTGACTGGAAGAGTACAATTTATATGCTTTTTGATTTTTTTTTTGCAATGTTAAATAGATTAAATATATACAAGTTTCCCTGTCGATTTTCATGAAAAAAGCATTTCAAGTAATCTTCTAACAGTAACAAAATGATTAAATTTTTTTCATTCACTTCCGCAATAATTTGAATGAAATAATAATTTCACATAGACATGTTCACACTAATAAAAGCGATCGAAAATCATTTTCTTTCGACATTAGGAATGCTGAAATCTTTAAAGTTACGTCAAATACCATGAAAAATATATTGATAAAAAAATATTAAGGATCACCTCCCACCTCCCCCCCCCCTCAAAAATTTAAACGCACCGATTAACCTTCAGTTTCGAAAATTTATGAAGTGCGTGGTCTCAACCATTTCACAGAAGCTGGAAATTTAAGACAAAAAAGATTTTTTTATAATTCTTTAAAATCTCAAAGCTTTACTTTGAAAGATAAAAAACAAAATTTCCGGCAATTTCGTAAGCAAATTTTTGAAGATTTTCAGACATTGTGAGTTCCTGAGCCCCTGCAGTACCAGTACATGTATTCCAGATTTGCTCACATAGAGAAAACTCATAAACTTCAAGCTTTGTGTTCGTCATTTGATAACATCTTCACCATAAAGAAATACACGCGTACTACCTTCCTAATGTCATTAGGTAGCATTTATTACAAATCATAAACTTTTGAGTTTATGATACATATGAAAAAAAATTCACGAAAATGTGTTTCTAGGTCACATGACAACTTATACAACTTCATCGTTGTTGATTTTTAAATCACTTTACTCTATACTTATTTTTATTCATATAAAATGAAAACATGAAAAACAAGTTTTACTGAATGAAAAAATTCAAATGGCCTTTTGGCTATTCAAAAAAAAAAAAAAGCTTAGAAGTTGGAGTAAAATGAAAAAAACAAATACAATGTTTATGCCGAAATTACAACAATTACTCAATTTTACAATAAAACATATCGAGAAAATAGTTACAAACGGTAACCAAATCGTTTCAACAGTAGCCTAGTGGATAACCTATTTATATTAAACCAACTAATTTTTTTCTCTTGAATAATTTCGCTAATTAAATAACAATCGAAATTCATAGTACGAAGCTGGCTCTAATAGTTTTGAACAGACAAACATCACAGATTACATTAAAATAACAAATTTTTTCCACTTCTTCTCCCCTATCTCATGAAAACGAGCTATTTAAAAAAAAGAAGTCTTACAAAAAAGCAAAATCCTCGAATAACTGATCGATACACACGAACCCTACAAACAACCGGATTTTGCTACACCATTTTCACCCCCTGCAACGTCGGTTAATTAGATTCAAGCGACTCGCGTACAACTGGTTTACACGGATGACCTACTAAGCGCCACTGCTGCTATGCTAATTTCATCCCCTAATACACCACGCCATTGAATAATTAAGCGTAAGCAGGTTCATCCAGGTTTTGGTGGGTGGATGTTGTATTTTGGTTACACCGGGTGTTGCTTTAACACCACTCCTCTTCTCGTTCTCCATGTAAACTCTATCAGCGTATGCGTATATGGTACAGATAGTGAATCGGTACCATCGCTGAGTAATCAGGTTTCTGGGAAAATGCGCTCGGAGTACCGTTTCGTGTAGGTATCGGTCGTAATGGGAGTGGTTAACTTGACCATTTTTTTCTTCGAACACAAAAACATAAAATAGAATGAAAACAAATTTTCTCTCGTACACGGTGAAAATGGCGACTCATCGAATGAAAAGGAATACCAGGTCGATGGAGAAAACGCGCTTCTATAATCGATCACGACGAACAATAAAAAGCATTTCTACACGGTCGTGCTGAAAGCGTAAAATTGTCGATTAAAAACACGACCCGTTGCGGAGTTGAAAATTGGTCGAAAGTTACCACTACCCTGGGCTCAAATGATTGTGGATTTCGAGATCATACTATGTCACGCATAAAGTAATAAATTGCTTCGACGGCGGAGAAAAACCAGCGAATCGAGTCGAGTCCAAAAATGATATCACGCGCGTCGGCGTATATAGGCTTGGCGGAGCTCTAGTGGATGGGGTGAAGAGGAGGCAGTGTATGAAAATTTTTCCTCGTAATACCGTCGAATAAGAGATTTACTGAATGAATGCCGGAATATAGGAATATACGAGCCGAGTACAATGCCTGAGAATACGTTTAAGCTGCTCTCGGTCCCGGCTTCTTCAGCGTATAGAACGAGCTGGAGGGAGTTTTAAGATATTTTGTATACGCATCACGTTTCGGCTATAGGGCGGGTGGCTTTGCCCGCTGTTACGGTACGATATTGCAAGAAAGGATACTGAATAGTGTCTTCTAAAATGCGAAAGCGGGCGGCATGGATGTCGGGGATAAACCGGGAGAAGAGGAAGTGGAATCGATAATCTAACAGTGAAATGGCAAAATGTGTTTTGTTACGGGTACCGAGCTTACCGAGCGTTTTTAGAGCATAAAAAATAGCGAAGAAAAAAAGACCGATTCCTCCGCAACGAAAAAAGAAAAAAGGTATAATGGCGTTTCGGGTGGTTTTTTGTTTCGGCTACCTCCGAGTGCTAAAAATTTCCTAAATTCACGTGCGCCACTATTCACTGTATTTACCGATAATTAGGTCATTTCCGTAATTCGCGTGAATTAAATTTACGTGCGAAGGCGAATTTTTCGAAGCGAAAAAAGGCTACGGCCAACCGCATGCGAGCTAGTAAATTTTTTTCGCCGATCGATTCGCGCCCGCTGGCCAAAACCGTTCCGTGGTCACGTGCAAACCACCGAACGAGTTTTTCCCTTCCTCGCTCCTCTATACCTTAATACGATTACGTCGTAGATTCTAAAAGTGAACCCAATTCTATCAGGTCCGGTACTTATTTAACGTTGAGGTATTGAATTTCGGTAGTGCAGAGGTATTCGTTCGCGACGGCTCCTCGGCTCCCGATTTTTTTCCTCCTTAATCTGGTTACTTCTTAACGTGTGTGGTCATTTCGCCTTCCTCGGGCCCTACGTTGTGGTAGACTGGGCGAACTTGGTTTCAGGTGGCATTCGTGTCGAGCAAAATTTTCTTACGTTTTATTACCCCGAAAAAAACCATCACTATCGCATTTCTTTATACGTGTAATGCAATTGCCTTCTCAATTTACACCAGTGTCTGCGTCGTGTACTGTAAACTCTGTTTCATCAATGATGGCATATGGGAACTACCGCGTTCGTCGTTGGCTATATCGCGATTATTTCGGTTAAATCGCCTCGAAAATACAACTTCTCGCAGATCAAATATCCTCATCGGTGGAATTCAACAAGACGTCTCCATTCGTAATCGTCGCATCGGTGATTAATTAACGCGCCATGTACGTGTGAAAGGAAGGTTAAACGAGTCGATTCGTTTCGTCAATTCGAATAAATCGTCGTGAATTATTTCACTCCGTAACGTTTTAATTATTATTGCTCGCGCATTTATAGTTCCATGATTAAAGCTGTTGAGTTCGTTCCATTCATGATAAATGCACACGATTCGTATCATTCATCAACACGAATCAATGCACGTAATGTGAAGCGTGCAAGGTGCGTGAATTACGCAAAAAAGACTTTTCGTGTGAATACACAATAATTGTTCAGTGATAGCGTATGTTGAAAAAAAAAAATTCAATATAAACTTCAGATTCTAAAATATTCATACTTTTTGGTAATGGAATACAGAATAAAAAATTAAAATTTAACTAGAAAAAAATTACAAATTTCAAAATTTTCAATTCAAGATAAATCATTCAAAAATGTTGAAAATTTTTCCAAAATTTGTGATTCAATCTTGAAAACACAAGCTCATAATTACCTTGAAAAAAAAATTATGATTTCAATTTGAAATAATTTTTGGAAAATTAAACAATTTTCTAGAATTCATGATCCATTTTTAGAACCACTGTTGATTCCAATTATTCTTGATAAAACTAAATTTCCCACTTTTATGATCAAAATCAATTTCAAAAATAGAGAAACAACGTTAAAAAATTATGATACCATTTGGCACCATTTGAAGCTCTGAAGAGTGATAAAAAATGAATGATGAAAGAAATAATAAAGAATAAACTCCAACTGATTTTAAGAACAATTTAAAAAATACTAGTTCCAAAAAACGAATTCTACAAGAACTAAAACCAAACGAAATTGAAAAACGTTATTTTCAGAAAAACAAAAATAATATTTTATGGCATATTTTTTCCTTCAAATTCTCTTCAAAGATTTTTCGACAAAAAACGCTCGAATTTTTGTGCTGCTAAGTATGAAATAAATATTTCTGACTTGAAGGAAGTTTCTCAAGACTTGGGATTCATTTTATTCCAGTATTCCTCCGTTTCATCATGAAATCAGCAATAATTTTTCATTTACAAGATGTGCTTCCCCTAAAATGCATTTTTTCGCTACGTGCAACAAATGAAAGATGATAAACTATAGAATAATGCAATAGAGAATCGAGGAAAAAAAGAGAAACCTCATTTTTAGCAAAAATTAAAACTAGCACCCAAAAATCTTCTAAGAACAAGAAAGAAATATAATGAAGAACGAGAAAAATCACAAATCAAATCAGAACGAAAACCGAGTACCAAAACATCTATTCGCCATTTGCTCTGAATTGAGATAATATTCAGAAATGGATTGTTTTGACGAAATTGAATTCTAAAGATTTGAGAAATAATACTTTTTCAGAATTGAAAACATTCAAAAATTCTATCAGTTAATTAAACAACACAATAGATTAATCGTTGATCGATAATAATTTCTTGAATTTCCAATTAACACAACCGAATCAACTAACTGATAAAAACGTTGGTAACTTTTTCGCCTGTGTAGAAACAAAAAATTCAACAATCAGGTATACATATAAATGGCACGACGAAAATAAATTCCTCCGTCGACGTGCCATCGGTGAGGTGGACAACGTCGATTTCTCATCACACGCCGACCGCGATAAAATTTAATCAACGTAACAATACCCATTTAAATTCTCGTCCACGCATAAATCTTAAGGGGAAAAAACCTTGGTCGACGAATTAAAAGCGCGTATTAGCGGACATGACGAGCTGCACAGAAAGTTCTAACGTAGGTAACAATTCCCGTGGCACGTTTCAATTGCGCGTCAATTCAAAGAGGAAAAAACTATCACCGAGTGAAAGCGCGATCGAACATATTTTTGATGAAGTCGCGAAAAAACTTACTCGGGCGTATCTTGGATATGCGCGAAAAACCATCACAATACAGGGCGTGTAGAGGTTTGTTTTCTTGCTATGAGGTGGCAAAGCCCGACTACATAACGATGAGAACCCCTGCTATTTAAAGGTGCGTCTATTACATCCACATACCGTCGAGATGAACGAAAAACTCTCCGTAGCTCGGTTCGTTTATTCGGAAAACCAGTAATACTACGCCCAATACGACTCGCCGGTACTCGTGTATTGTACGACCGCGAGTATATTATCATTAAGTTTCATTCAATTCGAACAACTGTTATAATAAAGCGTTTTATAAAACTTGTACGAACGAGCGTTTAATTTCATAGAAAACTGGACGTTTCTGCTTATTTATACGTTTCAGCGTCGAATTTTATCGACGGCAATTTAAAACATCCACTGTACGCGGCAAACGCGGTAGCTTTTCGAAAATTATCTTCGTCGACGGCCAGGTACGCAAATTTATCACCCGCGACGTATTAATTACAAAACACGTCGATCAATTTCGGCGCGCCGACCAACGAAAAGCGGGTACCGAGGACCGGTATCGAGACTCGTAGGTAAGAATGACGGTTATAATGAACGCTTGATACAGTACTCCGTATTTGATTGATGTACGGTCAGTAATCTTGTCAGTTATTAATTCTTCAACTGACGCCACCGGATTCCCTATCCATTTATAAAATTGATTAAGTACGTTTTCGTATAAGGCAATAATACACATCCAGCTACTTGTAATTAATAATACCGTCCGGTTAAACGTTCTTATCGAGTCCCCCTCACTTTCCCCATAACACATCTATTAACTAGGTAAATAAACTCTCGGCTCGCTACCGCCTTCGTCTTCGGCTCGGGTACGCACCTGGCTCGAAATGGATTTCGCGCGCCGCGCACGCCATTCGACGTGTTTATCAATCTCGCACGCCAATTAGAAGACGACACACAAAACGCCTATACTGGACGAAATTTGGTGTCGCCCCCAAGGACGTCTACTATAGGTTAGTGGTTCTTTTCTTTCTTTTGTTTACGTAAATGTCGCGATCTCGCATATACAGACTAGTGAGAAGCACCCGTAAGGCCTCTTCCTAGTTTCATGATTATTGATAATCTACATCATGTAGAAGTACTCCAGCTAAAGGCGTTGAATTATTATAAAGCTAGAACAATCGGCAACCAGCACAGTTCTATTTGGATTGGCACTTTGAAGAACAAAATTTTATAACAAAATATTCAACTAATATCTAATCTTTATCATAAAAGATGATTCATTTATAGAGAAATCAAATATCAACGACTTTTTTTTTGAAATCTCCAAAATTAAAATATAGTTATAATTTTTCACAAAAACATGTTTCAACAGAGAAAATGTGTTGAAAAATTTTATAAAAATTGGTTCCATTTCCAAATGACAATGAATTAATCCAAATTGTGGTTAATTCTCAAAGTATACCAGTGATTCGTCGTAAAATTAAATTTGCCACCAAAACTAGTGATACATAGTGACACCAAAGAATCATAAAATATCGAAGAGATTTCACTAGAAGAGTAAATGATTTACAAGAATCGGAGACATATCACAATAATTAGAAATTCATTATAAAAATCATCAATACACCACTAAACCAAATGATATCAATGAATTATCACTAGAATCAATGACTTATCACAAGAAGTGAAGATTAATCAATCAAATCAACAAATTATCAAGAGTCTAGTGATTATCAAATAACTAGAAATTTAAAATAAAAATCACCAATTCATTATCAAAATTGGAAATTGTTAGAGAATTAACTCATTACTTATATTTTATTTTATAATAAGAAGCAGTGATTTGCCACTTATCACAAAAATAAGTTATTTCAAGAATTTTGGGGGTTTCCTCAAAATCATGAATTTATTATAGGCATAACTAGCTACTGCGTGAGAATTCATTACAAGACTAGTAATTCATCTCCCACCCTCACCCCCGAAAAAAGTTCACTAAAATTAACAATATGATTAAATAAACAGATAATTCATAAAATAACGTCAATTTCATTGCAAGAATTAGTAATACATCACCAAAAATACCGAAAACTTTATAACAATAATATCAATTCATCACTAAACTAGTGATTCATTACAAAGAACAGCGAATCATCACAAAGGCTACGAATCGTCGCAAAATGAATAATGTATCAAAAAACTAACAGAACTAATAATTCAATATAATAACTTGTAACTTCACATGAAAATCTGTGACTAAACAAAAGTTGAAGATTAATTAGTAATGTAAGAATTTACTACAAGACAAATAATTTATCACAAAAAAAAAAGACTCAACGCATCACTTAAATAAGCAATTTGTCATTAAATAATTCAAAACACAATGTTGACTTCATCACAAGAATTAGTAATAGATCACCAAAAACACCTTCAACTTTATAACACTAATATCAATTCATCATAAAACTAGTGATTCATTATGAATAGTGAATCCTTAAGAAGGCCAGGAATCGTCACAAAACAGATAATATATCAAAAAACTAGCAGAACTAATAATTTAATATAATTAATAACTAATGACTTATCACAGAAATTTATGATCAAACCTAAAGTCGAAGATTAATTAGCAATGTACAAATTCACAATGGAATAGTAATTCATCACAAAAAAAGATTCAATTCACCACTCCAACTGGCAAAATGTCACTAAATAAATGATTCATAAAATATAAATAACTTCACAATTAGTAATGCACCACAAAAAATACTTCAAATTTTTTAACACTAATATCAATTCATCACAAAACTAGTGTTTCATTACAAACAACAACGATTCATCACGAAGCTAACAAATTGTCGCACGACAAACAATTCGTCAAATATTAGTTATTTCATCAGAACTATCCCAACTCAATTATTCAAAAAAATTTAAAGTTTGATAACACAAACAATTCATCACAAAACATGTGATTTATAATAGAAATTGGTAATTCACCATAAAAATTAGCAATGATTTTTCCTTTTCATATCGACAACGCCTTAGTTTCATTATTAATACTCAAACCTTGAGAATTTCATAATGCTAAAATCACAATATTAAAATTTTAAAAGTAAGTATCTTCGTTTATAGAAATTAAACTTTGGAGCAACAGACTAATGAATCCAACTGTTACAGATCATATATTATCTATCTATGAAATTTTGGTAGATGCATTTCTTATTATCTATGCACGTGTCATTAGTTCCGTAACAAAACTGAAATCCCCACTTGACACTCGAAAATAATGATCTATTTGGTTTTCGACATTTGACAACACAAATAATCATGAACATACATTCACAAGTCACAAGCAGCCGCACATCTCCTCTACATCCCTCAATACAGACGCGACATACGAACAAGCCTTGGAACTAGGTCAAAGACACTACATCCATTAACTAACAAAGCCACTAAAGGTGAAAAGAGCCCATCTTCTGAGCAGGTATCACGCGTACAAAAAACACGCATTCCACCAAAGGTAAAAATTTCCAAAACCTTTGAAACGCAATAAAACTATCTCACAAGGAAGGAGAAAGAGGAGAAAAAGGTAGATTCGAATTTTCAGGTGTTCTTCGAAACACGATAGAAGCGAAGAAGGGTGAATCGTAAGATTCCACCACCGAAACGTCAAACAGTCCAACAAAAGACATAGGGTTCGTTGTACTCGTGGTCGTCACAAAAACCAGTTTTTGGATCCCTGCCTCGCGCCATTCTACCCTCGTTGGATAGATGCGATTACCTAAACACAGTCTAGTTACATAAGTACATTTTTCTTTTCATTTTGGTGCACGCCAATTTTCGTACGTGTAATGATTTTCCGACGCGTCAAGAGGTTAACTCGGCTATAAAGCGGGAAATTCCCGATGGAGTCGTAAAAATATTATTACTAGAGATGGCGGGCGAAATCGTTTCATAAAGGGTGAGTAATTTTCGACAAGTAAACCGTATCGGGACTACGTAAACTTTACAAGACAGTTATTAATTAGCCCATCTGCATATTAATCCGTCGCTGACGAGGTATATCGCCCAAACAGGGGTCTTTCTTCGCGCCTCGTTTCGCTATCTGTAATCGCGCACAGAGAGAAAAAACGCTCGCAATGAGATCTGGAAGGGAGGAAAACGTTCGAGTGAATTCTAACAGGTCCGAGGACGCAACGCATTGAAATGCGCCGCTTCGTACAGCGTCGCACATAAAACCATCGTATACGGAGTTATTCAACGTTGGGAGAGAAATTTGGCACGCCTCGACCAATAAAATAAATTTCTGCTCAGTCGCCAAAAATTGTCTACCAACCGCTATAACACGCACGTTCACGTTCGCCTCGTATTTCATCGAATGATATGTGACTTTGCCGAGAAATATCACCATGGTACAGGTTGCCCGCAAAGTACGCGGCATAAAAAGGCATCTCGTAGCAGTTCCTCGATAAAGGGCGCGTTTAAAATTTAAAATCAGCTGCACGAACATCATCATAAGGTTTACCCCAAAACCAGCCAAATAATCCGCTTCATTTACCATGTCTCGACGCATAACCTCCGAAACAGGCGGCAAATTACACCTCATACAGCGGTTACGAGGTTGCAATATGAAAATTTCACTTAACGCTCGTAGTCGCTCTCGCGAGTATAATTTCCTGCGTCGCTTTCGTTCATTATTAATACAAGTTCGACGGACCGAGGCTCGTACAGGGCTCCCTAACACCTCCGAATTCGCTCTCTTCTCGAAGATTTACAAACACCTTATCGTGCGTCACAACGCCAACTTACCATAGGCGGCAGCGGGCGGGCGTTGGAAAAAAAGACGAACCGGAAATGGTGTATATACTATTGAAACAATAGCCGTACGTGGTACTATCCGGATTTAAAGAGTTATGCGTTAGACATGGTTGGCACGACTTTAATACGACCGGAGAGCGAGAGAGCCTAACCCAGTACAACGTAGAGCGCTAAAAAACCGACGATGTATTGCGCCCACACATAAAACTTATTTTATGTGCATCGGCTGTCTTCTTTTTTCTTCTCTACCTTCTTTTTTTTTTTCGTGTACACATACCCGTACCTTATAACGTATACGTGTGCGCGTGTATTTTGTTTTTCCTCTTCTCTCATATAGACTTCTCGTTTCCATTATTAACGCGAAAAAGAAGTACTTATTGCCGCGCCCAACCTTATCAAGACGAGACGCGCGCTTTTTACCCTTCGAATACGATCGTAGGTTTCGACGTAATCAGTCGTACATGCCCGGTAATGAGATTAAATACGTCGGCGAACGCGTTCTCAAAAAAATCTTCTTCCAGTATGTCTCGCGGAGCGCTCGTTATTACAGTACAACCATATTCTCCGAAATACCACAACAAACATTTTCTCCTCTTTTTTCCTGCTTCCCTGAAGAAAACAAAAACTACCCATTAATTTCTTCAACTACCCTTAAATATGAATGATCAAAAATAAATACCACAACAAACATTTTCTCCTCTTTTTTCCTGCTTCCCTGAAGAAAACAAAAACTACCCATTAATTTCTTCAACTACCCTTAAATATGAATGATCAAAAATATCCCTGACTACTTCGGTTAGAAAAGTTCGAGGAAACGTAGACACGATAATTTTCCGAGTTACTGCATTACGTTGAATTCCCCCAAAAAAAACGTTCATTTTCATATACATAACTACAACAATGTGGTAGCACTAATAATAGTCATGACGCCACCCAAGCTTCTACACCCTTTGACAATCTCGCAAAAGGTATCGAAACCAAACAACCAGATTAAAAGAAACATTTTACGCGGTGAACAATATCAATCTGTGGTAAAAATCAAAACATCAAGTGCGATCGAACCTGTTCTAAAAGGTCGATAAAAATAGGTATCGAACGAGGTAGTCTACAATGGAGATCGATATTACCGAACAGCAACAATCGTCGGACAACAAAAACTACGTACCTAGTTTTCTTAAGTCTTACAATACAAAAACCAAACGTTTACAAACACACGATTTAAAAGAGAGAAACAAAATAAAAAGGTGCGAAAAAGTACTCGCAGCATACACGAAGCAACGCAGATGAAAGCTTAATCAGCAATAACAATACTACCTGTTAAATATAAACCGTATTACCATCAGTATCGATGATTTTTTATTATTCGTGCTGCCGCGAACCTGTACGGGAGTAAAGGGTAATCAGGAATTGTATTGATGTATGTCAGATTGCGGTCGATACTGAGAAATAACCCCGTCACCCCGAACCATTGTAACGCTACAAAAGGTGTTAACAACGTTAGGGAGATGCGGGAACGAACTGATTTGAAATTCTAATTGGAAATCGCGACGACGACGGAGGCAGAAGCGCGACCGTGCGGATAGTCTGTTTTCGTCGACTGAGGTGCATATATTTGTGGTATTACTAGCGTTATAGAGGAACACAGCAGGTTGTTTGCGCGATGCCACGTGGCAATGTCAACATTTAAACGCGTTGTTTATAGGATGCGGGGCAAGCTGGACATCTATGATATTAGTTTCGCGTATTGTAGCGCCAAAATGTACATAAGTGTGTGCTATGTGGCGACATGTCAAGTTTGAAGTTGATTCTTTTTGAAATTAAGAAAGATGATAACCTGAAAGCTTTATGAGAAAAAAGTTTAGAATATCCTATCTCATTTTCAAAAATATGAGGCGATAATTTTGAACATTTTGTAGAGATGAGAATCCCAAAGACTCATCTTCATCTGGTAAAATATCAAAATTTTTAGCCACTTTGTAAAACACTGGAATGCGGTTCTTTTTTTAGAAATCCTTCAACAGCAAATTTTCAAACTTCTAAAAAATGGCAAATTTTAACTCGTCAATTTTTAAATTTAAGTTTTTGCCTTTGAGTTAAAATTTTCGAAAGATGTAGAAACGTTAAGATATTGAAAGGTTTTGAAAAAAAGTCACAAATAGTATTTTTGAGCTATTCTACATAATAATTATAATTCTTTGCATCGCAGCGTTGTCACTTTTTGGTTGAACTTCACGATTCCTAATCACGCGAAATAAATACACGAATATGAAGTTACAAAAAATGTCAGAAAGACAAAAAAAAAGCTAATTAATGTTTTTCACAAGTCAAGTGAAACAAAAGAGGCACATTGCGATTTTCTCGTCAAAACAACTTATGCCATCAAATTTTACAATGAAATCAACGAAAAAAGCGATTAAAGTAACATTTTGGGGCAATAGCAATAAAAAGTAACTTAATGGATAGTCTAGAATTGTAGACAATAAATTAGAAACATGGACTAGCACGATTACTTGAATCAATCAGTAATGCAGCCAAAATCCAACCTCCCAAGTGATGTGGGGGGGAAATGAAGAGACAATAGAAGAGCCTAAGCTAAGATGAACAAATTCAATATAATTTTTTTTTATCAATTATAAATATTTATAAGTTTTTGAGAATAAAAATTATTTTTTCTACATTTATTTTACTTTAGAGATTCGCCAATTTCGTTGGCAAATTAATATATATACTTTTTTTTTTTAATTTCAATTAACATTTTTTTTTTCAAGATCCAATCTAAAATGTCTATGTACATTTTTTGTGTGTGTTCATCTAACAGCATCATCAAGTATACCATTGTAATTTACGAGAAATAAACTCACACAATCATAGCACATTACTGGAGCTGAGTTTTCAACTGGGGCTTGCTCAAGTTCGTAAATAACGCTGCTAACCACTTCATGTGTACAGCTCACATCCAATACAAAGTCTGAAGACCCCTACCATATCCCTTCTAAAACTACTTAAGAAGTGGAATTTAGAATAAATGTAGTATTTCTTGCCAAGCAATAATCACATGAGCCCATATTTTTCAAATCATAGTAAATTGACCCTCCTCAAATTACTCTCAAATTTTGATACCGCGCCATTTTGTGTCCATTTTGACCCAAATTGAAGAGCTCACATTCTGGTCATTAATTGACCTCACAAACATAATTTGACCTTTCTAAATTAATTTGGCGAGGACTTATGAAAGATTCTAGAAATTTTATGACTCAAAACATCCTCAAAAAGCTGTTTTTTACTCCATCTTCCCTCCAAATGAACTTGGGAAGTTGAAATTTGGATATAATACATTCCATGAATCACTCTTTCCTACAAGACCAAAAATAAAATTTTTGAGATATTCCCTTCCATTCCCATAACTTCTCAAAATTTGGATGATCCGCTATTCTGAGGTGTAAGAAGAAAACGAAAAAGTACTTTTTTCACATTTTCAAGACGAGTCTCTCAACAAATTTTGAGGGATTTTCATCTATAACGGCCCGCACTAAGCGTGGAAGTAAGATATATATATCAACAGTATATAGCAAAAAGCTGATGGGCCGAAACCCAACGATTTGAAAATTCCACTCTCACCTAACCCCTCCTTCCCCAATGAGGTAGGCTGAAATAGCTGGCGTTTTTATGTCAAAAACTCGCCAAAAAATTTTTTGATTATCAATTCATAGGTACAGAGTGAAAAATTTTAGCCTTTTAAATATATCTGAAGGAGAGCGCTTCAAAAAAATGTATCTATAAAGCTCAAATTTCATACACAGGGTTAGAAGAAAAAGAGTATGACCTCTAAAATTTAGATTAAAATGATGGAAGCCTCGAAATTGGAGAAAATGGCGAAGAAGCTCAGTTCTGTTCAAATGTGAAAAATATTTACTCAGATGAGTACTGAGGTGATAAATTGCAATACACCTGAATTTCAACTATCTAGATAATCTGCAGTGATATTAGGAGCAAGGGCAAAGCAATGAACAACATTACCTATAAGTCAGAACCCATGTAAATTAATAACTCAGCTCTAGTGATGCTGCATGACAGCTTATTTTTTCAAATATAGCTCTTCTCTACAAATACACACATATACCAGCTATTTGTCGAAAATCTGCGAATACACAATAAGGTGGTATTGGGTGCGGGTACCTATACCGTCAATGACAACCAATAAATCATTCGAATCATCCATACCTTGGACAAGGTACACACTATCCAGGAGGTGTCAGCTGGAAATATAGGCGTATCATTGGGAATACCGCAGAAAAAAAGCAGAGCCGAGAAAAGAACCCGGCTGAATTAAATTATACGTTTGCACGGCTAATTATAGGAATAAATTTGGAAGAATCTCTGCACACTTTCGTGGAAACAATAAATACTTCCTAATAATGGTGTTCGCGGCTCGATAAATATTCATGAATAATTAACGCGGCAACAATTTCTTCTCCGTCGACCGTCGTTGACGACTTTTACTTGTAGTTTCGCCGAGTCCTTCTCGTGCCGATAAATCATAGCGATGGTGGCGGACAATTTGCCTGGTAATATAAGACATTATCGCGATATACGCACATAACGTACACACCGGTAGGAAGGTGGTACAGATGGCCGCGGGTCATTCGTGTGCAACTTATTCTGACACGTGCCATTACCGTTTGTTATTGTTTCCTATGTGCATACGCGGTTTATATAGATAAAGCATCGCAGCGCGGGGCGGCAATCAAGGAAAAAAAATCATAAAATAATTCTCGATCGATATGTGGTTTTCAAGGACATCCGCAGCAGATGCAGGAGCTACGGTTGAAATTTCATTAAAACTACATCGGCGACCGATTCATGGATTTAATCGGAAAATTGTAAACACACTCGATGCGCTTTATCATAAGCATGGAATTTTGCGCTGCTGCGCCACAGACCGCAAGAAGGATAAATCCTATGCGGGGTTCGTAGCTTTAGCTTTCGCTAAGAAACGATGATTTGTCTTGATTTACCGTTTAATCCACAAAGTGCTCGGTAAAGCTCGATTCGTCTATCGAATTCGCCGCTACGTTTTCGCGTAGCATTCCGAGCACGTATTAGACGCTTTGAGCCAGAGGCAGGTTAACAAACGTTCGTTGAACGTAGCGAGCCGGAGGGGCTCTTATTGCCTTCGCAACGATGGGAAAGAAATCATGGCTCTTTATAAGGGACTAACCTCAATCAAGCCGAGTCGCAAAAAGAAGTAAACGCGGAAGATGTTTAAAAACGGAATATAAAAACCCACCGCGTCATTCGGGAATATGGGAATATGCATACAGTGATACGAAATTCGACGATAAGGTATGAACGTGGAGGGTGGTATTACGTAAGGTGTTTTGTTTTCTTCTTTTTTTTTTCATATCCTCTCGCCTCTTTCCTTCTAACTTTCATTTATTTATTCAAACGTAACGTGAAAAGCAGGAATCGTTGCGATGAATTGGGCATGATTGCACGTAAGGGAATTTGCCCGAGGATTAGACGAGCGTTAAAGCTAACACTTTTATGACAGTGATGGCTAAACCAGACCGATTTCCATTTATTTCGCAGCTTTTTCATTAAATTTGTATTTCTCATTTTCGCCACTTATGCGCCCGCTCTTTATTCTCCCTCTTTCGTGATCGCGTTTTTTCGAGACATAACGTTCAAGCATATGGTTGACAGGGATAACGATAATTGGTCATTATTTCATAGTTACCGACCATTTGTTAGTTCTGAACTGATCAAGTAATAGACAAAATGATAGTAATAATAATACTTTTTTCCAGTTCATTCTATTCATTCAAAAATTTCCCCTCTCCCCCTCATCTAAAGCGTATTCAGAAATATAAAATTTAACAATTTTTCCACATAATAGGACCATGAGAAATCGTTCAAAATGATGTAAACAAAACATAAAGAGAATATCATGAAGCCTATATACTTAGCCTATGCTAAAATTTTGAAGAAAAAAAAATATTCGATCTTTATATTTTCTTTACTATTGGTAATTTTAGCAATTTTTCAGAAGTAGTATCTTTAGGCAATCAGAAATCCAATTATTTATGATATAACCGAATGATTTAAAATATTGATTTGAAATTTTGTTATTTAAGGCACTAACAAATTGTATAAACTATATTTTTAAATTAAATCGATAAAAATAATCCTAGTTTGAAAATTTCTAAAAATAAATCAACCACACGACCTAAAATTTTGCACGAAGATAATATTGTAAAATACATTTTTCGGATTTTTACTCCTTAAATTTCACAATTTCATTCACAAATTTGATGGAAGTACGGTTCCTTCGTGATGATGTGATGAATCTTCAAATTTTGAAAATCTAATTCATCGAGACTACTGAGTAAAATCAAACTTTCAAACAATCAATTCATTAATTTCAGAAAATACGAGAAAAAATTGTTTCGAAATACGCATTTTTGGGGGGGGGGAGTTGAATGTACTTATCTACACTCAGGGTCGAGGAAAGTTAGATTGAGCAAAGACAAAAACAATTTAGGGTCCTACTTTTCAACTACCTTCTAGCTGAATTTTTAATATAATAATGATAGCTATTACAGCCTACCTGATTTGAGAAAGGAGGGCCGAGGCAGGGTGAGGTTTTCGAATCTTTTCGAAAACAAATATTAAAAATTGATACAAAAATAAAAAATAAAATAAAATGGAATTGTGAAACGCTATGAGACCTGAAATTTGTGTCTCCGAGCTCTCTTAGAAAACCAAACGCGGGGTAATATGGACCCTCCACCACTCCCTCGCTTTCTTTTTCTCTCTTTGGCACTATCCACACTTATTTTTGTGAGCGAAAGTATTGCCTTAATTTTATAGAAAAAAGACTGATTTTTCATACACTAATTTTCAAGTAACAATAACACGATAGCACTTCGTGATTTCATAACATTGAATGATTCTTGGTATGTATTTTTGGCGATTTGAATTTAAAAAAATCTGATGAAAGAAAAAATTGAATTGATAACAAATATCAATAATAAAAGTAGAGAAAAAAGAAAAAAAATCAAAATACGAAAAAGAAAATTGTTCAAATGTTTTCATTATTTTTTTTTTTTTTCAAGCATGCAACTCATGGTGACAGATATTTTTAATCTAAATATCAAGGAATATTGCAACTACTGAAATATCTACTTTCAACGTCTTCCTCACTTCACCGCTGTGAAATGACAAAAACACCAACTCGAGTAAGAATGTTTAAACAGCACCGACAAGCGAGATGATCGGAAACCTCGTTTTACCCAGATGATGAATCAATCGATACCCACTCGAGACACCTCAATACCACCACATACCCGGAAACCCGATACCGTGGCTCGCGTTCACAAAACCAATAAAGGAATCCGCGCACCACGAAGCCGTCGCGGAATGGTCGCATAAACGATAACCATCGATCAAGCATAGAAGGCTTGAAAACTAGTCGACGAATTCGGCCATAGTTGTCACTCGCAAGTCGGAATTCCAACGTTAACCAGTCAATTATATGCCAATAAGCGTCGTCCAAGTATACAAATCCCAACTTCGCCTCTCGTCATTTGGCACCTCTCCAATCCACATTTACTGACCATTTTCATTCGACGCTCGTCTCTGAATTGGTGGAAGAGCGAGGGGCGCGAAGCCGTCGAAAAAACAAACCCACACGTACACAGGTACGGATGCCAAAAGCGACCAACAAAATCGAAAGTATATGGCGCGTAGATAATTTTACCGAACAACGCATGAGGCTGGTTCGCGTTTCACGTACGTTGGTAATTTTTCGCGTACCAGTACCTATTTTTGCGGTTTCCGAGAGCAGGAAAATTTTTCCCTTCCGAGTTGCGGTCAAATAAAATCTTAGTAAGCTCGGTCAGCGGTGGAATGGATGAAAAAAAAGGAAAAAACGTACTGGCCACTCGATAAATGAAAGTCTGCTGATGTAACGCGTTCCTTTGTATTTGTGCGTTCGTATGTAAATAACTGGGTGTCTTGGCTATTCAAATATATGTAAGTCGAATGGTTATCTGTTCGGTGCCTCTTAAGAGTCCACTCGGTGCTATTTGTAGTTGTCTGTAAAGCTTTATGCGTGAATAGATACATAAAGGTATTTACGTAGAACTGGTTCCCCTTTGGCCATCTAAAACATTTTAGTGCTTACCAAATTCCGTCTTACGAGTCGAATCTCGAGCTTCCCTCATTTCGTGCAGGTACACTTTGGTAACGGTCCAGATAAGGGTACGCGATAGCCGAGTAAGTATTTTGGCAAAAAAAAAATAAAGAAGCAAAATAGCTCCCTATTTCGAGTAGGGTGCAACCATATACAAACAATCGTCAGGTATACACGACCGAAACAATAACCGAACCGATGGCGTTCAAGAAAAAACATACAAACATTTACGGGCGTCAAACAATATAATACGTTTCCAATCATTACAGATACTCGAAAGAAAAAAAGGATCACAATTATCCGATCAAGTCAACCGAATCGATAGGTAAGCAAAAAGGCGCATCCAACGAATCCCTAGGGATCCTCGGGGTACTCTTCACGTTGACCATCGGGTCTGCGCTTTAATTAAGCGTCGCGTATTCTATTACATTCGCGCCAATCACGTCAATAACTCAGCTCGAGACGGTCGAACAAACCATATCCGCCGCGCCGCCAAGTACACCTCGTGCCAATATGTAAACGTTTATGTAGAAAATACCGTTCGCATGTATTGTATTTATTGAACGATGTATCGATCGTGTAAATCCGTATGTTCGGTGTACAACTGTGCGCTTTTATCCGATGTAAAATATATCGACTGCCTGGGCGGTCTACGTGCTCTTAAGGCGAATTTGTTATCCGAACACATCGCCAACGTCCGACACCGCTAGGGCGAGCGTCGAGCGTATTTCAATATTTTATCCATACGAAACCGACATCGTCGCCGCGCGCCACCCTTCGTTGTAATTGCGAGAAACCACATTCGATGAAATTTTTGCATTAACCGACCCTTCAGCCCCGAGCCCACGCTACGAAATTGAACGGGGGATTTACAAGCATAAGGAAAGCACGAAATTATGATTGAAGTAATGACTTTACAACCCCGCGAGATGCCATATAAAATTATTGTTTCAAATTTATTTCCGTTATATACCCGAGTAGGGTAGGGTTTATGAGTACACCGTCGAAACGCGTTTAGATCGTCGTTTCCTACGCCGCACAGTGCAGACGTGTTCGTCGTTATTAACTCAATTTGTCTTTCGATCGGTCTGTGTTCACCCCCTCCCCCTCTCATCGTATACTCGTTATTCCCGCCGATAATTGATCGCGCCAGATTTTCGTCCATAATTAACCGTATTTATACGTTGAAAAGTTATTTCATCGAGTTTGGTGACACCCTACCTTTGTGTCGAAGTGTCAAAAAAAAGAGAGGGAATGTGGTGAATTTTGCCAAACATTTGCTACTATAAGTCAAATTCATGTTTTTCTGGGAAGTAGAAGAAATTTAAGAACAATGAAAACATGCCAATGATCTCCCAGAAAGAGATGAAAAATTTTCTCTTCACTAATTTGAGGGCAATTACTGCAACCATAAAAGTCATAATTCTCAAAAATTGAAAAATTCATTAAAAAATTTAATTAATTCGAAACTTTTTAGGCACCTTTCAGCGTGAAAATCTCTCTATAATTTCCCACATAGAAGTTGGTAGAACTACTGACTAATCACACAATAAGAGAAAGAGTATGAGTACTGAATAGCGCTGAAGACTGAAAAACACACATAAATATAAATATTACAAAATATTACCATTAAAAGATCCAAAACAAGAGAAATGTATAATTACACAGAACGTTGTTGTTGTTATTTTTTTTTTCATTTTTTTTTTTTCGTTAATGTTGCTCAACGTCTCAGGAAAAGGATTTGATCAACAATCATAATCAAATAATAAAAATTTTATTAAACTTTATCAAATTTAATGAAATCTGATCAGATCCGAAGAAGTTACATCTAATCACATTTTTTATCAAATTTGTCAACGTAACATCAGATTTGATCAGATGACGATTTTTTTTTTTTGAAAAAAAAAATTGATGAAATTTCATCAAAATTGATCTAATTTGATCCAGTGCTTTTCTCATGGGTTACCATGTACACCTACTTCGCTAGACGCAAGCAAAACGACTGGTTTATTGAACGAATTGAGACAAAAGGGATATAGTAGGTACGTTAATAGGAGTTCAAGATTTTTTTTCATACGATACATCATTTTTTGAGGGAAACGAAAAAAGAATTAAAAAAAAGAACTCAATTTTTCACCATTTTTATCACCTACTAAACACCTTGTTATTGTTACTGGCACTTCTCACAATTACCAGAGCAAGTCATTAAAGCAGCAATCATTAACTGATAGTAGAAGCTGTGCGAGGGGGAAAGGGAGAAGAAGTGTTCAAAACATTACCTCTCATAAGAAATACATATCGAGAGGTTTGTTGACTGGATTTTTTTTTTTCAAAAACTATGAAAAATTTTAAACTTTTTCACTAATCAAGATTTTGTTGTTTAAAAAAAAATGTTAACTTACAGAATTTCACAAATTCGCTCCAGTTCGAGAGTAAAATTAAAATGAAATCTCCTATACATATTTAATAGAGATAATTTTTTCATCGCTGCTTCTGTTTGGTTCTCAAATTCACCATCAGATCCCAACTACTTTGATGAAAGTATCAATTTCTTTCAAGGAACTTGCAAACATTCGGAATGTTCGAAATACAGAAAATTCTAGCTCCTACTTTTAATCAAAGAAATCAATTGGGACTGTTATTTTCGATATTCAGTTCTAACCTCTATTTAAGGATGTAATGGCCATTGTTGGAAGTATTTTTAATCGATATTGTCAAGTTTTGGAGAAATAAAAAAGATGAATCCAAGTGACGTGAAAAAAAAGACCCCAAAGTATATAGTTCAGTTCAAACATTCCCAATTTGGTTATTTTCAAGCCTTTTTAGCTACTTTAAACTCTTGTTTGGTGGAAAAATTTTGAAAATTCCTTTTTTTTGTAAAACCAGCATGTACATATAACATTTTAAAATTTCAAAATGCAATTTTTCGAGTAAAGCTATTTTTTTTCAATTTCCATTTTTTTTTCAATGCTATTAGTGACACGAAATTTCAATTCATTAGATAAGAAAGCAGGAGGAAGAATCATTAAAATAAAATAATAATAATAATAATATTCCATTTTTGTATGAAAATGCGAACATTTCTAGCTGTGTTTTCAACTTAAAAACGATAGCTATTACAGCCTATCTAATTTGAGGGGAGGTTGGGTTCTTCAAATCTTTGTGTTTCAGACTATTTGTGTTCATCTGGCAAGTGTTCAACTTTTTAGCACATATATATTTATTTATTTAAAATTTTATGTTTTCAACGATTAAGTGGGATATGTATTCGAAATATGAAGGGGGTATTTGGAATTTTTGAGTGTTAACATTTACTTACTTAGTTTTGAAGAGAGAGTGTAAGTGTAAATAATTTACTCAGCTAGTTTTGAAGAAAAAATGCTCATTTTTAGAGTCAATAATGTCATATTTAGGCTTCGAGCGTTGAGAATCCTGTTGGGTGCCCTTTTCTCGTATCACAGAGAAAACTGTAATTAGTGGTAATTCTGAGTACTTTACCTGAAAGACAGACCCGTGACAACAGGAGGCCAGGTGACTGCCTCTTCAGAAATTTTTGAGCTTTCTCCTTGTAGAATTATTATGATATAAAACTAGAATTTTCGCCAATTTTTAAAAATTCCTCTACTATCGAATTATCAGGAAACTAGAGAATTTTTGAAACGGTGTCTGCTTAATTTTCAAAGAGTAAAATTTTTGAAGGAAGGGTAGGAGAAGGAAGACCCTCAAAATTCTTCACATATTTTTAGTTCATATGACAATAGATTGCGGCGTTGTCGATTTTCAATCCATCCAACTCTATATGTCTCAGAACATAGAAATCGAGCATTACCAATTGAAAATATTACGAGTAACTCGAGAAATCCAATCGGGTTATTTTTCACCAGGTGCAGCAAAATAGAGTTTCTTTCATTAAAAATCCAAAAATTACAAATTTTACTAGAAAACTTCATAGAAAGAAGTAACAAATACCAATTCCTTGGGAAACTAGCAACACCAAGTGACCAACATAGAACACAGTGGGCAACCTAATGGAATTATCTCTCTAGCATAAATCCCTTAGGTGAAAAATAAATGCGAAGATATCACCAACGACACTAGGCTGAAAATCCGAAAACTCCCACCTGGAAGTAACTGGTCCGACTGTTCGCCATTTTCCGCGTACCCGGCATTACGGTACCTCGTTACACGGTTCGAATCCAAACGTAAAACTTCCTTTCGTCGATTCGACGATGCGAGAAACTCCTCTACGTGGTGTTAATGAGCGTATCGCGGGCGACGAAAAATATTCATTAAGGTGATGGCGATACGCTCCAGAGCGTCGGCGCGTTCAAAGCCGATGATTAGACGAACCATAGGAGTAGGAAGATACGATGGTGTGCGGTAAATTACACGATTACCTTCTGCGGCCGGCCAACGGAGAAATGATTTCATTGGTGAAATGTATAACAAACCTTAACCGCTTCGATGATTAATGAAAGCTCGAAGGTGTAACCGCGCTCTCAGATATAGGTGTGACTTCATCTCCACATTAATCGGTACACCTATTGGGCCAATTTCCAACCTCTGGCCGGCGTTTGTTTTACTCGTCATTACGATTTCACGCAATTCGACAGCTCGCCGAAAAACGCGCTTTGCTCGAGTCGACAGTTGAGCAAAAAAACATTTGTATTGAATAGGTCTCCGGGTCGCCGTATACGCGACTCCCCAGCAAAAAGTTAAGCCTTAGTATTGAAAAACCAGCTGCCCTTTTACCGCGTCTCTGTACGCCTTTCAAGAGAGCTACGACCCTCAGAAACCTTGTTAGTAGCAAAACCTTCCGGCTACAAAGGACCATAAGTCTCTTTCCCATAGTGAACTGCGGTGCCCGCGATATCGAACAAAAAATAATATCAAAAGATACACCCTTACATTCTTCGGGCGTACCTTGGCACCGCATTCTTACTACCACCTATGTTATAATTCCTATCATACTGGCCAGTGTGTCGCAAACGCTTCGCTAGCCAAGTTATCACGACATTGGATTGCGCTAGCTGTGGAAAATTTTCATTCGACGAGACCCCGCCATCGAAGCTACCGTAGTTTAATAACCACTTGCGCCCCTATCGACCGCCACCCGATACCGCGCGCGCCTCAACCTCGTATACCTGCGTACGTACTTCCGAATTCACTTACCGCACCGAGTCGTCGGCATTTTCAAATCGTTATTGATAATGATTCGCGAATAGCTTTATAATAAATAATAAACACCTCGTAACAATCGTGTGCGGTCTATATGGTAATAACGCGTAACAGGTTCATCTTCGCATCTTGCCATCGGAAAGAAAACCTCGTACCAATGTTTTCACCAGTGTTTTCCCGCGCTAATGATAATCCTTTTGGCCCATTCGCTCCTCTATGCAGTATCAATATTGACGAATGATTGATTCAAGGACACTCAAACAGACGTCCTGCTCGATTAATCCCCACAGCGATCAGACGATGAAAAAAAAAGACAACGAAAACAAAAACAAGCGGTAGCGACAAATCCGTCGCGCACTCAGCAGGCAGCGCAAATCTGTTAGGAAAACAATGCGCGCGACTGGACGAGGGAGTATCGTCCGTAATCGATAAACGCGAATACTACAAATTACCAAAGCGTTAAAAAATGATTACCTCGAATATGTAAAAATATGTAAAATAAAATAGGTGTCATTTTACGGCCACATTAACGTCAACATTCTACCAAACAGATGCGATTTCAAAGTAAATAAAATCCACTCATTTGCATACCGATTCTAAACGTTACGAATTTTTTTCTTCGTCTTGTAATCAACTGCTTTATTTCTTTTCTTCTTTTTTTCTCATTATTTATGGTTTTTATTATTTTCTTTATTTAGTATATAGAATCATAAACGTATTAAATCCATGTACCACCTTCGTACCGATACAAATGACTTCTATCTCCAACCCCGAGGACAATTAAACCACCCTAACTCTCCCACGATTTCGATTCGCAGATAATTGAAACTGGCGAAATTAGCATCCGAAAAAAACCAGTCCTCGTATTTAATATGCCGAAAAGTTGGCAAATTCTCTGGTCTCTTCCACCATGTGGCGAACCAGATTGTCATTAATTACAATCGAGAATATTTTTTTCTCTCAAGACTCATCTTCCCAAGTGTATAGAACAATAGCTGCCAGTTAACCCTTAAATCCACCCTCTCAAATGGCTGGTAAGTACACCTACGTATACGTGAAAGACGAGATTCGACGAAAATACAGCCCGAAGAACCAGACGATACTAGTTTCCAGTTTGATGGCGTTTTTAATTCGATTACATTTCGGGGGATGAATGGCAAACGATTGTGCGTAAGGCGGTGGCTAACAAAGCCAACAATGGTTTTCGATGTAGCGGGTGTTATTGTATACTTACATTCTCACCCACTATTGTATACGAGGTAGAAGTAAATGCGTATTTTTATAGAAATAACCGTTCGTTTATAATACATTATTCGGATTTTTTGATCCATCATATTGTTTCCAATTTGCATGACTGTGAGATTTAGCGGAGTTACGACTGGTAAATTCGGTTTAAGATTTGAATACGCCTTGAGAACCTAGAGTCGTAGATTTCAACGGACTTTTTGACCATAGAAGTGGGAATTCGCAAAGCCATTAGAACCAGGAGTGAATCTCGAGACGTGATTATTTTAGTGTCGCTCGCATACGATATAATCGAGTTTTCAGCTTTGAAACATCCGTAACATGCGGACTCGAGCAGTTTTTATAACTTATTACTTTCACAATTTCACACCGAAGGCGGCTCGCTTTCATAATGTACTCCTTAGAGCGAACGTCTAGGAGAAGATGATATTTGATACTTCAAGAGCTTTCTACACAAATGTATGGCTCGATACGACCTTCAGATGGTTATAAAAAAGCGATACTGTCGTTTCCACGAGTGCCTCCTACTCTCCCCATCACTATATCATTTAAAGTAAAGGAGGTTATTTAAAGAAAATAAATGATGAAATAAAATAATTAATGTAAATACAATATTACATATTAATGAAATTAATTCATTCAAAGAAGAGTAACATTTCAAAAAAAAGAGACGGTCGATTAATGAGGATAGGCTTTGCCTAAGACTCACAGAGAAAAAATTGGGACAAAATTTAAAATATATTTTTACAGAATCCAAAATAAAAAAAAAAAAAAAATTAAAATTAAAAATGATTACTCACTAACGCGTGATTTAATAACTCAGAAATGCAACTCAAATTATTTTTTTTCATAATTACATTTTCATACTGATAATAAACAATATCAGTCCCCATGTGGACTTGGATTCTACTACTCGTGCTTGATATTAATGCACGATTCAAAGTGTACAGACCCAAGTTCATAAATATTTTGCTTAATAACGATAATTCAACTGATATCAATATTTTACTTGATGATGATACACTAAAGTTGCATTTTACACACCGTTCGTCAAACTAATTAGTAATAAACCGACGCAAAAATCCTATTTTTTCAACAATTTTTCATCAATTTCACTATATACAAATTATGATTCAGAAATAAAAAACTCTTCCTTCAACTTGAAGATAGAACGATACTTCGAATGATGTAAAATTTTATTCAATACACATTTTCAAAATAATGATCAATACTCGATAAATTTCAAGCCATGTCTTGTTTCTGAAAATTTATTTGTAGGGTGCGATAGAACTGAGAGGAAACCAGGATTCTGTGGTCAGATTCTCCAAAGTGTCATTTCTTTGAGTAAAGGAGGAGAGACAAAGCTTCGATCAATTAGTATCTCAGAATGAAGTAAAAAATGCTTTCATTGCTCAGATTGGAATGGTAATTATAAACCTAAGAATAGAATTTCAAAATCAATGTGAAACAATTTTCGAAATTCCTCGACAATTAATGGTGGGTTTATGGATCCAATAAAAGCAATATAATTTTTCAGAAAAAAGCCGGAACTGTCGATTAAAACCTACTTGGAATTTTTAGTTCAAAATGGCGATCACATCATTGAAAACACTATACAATTATAAGAAGTTTCCACCAATGTCAATGATTCTTGGGGGACTTAAAAATTTCCAGAGTTCAGATATTTTATATAAGTAACACAAAATCATGGAAAAAATAATGATTAAATTATTCAAGTTTTTTTTTTTTTAACGGATTTTTTAATAAGAACAATAGCTATTACAGCCTACCTCATTTGGGGAAGGGGAGGGGTTGGGGAAGGTTGGAGGTTTTCAAATCTTTGCGCTTTAGACCATTTGTGAACTTGTGGCAAATGTCCAATTTTTTGGTACATACCGGGTGACTACTTGATTCGAGCACCCAAGCGAAAAAATTAGCTAAAAGGTGAATAAATTCAAAACATATATGTATTTTTGAAAATGAAAGTATAAATTAAAATTGTGTATTTCATTGATAAACACTTTTAAGCATTAAATAAATATTATTTATGCCATTTATTGTTCTTAATATCATTCAAATATGTAATTCATTTGTATGAGAGAAAGATTTTTGCGCTTGGGGTGCTCGAATTAAGTAGTCACCCGGTATACATACATATACATTTTTTACCTACGCGTGACGCCGGCAAGTATTCATGAAATTTGCTCCAAATTTGGTGAGAAATTCTTCTTGAAAATGCGAAAAAAATACTTCTCTATATTTCCGACAAATCTCAAAATGGCGGATTACTCAAATTTTGAGAGAGGACTAGAGAAAGGGCTATTGGCTCAATTTTTTTGTTTTCGATCTTACATAAAAAATGAGTCACGGACACCAACACATCCTGATTTCAGCTCTTGAAGTACATTTGAAAAGGAATAAAAGCAAAAAGCGAGTTTTTGAGGATTTCTCGAATCTTCCATACCTCCTCACCAAATCAATCTAGAAAGGTTAAAATTTGTTTGTGAGGTTAATATTAATGACCATAATATGGCCTATTGAATTCAGATCAAAATCGATCCAAAATGACCGATTTTCAAAATTTGAGTAGAGCTTGAAGAGCTTCAAATTAATAAAAATGTAAGTAATATGAACTCACATGATTATTGGGAATAAGAAGCATACTATCTCCCCAAAAAGGAGGGGTTATCGACTTCAAAATGTAGTGAGAGTCACGAGATGTTGGAAATTTTTCATTTTGTGTCATATAATTAAATGAGCTCAAATGACTAACCTCCAACTTCACTTACAACTAAAATTTAAAATAACATCAGAACGACAAATCTGATAAAAGAAAAAAATAGAGCAAACGTCATATCCGACCTACTCGAGAAATTGAATAATGATCACCTCAAATATCAACGGTAAATACAAATAAATTCACTCAATATACCTTTGGTGTTCTTCAATTTGGACTAAATACATCATTTCATACGTGTAAGTGACATCCGCGCCAAAATGTCTCGAGCCAGACACGATGACACAAATCGGTAAGGACGATATTTTCTCACATCCCAAATTTCGTAACAGGTTAATCCGTGAAACGCTTATCAGCGATCACGAGAAGGCGCGATATTACACGGTTTTCCAATTTAAAAACCGTCATCCGACAGTTCCACATCATTTACTTCCCTTTATAGATGACGCGCGTATTTCCGATATAGTCTCGCTCTTTCGCACCCCATGTACCCCAAACATCTCCATCTGATACCACGATGGTCTCAAATCCAGTCGCAATACATCGACCAATTAACGCATTAAACAAATACCGGACGTGGCGAAGTAGACAGATGATTTTGTCCATCGCGCAGATGATTATACGCTTTTAAAAGCTCGTAATTATATCGTACGCTGAATTCACAACTCATTCGAAGAAAAAAAAAACACGAGTGATAATTAAACGCGCTTAAGAACTCAAAAAAAAGACGAAGATGGCGATAAGAAGTAAAAACACACTATAGGTAAAAAAAGACAACCGTCGTTCGAAAGATAAATAACCAGAACCTAAAAAAACCGGACTTTTTATTACACAGTAAAATAGTTCCGGAACTGAAATAAATTATCACATTTAGAAGATATATACCTACTCCGATACTCGTAGATACGCTTGAATACACACACAAATTTATATACATTACATACCTATGTAATATTTCGTTTCTTTATCAAACCATTTCAAGTTTCGACGTTCAAAACTGCAATAAATTTTTACCGAAAACTGAGAAAAATTTTTTCACTTTTCCACCATGGTAATAGTTAAGGTGCGAAAATATGAGAACAAAATTAATATAAATTATTTTGGGAATTTTTTTAATGAATGAAAAAAAAATTAAACTTTGACAGGTTGATTTTTGCGTGTAAACTCACTTACATGGTGAACGAAATGATGTTAAGATGTTCCCTAAAGGTTTCCGGCAACGGCCGATCAGATTCATTACTAATCGACTTATGCAATCTATACGATTTATTTGTACAAATATGTAAAGAAATATAAAAAATGATAGAAAAATCAACTATTTTTTCGAAAATAACCCTTGAATGCTCTACTGATCCTATACCTTGAAAACGTTTCGAAGACTCGCACTTTATTTCCCATCACATCCTATATAAATGATGCCCTCCTGGTAAAGTCAAAAAAGTTTATTTTTGTTGGTGATTTTTTGTAGACCTTTATTTCAAACATTCTATTCCAAAATTCAGGCTAAAGAGAAATACATAATTTGCTCCAAAATATGGGGTATTAAATATAATGATAATAATACACAAAAGCTGAATGTGGTGGAAAGAATAGATATTTCAAAAATAACAGAAAATTTGTCATTCCTCCATATTTTTTGCAGTAACATTGAAATAGGTTTTATTAACTCAATGTTGTAAAACTTTTACATCGACCAAATTTCACCTAGACAACTCCAAACATGAAAGAAAATTTTCTGAAAAACTTCTATGAAAAAAACAGCAACGAAAATAATATTCTTTTGGCCTTTGGAGCTATGTAACGGGAAGAGGAGAAGTATCCACCCACAGCGCCGTGAGCATCAGTGTTCCTCTCCCCCCTCCTAAATCAGGCAATGTGACTGTGAATTAATTAACTTTTGCTTTAATACACCTAGTATCAAATTTAGAATATTTTCAACGCCCTGAATGAAGAAAACTGCTTGAATAGGACCAAACATTTCAATTATCACCCTCGAAAACCCCTTAGTTAATGCATGACACTTTAAAGGGCGAAATACATATTTTGAATCCTTCCTATCTCAAACAAGGGAAAAACCTAAAAACTGATTTGAAAATTGAAATCAATGTCCTTGAAAATAGAACGACTTCCAAAAGCCCTCAGTTATGGAAAAAAATTTGAAGTTTAAAACTATAAAAAATATTGTTTTTGAAACACAAATACAGTAAATTTGTCTTTCTTCTCAATCAGATCTCTTCAAATAGTAAAATCATATTTATTAATAATTTTTGATTCAAACTTTCAATTTCAAGTTAAAAAAAAATGTCCAAAATGGAAAATTGTTTGAAGTCAACTTTCTCTTGACACTATCATTTTTCTAAAAATTACTCAACTTTAATAAGCAATTTTCTTACTAAATAATTTGAAATCGATTTTATTCAATTTTTCTTTTTTTTTTTTTTAATTTCAATGAAATATCTTTCATCCTCACAATCAGTAAAAAATACTCGTCTACAATCAGGTAAAAAAATTCAGGGAATAATCTTCCAACAGAAATAAAAATCGATATTTCAACCATCGTAAATCATCACATATAACGTTCACGAAACGCACCATGATCACCCACCCGCACCATGATTTGGTTTGCGCCAACAATCGACACAAAAGTAAAACTAATCTAAGAAATTACCAGTTTTTTATTTCGGTTCCGTCGTATACTCACAATTCACGTCGATGCTTTTTAGATATTTTTCATAAACCGGTTTACGATTTAAACGCGTGCGCATCCAAAGCTTCTTTAAAATGTTCGTAAATACCATTTCATCTTTAGGTTGCGCCAATGTGTACCGTGCCACGCACTAAAGCATTCGAACATTTTAAGTATCGATTTAATGGGTAATTTTAACGTTCTAGTTTTATTGGCGGCCGCCGCGACTACCGGTAATGAAAATCTCCTCGATCATACCTTTTTAAGCGAATGACGATGTTGATTTCGCGACCGAAGAGCTTTTAGAATCCGAATAAACCAAAAGATCGCGAACTCGATCAACCGTGCCGATCAGCGACAACAGGCTAGCGCTGCGTTGAAAGATACGTGTCCATCAAACGGTCGTAAAATTATGGGAATTGGCGTCTAGAAGTGTAATTGTCACGCGATACGGTTTTACGAGCGTGCTTTTGATTTAAAGCGAACGCGACACAGTGCGGCGAGCCGGCTTCGTACTTTGTATGAGCGAAGGCGTTTCTAAAAATGTTAAAATACGGCAGCGAATTTCTATGCTGCTCTGTGCGGCGTAATATTTGGATAAAATATGGTCCGATACGTCGACAGTATATTTTACGATATAGAAAGAATTGTTATTTAGCAGGTGGGTTCGCTCGAATTTACAGATGGTACGATAAAATAGCTTTTTGGTTGGCACTGTGGTTTCTATGCTCGGGTTTTTTTCTTCTTCGACGCGTGTTTTTCTCTCTCACTTTATAAATATATACATATATCATCCAAAAAACCTTCTATGAATGTACAAGATCGCTAAGCCTACAAGGATCAACTGTCCATTAAAAAACCATAAACACGTAAAAATTTTCATTCGCGAAGCAATAATGCGAGTGATCACTGCTTATTGTTGCTCTAACCAAATTTGGTGGTATTTCCACTTTTTTTCTATGAGTAGGTGAAAAAATATATAAGCAGGTATGCCCACTAACTAGAGCTGAATTTTTTGAACTTCTCAAAATAAATGATAATATGCATTGAAGATGTGAAATTTTGGATATTATATCCCTAAAAAATGCTTAGGAATTTCTTCCAAAAATTCATTATGAAGAAAAAATGTTGATCGAGAGAGCGGCAAAGATTATTAAAAAAAGTGGTTAGATCAAAAACCCAAAACATTTCAAGTTATGAATTTCGCCAGAATAAATAAAACCATTACTGAGATTTATGCTACAGTCACTACATCTCAACAAATTCTTATATTTTTTGATACTATTGATAACTCCGGTGAAAACTAAAAGTCCTTTGGTAGTTTTAATTCTCATTTACTTCATCTGTCCATCTTGGCCCACCCATATACTTAGTGGCCAAGTTTTCGTATCATCATAGTATAGGTAACAAAAGAAGATCTCGAAGGCAAGCACACTAATTTCGAGCAAGAAAATAAATTGTTCTGATGGCTGGGACTTAAACCACTGCTGCTCTCCTCTCTCCCTCCGCATAGTGATCATGCTATCTCCGTCTGTGAAACTAATATATCTATAAAGCACGCTGAACAACACTAAAAAGACAAAATACGATTTCGGTAGTCAAACCATGAGGAATTATTAAATTTTACGAAGAAACTGATGAAAAGCCTAGATACGGATATACGTATGTAGTGGACTTTACTATAATGCTGAACAATAACTGATGTGTATGTAGAAGAGGTAAAAAATGCAGAAAAAAATTGCCTACAACTTTGTTTCCATTTTTTTCTTCACGACACTTCATTTCCAAGATATCTGTAAAAAATTAAAAAATCTTCAAAGTTGGAAAGCTCAACTTTCAGTGAAGGAATCGACTTCAAAAACAATAGGATTCTTACGCTTCATACTATCTACGTGTCTCCCCAATTTGGAGTTGATTCATCACGTTTTGCTCAAATTATTGTCGAATGAAAAATCGAACTTTCATAGAACAAAACGTACCAATTATTAGACTTTATACTTTGAATACATTTTTCCTGAAAACTATGAGCTTTCGTGAAAATTGTATAAGAACCGAAGATGTAGAGGATTAAATTTGCAACAACTCAACTGGTATTCATTTTTCACTCCAACTCTTCGTTCTCGAAATATCAAAAAAAAAATCAAGATTAAAAGTTCAAATGCTCAACTTTCAACGAAATTTCATGAAAAATGAATAGAACCAAAATTGTACAAAATGAAATTTCCTACAACTTTGTTCTCGTACCTTTTTTATTTACTATCTTTCATTTCCAAAATATTTGCAAAAAAACGAAAAAGCGGGAGGTCGACTCAAACAATAGTGCTCTTATGCTCCACTTTTTTCACCTATCATCGAACTTTAGAACCAATCCATCAATTTTTATTCGAGTTATCGTCGAAAAACGAAAATTAAACAAAACAACAACAACAACAATAAATCATAACGAACGCGTAAATTAATTCAACTTAAAGCAGAGTCCACTAAAAAGTAGCGAATAGCAACTTACATGAAATATCGTAACAAAAAATACAAATAGTCTCAAACGCAAAGATTTGAAGACCTCTTCTCCCAACCCCCTTCCATAATCAGGTAGGCGGTAATAGCTATCGTTTTCAAGTTAAAAACTCAGGTAATAACCAAGTTACTTTAAAACCTGGACAACCAGTAATATTCACATAAAGTTAACCACTTCTCAGTTCTCTAGGAGGGATGATATCATTTTTGTGGAATTAGGTAATAGCATAATTAAATGATATTAGCAGGTGTTTTTATGAAAACCACAAATATTACGACATATGTATACTGTAAGTTTAGGAATTTCAAAAATTCGTATGTTCTCCTCAAATACAGTTCAGCAGCTAAAAATTTAGGAATGAGATTTGTTTGGTCTCCTGATGACCTCTTCTCAACTTATATTATGGAATTTAAAACAAAACCATAGATTAGAATAGGTTTGAGTTAGATTAATACCAACATTGAGTTGCAAACAGATGCACCATTTTAAAACTGAAAATCATCATTTACAAATGAAATATCCAAATTTCATTATTAACCAAAAGGTTTCCATCATAGTCAAAGAAAATGTATAAAAAAAGCCAACAATTCATCGGTCAACCCGATTTAAAAAAATCCTATATCCGTTCCTTCTATAATTATCGCTACTATTGCGAAAAGGGCAACGATCAATTACCACATGACTCGACGAACTCAGACCCACCAACACATTACAAACGCAAAGACATAAACAGTACCTCGTCATGACCGTAAGAATGAAAATTTCATCTTTATAAATTACCATAATTGCGTGCGATTTCGCGCGAAATTCCAACAACCGGCGGAACTTCGAAAAACCATGATTTCACTTCGCTATCCAGCCATCGGGCGTAGGCTCTAAGGGGAATTTTTTTCTTATCGAGTATCCAAATAAAGCAGGTGTTTTGGGTACACTGCAACAACATTGTATGGTAAAGGGCCTACGAGTGGGTTATGTTGACGAAATTAGGTGAACTGATTGTGGAAATTGGTAAATCTGGTTTTACAATTTTTTCTCTGCATCAAATTGCGTTACACGATCGTAGGTAGCATCTCGACGACGCGAAAGCAACGCGGTGGCTATATTCAAATTAGTTTCACCGAACACCGAATGTCGAATTAAATTAATTAGCGAACGATTTTAAGTGGTTTCACGGATACACGATCGATACGGTTCGAACGGTGCGATATTTTATTCTTCTTTTCGCCATAATCAAAAAGGTTTTAATCTAAGTTCTTGGCCTATTTACGGGAGTTTTGATGACCCCGGTTGACCCAAAACAGGAATGTGTATAGAACGCGATGGTCGAAGATGTCTTGTCGTAATACCTTGTCAGGTAAACCAGTATGAATATGTGATTTGTGAAGTAGATTCCATTCTACTTGCTTTTAGATAGCCGTTTTCGCCCAGACTAGCCAAGCCCTCAAACGAAGAACGGTACTATCGATGACAGACACTTTTTCTTTCTTTCTCTCGAGGTTTTTTCTTCGCCCTTCGTCCTTCTGCTCGTCCTATTCTTCATATCTTAGGTTTTATTTTCATATACGAGGTGTATTCTTCACCCTGTACGCGCGGTTCTCTTAATTTAATATACGTGTGGTCTGGTTTTTCTATTAAGCTCTACGGTCTCGTTCTCGTCTCTACACGGTATCATAACGGCGTTCACGTAGGTGTTAAAAGTGTTCGATAAACAATTCTCCTATAACTGCGGTCACCGAACGCCCCGCCTCGGCAAATCTTAGGCGGCCCTCGAAAGGGATGAAAGCCCACCACAAATATCCGCGCGCACCTTAGTCGCACGCGAAACAATAGCTCAGAATGCAGACACGGAGAAATGAAAATAAATCTAACAATAAGACGAAATGAAGGAGTCTTATTAGCTTTATTACAACGTATTCAACTAATTTTTAGGGAACGGCTCGAAAAGCAACCGGCACTAAATTAGTGGCGAAGAAGTAGGCGCTAATTGCCCAAGAAACATGTCCGTAGAGAATCGAAAATATTTTAACCTGTGAAACCCGGGAATAATATGAAACACGAAAGATCGACCAATACATGTAGGGTCGCGTTTTGTCTTAAATACTTATAAAAGTTCGAGTCGAGAAAAAATTTCACGCGTTTACACGCCGACAAACGTCGTTAATCTGCGCGATAAATCGTACCTTCGGGCTTGATCCTACATACGCGTATGATTCACTAATTCACGTGCGTATAACATTAACATAAATACCTTGGGTAATACATGACGTCGTCCTGCTCGCAATATCTATATTCTATTCTCCGATATTATAATTCAAACTCGTCGCACCGTATGCGTAATTGTTGCGCTATTAACGCTTCGCATGATGGAATCGATTCGAATAATGTTTATTTTTCCATCCCTCCTAACGATTGGCTCCAAGTTCAATTGATATAAACTTTTAACTCATTAGTACAAGGCAACAGAACGAATGTCATTCACTCGAATGATATATCTTTACTTCAGTGCATCCTCAAACGTCCTTTTTTCTAACAATAAAAAATTCCTCTTCAAAGTTGTCACTAAATGTCCAAAAAATGTACACGAATGTCCGAATTTACAAAAAAAAAAAAAAAATTGCTCACGAAAACCCTATGATCTGATATCCACCTTATCAGCTATCAACAACTTTTTAAACTGTGTTATTAAAATCACCAATTTGTCAGCACTATAAACAGTGTTACAGTTCAAGCATAATTTTGCATAGCCAGTACCACAGCCAGTGATAGGGAGAGCGAAGTGAAAATAGCTTCAAAACCAAGTTCCTGATAGAAGCTGGAGATAAATTTCAGATATTAAAACTCATCACAATACAAATTGGATTTTCCATTGATTCAAAAAAAAAAAAAACTGATAAAGAAAGGAACAAAAAAAAATCTTGTCCAAAGGCGAATTCCGGCTCTCCTCGACCGTGTGTAAGTTTAGAAAAATGAATTTACCAGAATTATTAATTCATTACTTACAGGTAAAAGTGACTTAGAAGGAGCACACAATAAGCTTAGGTTAGCTTTAGCGAAAATGTTTCAAATATACAACCTGAACATAAAGCTGTTTGCATATCGTAGCAATGATAATGTTGTAAATAGTTAACCGGTATAAGGTATGCTTAGATGTTAGATGCAAAGAAATCAATTGAATGAGGTAATACTCAAACATTCAAGTCGACAGTTCTTTTTAATTCGGGCATCCAAAGATAATTCTTCAATTTACTCGTTCCTAAACGATTAGAATATTTGAAAGTAGGGCCCTCTAAGTAATTTTTATATTGTTTCAATGCTTGAAAGCTCATTACAGGGAAATCCATACATTCATTTTTTATCACCCAGTATTCGTCAATACATCTTCCTATCACCAGCAAATCTGAAGAAATGAATAGATAATCTATGGTAGAACTAAGTTTGAATACGGGTAAGAATACCAAACGATATTTATAATTTTCCAATATACAAACCTATACATACTTACAAACTGACTTGCCATTGAATATTCGACGAACTAATAAGAAAATGTATTCTGTAAAAAAGAGCCATTAGGGGTGATAATTTTATGCAAGAATAATTTTTCGAATTTTTTTTCCTGGATCAGATTACTTTCCAAGTTTTGCTTCATCAAACTGAAAATAGTTGGTAGCGAAAATTCATCCGTTATTTCGAATTTTCATCGTAAAAGTACTTTTTATCTAAACAAAATTATTTTATAATTTTTCGTTTTTTTTGGGGGGGGAGGGCTCCTTCAAATTATTAGTTCAGGAAATATGTTAATATTATAGTAACACAGTAATTGAATTCATTGTAAATTTTTCCCACCAGAAAAATGTTGATGTAATTTCCATATAATATATACTTTTTTATTCTACAAATGAATTTTATCTTTCATTTTTTTTGAATTCGTCTCAAAAAGGAAAAAATGATAATGATTTTCAGATTTGAAATTTTCACAAGCAGTTATTTTTTATTACTTACAGAAATTAAATGTGCATTTCAAAAAAATATCCAATTTTTTTGTTGATGCTAACTATTTCAACAAATTATAGTTCCAATAAAAAAATAAATATATAAATAAATAAATAACGATAAAAGAAAAATGAAGAAATGATGAATTATTTCTTCATGTTCTTACCTTTGGAATGAATGTCATCATCTTTTTTCATTTTTTTGGAATTGAAATTTTTATAAGAACAGTGACAGTTTCGAATTCACTTGAATTTTCACGAAAAGTCATTTTTTGGTGAAGATTAAAATTTTCTCTAAATTTCACTTTAAAAAAAAGAAAAATGTTAAAAGTATTAGTTGAAACACTGAACAAAATTTGAAAAATTTTGAAAATTTTCAAGTTTCATAATATGTTTAGCAATTAAGAATAATAACGAAGAAAAAAATAAACAAAAACAAGCAAACAAATAATTTTGAATTTCTTCGTCTTATTATTTTTACACACCAATTCAATTCTATTTTTATGAAAGTTTTATAATGTAGATTTTTTTCCGAAACTAGGTAATATTATTTTTGAAAAAAAAAAAAAATTAATAAAGTAAAAATTCGTATGAATAAAAAAAAATGAATTACTTCAAACAAATAAATTTTGTTTGATTAAAAATGATAAAAAATCAACGAACAAACTATCAAAATGAAATAAATTATTTAATTTCGGAAAATTTTCCATTTCTCGTATTTTCGAAAAATACCGCACATTTTCAAAATGAAATTTCTCCAACAGTCGTTTGTCAACATCATAACTCGATCGTAAATAAACAGCAAAGAATAAAAATTTAGAAATATTTATTAATTTACGTTTTATGACTAATTTAATCACAGCGTTGGTATCACTAATTCTGAATAAATTTTACAATTTGTCATATTATACGATATTACTATGATATTTTCCACAACTTAATTACGTATTCTGGTACGCATAAAATATACGAGGAGTTCTCTAAACACAAACCGAAAAAGCTTTTTCCAGAACAAAAAACGATGAAAAATCGCCGGCGAACACCACTATTGAACAAGTCAGTAGGTAAGAGAGAAGAAAAAAAAACACACACACGCGAGAAAAAAAAAGAACATTGAGACAATCATCGACCGGGGAACAAATACTAAAAACATACTAACAAATAATTCAACAACAAAAGAGGCTCACATCGAGGTGAAAAAGGTGACGTAGTAAATACTATACAAAATCAACAATCAAAACAAAATAAAAATAACAAAAAAAAATCAGCAACTTGTTCCGAAGTACGCGAAAAAATAAACGCGGCGGTGGGATGTTAAAAAATGGTCCTAGTCGCGTATCGAAAATCCCCTCGGCGGGCCATCCCCCGAAAAACAAAGCGAAAATTACAAGATAAGAAGTCGAAATATTTCTTACCTTGGTAAAACAGTTGCTTGGCTGTTTTCAGGTCGTCTAACCCAAACAATCGGTTAAATGGTATGGCCGAGATGTCTTCGTTGGAAGATTTTTACGCGAAATTCGTCTATTTACGTATGTGTGCGTGTGTTTCCAAAATGAAAAATAGCGAGGTCTTCGAAGGTATACATGATAACAATACCGCCGAGTCGTAAACTTGGTAGAAACTGTGACGTGTTGAAAAATCAAGGTTCCTCGCTGGTCTGGCCTTTGAATCGAGCATACCCATGTGGTCCGAATTTCTATTATTATGCTCGTTACGGGGATTCCTTTTTCGGTCGAATTCCCACACTTGCAGAAGCACACCGCGTATATGCTTTTTTTTGTGCCGTCCTTTAATTTTTCCGGTCTTCTCGACAGACGTTCGCGGAACAAATCACGAATCAAACGTATTACCAATTTTAGGTCAAGTAAAGAGAAAAAAAAAATTAAAGGGATTCTTAAGTCTATGCAGATTTACATAATACAAAAAAAAAAAAAAAAAAAAAAAAACGGAAACAAAAACCTAAACATAATACGGGCCACATAACTAAAAAAAAAAAAAAAGAAGAAAAAAAAATAGAAAACAACGTAATTCCCATAACAGTTACTTTACAATTTGATCAAATATACAATTTATATACGAAACATTACAAAAAAAAAAAAAATGTAAAAACAAATTACCACAGTTAAGTCAGGCCGAAGCCGAATAAAATTTTTATACAAGTCCATAGATTAAATTTTTTCGATTAGTAGCCCCACAGCGGGAAATTGAAACACGTTTAGCAGTATTCCGAACAACTCCTTGATTTTTTCGATCGTCGATGGTAAAGAGACGATGATGGTAAAGCGAGATGAGAAGGAGAAAAAAGAAACCAAAGTAAAAAAGGACGTCGGAAGCGACGTACGTTTTTGGTATTTGGTATAGTCGCCGACGTAGATGCATTTCCAAGTCGTACTTTTCGAATGGGTTATTTTTCTCGTTCGCAAAACGCGACGACGATGACTGGTCGTTTGAAGGAAAAAAATCATTGCACGAGAATCGAGTAATTCTTCATAAATAACTCAATTCCTCCTGCATTTTGGAGATAGTTCTAGAGTGTTCAATATCCCACTGGGCTAACCGTTAATGAGCAGCTAGCGATTGATGCGGTGCCATAGTCTGAGGCGACAGCATAGGCGGAGGACTATGGGAATGAGAATGATGTCCCATTGGAGATCCGTGCATATCTTGGTGGTGGTATCCGTGATGGAGGCCGTGCGGTCCGCCTGGCGGCAGAGGTCCGTCCATCATGCCGTCCGGCGGTCCGCCGAGCGTGTTCGGGGGCGTCATTCGCTTCTCTTTTTGCCGCCTGTTGCAGAACCATACCCTGACTACTTCTTTCTCCAATTGTAAACTATCGGCCAGCGAGGTGATCTCCTGCGCTGATGGTTTGGGTTGTTTGTGAAAATGCTGCTCGAGGGCGCCTTTAACGGAGACCTCTATGCTGGTGCGTTTTTTACGTTTACGGCCTTGGGCGGCAATTTTATCAATGCTGGTAGGCGAGCCGGTCGTCGAGTCGGCCTCTTCAAGCCACTTTTGCAGCAGCGGCTTTAATTTGCACATATTTTTAAAACTTAATTGAAGCGCTTCGAATCTACATATTGTCGTCTGCGAGAAAACGTTACCATATAATGTACCTAAGGCTAAGCCGACGTCCGCCTGCGTGAATCCTAATTTAATTCGACGCTGCTTGAACTGTTTGGCGAACGCTTCGAGATCATCGGAAGTAGGAGCGTCTTCTTCGCCGCCGGATGGCACGTCCGGATGCTGACTCGGAGGGTAAGAAGGACTATGATTTTGCATATCTCTAAGCGTATGGTGTAACTGAGACGGACTGGTTTGATGGTGATGGGCGAGCATACCGTTCATGGCGGCCACATGATAAGCGCTATGATGTTGCAGAGGTGACGCCGATCCGTTATTCGTCGGTATATAGTGCGGCGTCGACGTATGCCACGAATGCGGCGACGCTATGCTGGTTTGCTGATGGGACGGCGGTCCGCGATGCATATCCGGCGGTTTTATCTCTAAGCTAGTCTGGTGCGGATGATGGTGGTGCGAATGGTGGCCGTGGATGCCGGCCATGGACGCGGCCCACGCGTCCGGAGCGGTGTGCTGCAGACTCACCCACGGGTTATGGGACGTTGATAACGATACCGGATGACCGTTTGGCGACGGCGAAGAAGGCAGCTGATGGTGATGATGGTGATGGTGATGGTGTTGGCCGGTCGGCAAATACTTCATTTCGTTTTCGGCAATAGATCGCGGCGACGGACTCGTATGGTATCCGCCGATAGACGCGTTCACAATATTCATAACTCCGAGCCCGTTACCGTCCAAATCGGACGACACCGCTGAACTAGCCGACGGCATGTACGACGCGGATGTCGCCAAAGCCATTGCGTTACGCGCGACACCACAATATTCGCGCCGCGATTTATCGATACAACAATTATATCCGAAAACAAAACTGCGACGGATAACAATAAAATGATTAAAATTTAAAAAAAAATTAACTATACCAAAAAAATTATCACCCCCTCGCGCGCACTATACGACACTGATCTGAATTGTAAACATCGAAACCGATTGTGAAACTCATGTGTTATGCATGTCGAGCAACTTGCAACTACTGCCTTCTAAACTAACGTTACTGGCGAACCGAGTTACCGACGTACTCGTTCACCTCCCTCCCGGCCAAATTCATCCGATTGGCGAACGAACCACTATCGAAACCGCCGCGTGACGTAGGACGCTACACGGAGTCTCATTGGTGGCCACCTTAGCGCCTCCTACAGTCAGCTGTGCACGGAGGGGAAACTATAGTAAACACGAGTAGTCAAGGCAACGGCACGCCGCTACACCAGCACGCACCGAACACGCTTCGACCGTTCGTTCCCAGTTCCACCGTCATCCGTTCGAACTCTTATATTACAACGTTCCCGACAACCGTGTATAGTTCACCTTTTCTGGCTTATTATAGTACTGTACTCTTACATACACCAAAAAAACTCGCGTACAGTGTATTCTCTATTGATTCCATATCGAACATTTCATTGTCAACCCGCCTCTGTGCCCGACAATTAACCGGAACGTTGTCCGACCATAGCATGGTGTCCCTCAACTGTACCCAACGTTTGCCCGAATACACACAGGTCTCCAACGATGACGATAATTCACAACACGTGTTGTAAAACTGCAATGCTTAATACGAATCCGTGATTGCAAATTATGCGAAAAAAATCTTGATGCTTGTTTAACAACTCGCCAAATTATCTTACGCCGCTAATACACCCGCGCATCGTTTACCGATTGAAGAATGAAACATGAATATGCAAATTAAAACACAGCCTGCAGTGATCCAACTGTATTAACGTTTTAACGCAAACATTTGGCGGTACCACTGACACGGTTATTTTTATTCCATTCCTCGCACGTTGTTCGAAAAAGTTGTCATTTTGTTTTTCTTTTAAAAAACTTGTATAGTGTGCGACCTTGTTTGGTGAGAAGCGGCGAAGAACTTTAAATAAAACTAAAATATTGTAGAAAATACGAAAATTCACTTGCATTTGATGAACCGACATTTCAAATAAACACGTCACATTATAATTAAAAAAACCTAACTGCTTCCCTTCCTACTTCACCCCAATGGAAGAAATTTGATTGAAAATCTCAGACCTTCATTTCGATTTCATGGCCTGATAAAATATTTAAATACTTTAAAAGCTTGAATCATGTACATTGCAACTCTAACTTCATCTGTCATACAACACAGATAATCTGATCTCTTGCTATCCCATATGAGTCTACTAAGTGCACGAGAAGATCTCCAACTCCGTGAATTAGGAAAACCTCAGCGTATACACATTAATGCTACAACTTGAAATGTTACAGCTCAGCGTTTTGGTGCGCCGGGAGCCTGTGTAACAAAGATGCCTTTATGTGACAGAGAGCCTACAGTTCAAAAATAATAATAAAAATTGTTTCAAAATATCGTACGAAATTATTCTCCGCTTGAAATACTATTTAACTCCACACTGATGTTTAAATTTTCCTGCTTATATTCTATAGGCAACCTTTTATAGGGTTTCATTTGCACTTCGACGTGTGATAACGAAAAAGAAAAAGAAAAAAAAATCATAGTACAAAATAACTAGAGCGATTTATTTCGATAGTATTGACATATACAATAAACAAGTAATTTTAATTAAAAACTGGCTGCTGCTACCCACGATCCATGTTGATGGGAGGAGTTCGATTATAAAATTTTAAACGATTAATGTATTTTAAACATCATTACTGCCATGCTGTGAAACTCGAAAAAATCGAATAAGTACGTTGAATATTACTGCTTACTGCTTAAGTGACGAAGATCTGTTTTCTCCTCTTTCACAAGGATTACGTCCATCCATCAGCATGTAACAGAGAAGATGCTCCTAGTTCTAATAAGTAGGGAAAACCACAGCATGCAAAACATTAATGCAACACCCTTCTTAAATAAATTATTCAACAAAGATTGCATACACATACATTTGAAGGAAATTCAAAAGTATCGAGATAAAAACACAAGTGAAATTTTTCATAGAAAAAAGCGAAAACATTAATCACTGGGCTGATCGGAGTCCTGTTATAGTCACTTTGAACAGTCTTATCTATGGTACCTACCTTCATGAGGATACTTTTCTAACAATCTTGTTGCTACTTTGTCCTCTTTTTTACCTACATTACTACATTAATAACATCTATTTAAAACAACCGAATTACGCTTAACAGCCAATTTCCATACAGTCATGATGGGAAATGAACTTTAGCTAATGTTCTTCGTTGATTATTTTATCGTCAAATCTTTTTGCCCTCTTATACTCTGCACCTGGCACTTCAATCTCATTCACTATGTATATAATTATGGTTCATGCACGTTGTAAACTTTAAAGCTCGTACTTCCTCACTAACGAAACATCATTAAAAATAAAAAAAACATTTACAATGTGATTATTCATCATACATATACAAGCTTTGGAAAATTTCTTTCTTTCGGTAGGTATATCTATCAACACTTGGTAGCAAGTATTTTTTTCTCCTTCGTAAAGAATATACAAAATTTCACATTGCTAGGATATCTATGCAGTTGTGCTCTCGACTACCAATGATAAAGTTCAATTCTCAAGGTTACGAGATGATTAAAATCTAATCACCAACTTAATGGATATTACAAAAGAATCAAAATGTATACTTACCCCTGTTCTAACAGAGTCCAGCAAGCAACTAACGCTTCAAGATGGAAAAATCACAGGAAAGCATTTTTTGGCAAAGTATTTGAAATGATGCCATGATCCGAAGTGGATAGACTTGACTGCATCAGGTTACACCGCTTTGCCCTCGTCACCAAACTTTTGAAAATTCATGTTGCTCATATTGATGTCATACCGTGCATTTTATATGCAATTAAGTCAATTATGAGGAAAGAATTTGCGCTATAGCGAAGTGGTATAACTTGATCAAATAAATTTAATCATTTTGGTCATCAACTATAGAAAAAATCGAAAGTCCGGATCATTGACTAGTCTTGAAGAGGAAAGAGGCACAAGTTCTTACATAATGATTAGGTTCTAAGGAGAATTTTCCACAAAACAACGTTCAAAAATGCCATCATCAATAGCGAAGGTATAAACAAATTTTTAAAATGGGAATTACCCTCCCTATTCTTATCAAGACTTCATTTTCACAGATGGGAAGGCTGATAGATAGACAGATAGATAGATAGATAAATAAAACGATCTGATGATGGAATGGATAGAGATTTGAAAGATTTAGTGGAAAATTTGAAAAAGATCTAAATTAGGATTTGTTAGATCATGTAGATCTGTTAGATCGCGTAGATCTGTTAGAACTTGTAAACCTATTGAATCTTGTAAATCTAATAAGATTTTTCAGATCCAATAAATTTAATAAATGATCTAATAAACCTTATGAAGATCTGAAAATGAGATCTGAAGAAACTTGAAGAGTTGTAAAAGATATGATAGAATAGATATGAAAGAATGATAAGGATGTGAAAAAACTTTCAGAGAGAAGAGAAATCAAGTAAAGATCTGAAGGAATGGATAGAGATTCGAAAGATCTAATGGAAAAATTTAAAAGATGTGATTAATATAAATGAAAGATCTAAATAAAATTTGTTAGATCATGTAGATCTATTAGATCTGGTAGATCTGTTAGATCTTGTAAATCTAATAAAATTTTTTAGATCCAATAAATTTAATAAATGATGTAATGAATCTTATGAAGATTTGAAAATGAGAACTGAAGGAACTTGAAGAGATGTAAAAGATACGATAGAATAGATGTGAAAGAACTGATAAGGATGTGAAAAAACTTTCAAGAGATAACAGGAATCGGATAAAGATCTGAGGACCTACAAGAGAGATCTAGAAAACCTGATAGAAGAGTGATCTGAAAGAGATCTGAAGGATGTGAAACATCTTGTGATCTGAAAAAAGCGTGATCTGAACGATTACCTAACAAAGACTGAAAAATCTAAAGAAAAAATGCGATCTGAAAGATCTCGTAAAGAAATCTGGAAGATCTGAAAAACAAAAGTGATCTGAAAGATCTCCCAAAGAGATCTGGAAGATCTGAAAAACAAAAGTGATCTGAAAGATCTCCAAAAGAGATCTGGAAGATCGGAAAAATAAGAGCGATCTGAAAGATCTGAAAAATAAGAGCGATCTGAAAGATCTCGTAAAGAGATCTGAAAGATCTAAAAAACAAAAGCGATCTGAAAGATCTCCCAAAGAGATCTGGAAGATCTGAAAAACAAAAGTGATCTGAAAGATCTCCTAAAGAGATCTGGAAGATCTGAAAAATAAGAGCGATCTGAAAGATCTTCTAAAGAGATCTGGAAGATCTGAAAAACAAAAGCGATCTGAAAGATCTCCTAAAGAGATCTGGAAGATCTGAAAAATGAGAGCGATCTGAAAGATCTCGTAAAGAGATCTGGAAGATCTAAAAAACAAAAGCGATCTGAAAGATCTCGTAAAAAGATCTGGAAGATCTAAAAAACAAAAGCGATCTAAAAGATCTCGTAAAGAGATCTGGAAGATCTAAAAACAAAAGCGATCTGAAAGATCTCCTAAGGAGATCCGGAAGATCTGAAGAATAAGAGCGATCTGGAAGATCTGAAAAAGAGACTTAGATCTAATAAAGAGCCATCAAAAAGATTTTGTGAAGAGATGTGGCCAATCTGATGAATCCATTCCATCTAATAACAGGATGTAAATTATCAATTTCAGAGATTTAAAAGAACTAAAAAATGTAGTACCTCTGTTCAACGAATCTACATTGTTTAAGTACTAAAGATCTATTAGATATTACGTTGAAGTTCAGATAGATGGTTTGAAACATCGAAGAGATGTAAGTGAAAGATCTTATGCGTTGATCTGAAATATCTTCTGAAAACAATGAAGGTTGCGTATCTCATTTCCCCAGCTTTGTAAACCTTATCACCATTTCAAGAAAAATTTGTATCATTCTATACTTTTGCGCCAAACTATTAAATTCAACAATAACTGTTGATTTCTTTGGGTACATAACGTTGGTAAACTTATTCCACCAAATGCTGCCATTTTTTTTCAATAATGATTATATCATGTATCTCAGTGGAATCCATTTTGCACAACTTTTACCATGTTTTCATAGATTGCTCAGTAATAGAAGTATTTCTTATCAATTCATCATACAAGTATCATCTGCATCCGCACCATATCCCTTACAATATCAGCCCGCGTACCTAAAACAATAAAAATAATAATTCGATTCTCAAAAAAAAAAAGAAAAAGAACACTGATAGGTTCGAATAACATTTCACATACAATAGATATCAACATGGAGGGAAACAATAACGGTATAATTAAACAACGCGCATACCTATATACGTTGTACATACACTAAAGTGGATAAATTAATTAAAGGAAATATACTCGCGTAACCCCAACAACAGGTTACCGTGGCTAATTAAAATTCTCAAGGATAAACGATGATAAACTATTTGAATGGTACCTTTCTGTAACAATAATAACACGTCAACTATGAAAAATACACTATGAATTATCGCGGTCGTATCTATACCGGGTTATACGCACCAATACCGTATACGCTACGGTAATTTTCTTAAATGGCTTGCTTATTAGCTGTTTTTTCGGTGTTATTATCTTTTTTATTCGATGTTGTGTATGAAAACTTTTTATATGGAGAGTTCTCGATTAAGCCCGTCGCTCAATTAATTCAGACTACCAGCCCATACATGAATACACGAAAGCGTATTGCAAAATTAAATAAAATCAGATATATCAATTTAACAGACGAGCCGGCGCCAATATGACAAAGGCTATGAAGCGAGTAGTCAAGATATACTTGGAGCACGCTGTAAAACTGTCAAAAAATGCAAATTTTTTTTCCCAATTTGGTCGGCACGGGCAACGCCATCTGTAACTTTTTTCGTCAACGAGCTACCACCCATATTGTAGATGGCAGCACAATACATACTATATAATATAAATCCGTTAACCCGCATACGAAGGTAATTTTCAGCGTATTATATGGGATTTTCACGCAATTACGCCTTTTCGGTTGTTTTGGCTGAACGTGCATGGGGAAAGAAAACTAAATGAAGAATACAAAATGCTAAGCGTACAGAGAGATGTGAAAAAAAAGCGACAGGATCAAACGTGTCAATTGTTCTAACAAGGGTGTGTTTGGGTGAAAAAAGCGAAACGTTGATGGAGAAAAAAAGGCACAGCGGGGATGCGCCGTTAGATGGCAGGTAAGACCCCCTGTGTTTATGTTCAACACCACTTAACAATACAACAATTTTCTATACATTACCATTAACAAAGTGAAATGATAAATAAACGAGCGCGGTTATCTGTTCGAATAAACGAACCGGACTTAATTACAATTTGCCGAATATATTAGCGATATCGCTACCTGCGTTTTTAGCTTTCCAGATAACTATATATAAGTAAGCTACGAGAAAATGGCTACCGCTAATCGTCTATAAGTATACCATATAGTGTTCGATAAGTCGACGATTTAGTGCATACGGTTTTCGAATAATTAACCGCTGCGACTATTCGATGGCGGCGTCTAGTACGCGCTGAAATGTAAATTAGTAATGGCGAAGAGCGAGATTGAAAAAAAAAGGGGGAGGGTAATGGCCTGTGACAAACCGCTCTTCGAACGATTTGTTTATAGCATTTGTCATTCACGCCATCCAACGCAACTCCAGCACGATGATACCAAAAGTGAAACAAAAACCGCGCTTCACATGGTGGAAAATTTTACGCCGCGTCGAACATAACAAAAAAAGGGTTAGACGAAGCGGCGATACGAAAACGCGTTACCTTCTAATTTACGGGCATAATTCGCCTGTGGGAGTAAACCCGTTTAAACTTTTGTTTCAAAGGACTGCCTGGTGTAGTTCCGAGAATGCGTAAGGTATTTGTATAATACATTCGATATCGATACTCACGAATAGTTTACCCTTTGGCTTTTTCAGATTAAGGTAGTGTGCCTGTCGCTGTGGACGGGCGCATCCGACGAGTACGCTTATGGTAGCTTTATAATATACTCGCTAAACACGCACAACTTTGTCTATCAGCGCACGAAAATTTTACGGTAATTTACCGACCTTGTTTCTTAATTTTTTCCCTCTATATCACGTTCGATAAATAATCATCGTTTGATTATACACAGAAACAGAACGGTATGTTCTCCACCCTTCTTACTCTTCGGGAGTTAAATCGACGCGTTTTCATTCGAGTACCTCGAGGTCATAAACATTTCAACCCGCGAGGTGTTCGGTTTTTATGAAGCTTGCTCGATCGAGAGCACGAATATACTATAAGTATGGACATTTGGTCAATGGTTATGTTCGCTTTGAAATTTAGGTAATGAGTGAGGCTCGAATTGTGACTCGTATATTTTATTAAATCGACTTAAATTTCAACTTTCCCTGAAATTGGTCCAATGCAGTTAGAGAGGCTCGACCGATACTTCGAAATAACTGGAACACCGCAGTGGTACAGTTTTCAAGTCCAATTAGCAGCGAAACAAATTTACATAATTTCTACGTTCATTGTAACTCGCCATCGTTTATAGTTTTTGTCTATGTATTACAAGCCTCTGTGTATACGCGGCAGATACATTTTTGTGTACTTAGTTGTCGTATTCTATGAAATCGTGACGGTAGTGTACGATTTGAAAAGACCACGCGCAGGTCGACGACAAAATGTTTTTACGAGTTTTGTATTCTTTGAAAATCTCCGAACATTTCCCATAGGCTAGTGCGTTCATGATCAAAGGTCGAAGTATGAGATATTAGAAAAATGGAAATTTACGTTTCAAAATTCTTATTCATTTCAGTACATTTTTTGCTGAGTTTTCATCTTGAAAACGATAGCTATAACAGCCTACCTGATTTGGGAAGGAGGAGACGGGGAGGGTGTGGTTTCTTCAAACCTTTAAGCTTCAAACCATTTGTGATCATCTGGAAAATGTCCAACTTCTTGGCATATATATATTTTTATAGCTAACACGTAGCGCCGGCGGGTTTTCATAAAATTTGCTCAAAGTTTGGTGAGAGACTCTTCATAGAAACGCGACAAAAGTACTTTCTTGTTTTTTCGATAAAATTCAAAATGGCGGAATACTCAAATTTTGAGAGGGCCTGGAGGAGGGGCAAAAATTCAAAAATTTTGTTTTAGATTTCACACCAAAGAGCGAGTCACGGACGCCAACATATCCAAATTTCATTTTCACAAGTGCATTTTGAGAGGAATTGGAGCAAAAAATGGCTTTTGAGGAAGTTTTGAGTTATGAAATTTCTTAAATCTTCCATACCTCCTCATTAAATCGACTTGGAAAGGTGAAACTTTGCGTGTGGGGATAATTGGTGACCAAATTACGATCTCTTGAATTTGGGTCAAAATGAACCCAAAATGGTTAATTATAAAAACTTGAGTAGAGCTTGATGAGCCTCAAATCAGTAAAAATGTAATTAATATGAACTCATATGATTATTGGGGATAAGAAGCATACAATGTCTTTAATTAATCTCCATACATGATGTTGGAGGGAAAAAGGAAACGTTATTGACCCCTAAAATGTGGTGAGGTATACGAGAGGTCGAAAATTGTTCAGCCCTTCCCAAAATTGCTTACGAGGAATCGCTCCTCATGAATGTGGCTTCGCCACACCCCTGTCTGATATTTTATACCTTTCCATATGGCGATCATAGTTCAAAAATTTTTCAATTAAGTTGATAATCATTTTTGGACAATTTGATAATTTTTTGCGTTTGAAGGTCATATTTTCTTTACACCACAAAGACTCATGGCCAGAGAGGAGGTAAGATGGGCTGAACCCCTCTAGAAAATGATGAGTCCTTCCAATATAATTATGTATTCAACACAAAATCGTCAACTAACAAAAAAAAAAAGCCAAAACTCTTTTCAAGACTAAACTTGGTCAACTCTTCCTAAAATTATAGGATAGCTACGGACCTGTCATCACATCAAAACGAAATTTGCAAGTCAATTTTCCCAATATTTAAGAGTAGAACTCATCACACAAAGATTTCTGTGCGTGAAGTTCCTCCGGTAAATTTTGAATTTACTTGCATATCTTTCATCTAGAAAATAATTTTGAACAAAACATATTCGAAAAGGAATGAATACTGAACTGGCCTTTTCACTTTTCAAAAAAAAAAAAAAAAAGTGAAATCGTTTTGAACTAGTGCACAATACACATACCAGTAAGGATGAATTACGTAGTTGCGTAGAGGGTCATAAAAATTAATTTAAAAGTCCAATAATGAAAAGTACGAAATACAGGAAGAACTGAGAAATGAAAAATCAAAAAAAATAATAATAATAAAATAAAACTGGAAAATTCTGTCAACAATTACTACTCATAAAAAGAAAAAAGTCAAGATCTAAGATTTTATTTTATAGTAGCACAGAATATCGCTACTACTACCTATAACGTAATCTACGGTGTTAAAATCATGCAATATGCTCATGGTATTTCTTCTCTTCCCTGATATCGAAGTTACAAATTGAGTTTCTCAATATGAATATTTCTTGAAAAATTTTTTTTAATTGTCAATATGTCTTTCTTCGATGTAGAAAACAAATCAGATCTGCAAATTCAATGTGTGACACCATTCGAATGCTTAAAGTTGGCCTAATGATCTTGATATTTTTCATGTCTAGAATTTCCAGGCACAAATATATTACTAGTAGTCTTTTTTTTTTTTTGAAGAAATTAATCACAGAATTCACAAATACCCTATGAATTCTACTCTTGTCTCTTATTATCCATTACCTGATGAATTGTCCATGTCAACCCTTGGAACCTAACCCGATTCATTACAATGACCTTGATGGAAGTCGGTAATGCTTTCAATGTTCATACATAACTGCACAAAATCACCGATCATGCATGATGCTCAAAACAAACACGCCGCCCGGTGTCTCGATGAACACGACTGTAAATCGTTTACAATCAATTACCACGCCATCGCGATCATCCAACAAACGCGTTTTACTATACCCGTACCAAAACCTATGGCAACTTATAAAACTGAATGAGAGCTCGTATAAACCAAAGGGCGATTATAATAGCATAGTCGAGCCACGAAAGACCACAGAGAAGGGGAAAAAATCGGCTACTTCAGTAGATACATCGGCAATACGAGAACATGATCTACAACACGAATTTGGCCTATTTTTATCACGTCCGAATGTATATCGAAGATCAGCCAGAAGCATCTCGTACATCTTAATGTTATATATGTTGTCGATACCATCCGTTAAAAGAATTTCCTACAGACTGGAGAGGCGCGAGAGCGAGATAGAAGTGTTCGTATAATAAAGAGGCATATCCTTCACTTAATAACATCACGAAACATCATTTAGCCACGAGCTAAGTAGCCAGATAACATCAGAAAATAGCAACCTACCTGCTGGCTTGGTCTGCCACTTGATGAAAGGGTTTGTAGGGTCGAAGGCGGTACGCGAAGCTCAGCCACGCTAATAAAAAAATTACACCTTACTTCTCCCGTCGACTTTTACATACCGTCCGGCGTTCGCTGCTGCGATTATTTTTCTTACTTCGATATATAGGAGACCGCGCGTGTACCCCCCTCGTCTTTCGTGTACGTGTATCAGGAATATTACGTTACCTTCGTCGAAACCATCTAATACCAGCGAATAGAAAACGATATACCTAACGTATACACCACATGAACAATCTCGAATATATATATAACCGTATAATATGTCTATATAATTAAAATACCTTCGGGTGTACCACTGTATAGGATAGGATATCGGTAAAATTCACTTAAACTCGACAATCTTGACTATTTCTTTGATACATTGGTATACTGATGAATTCATATTGTATAGTATTCTTTTGTGTTTCAAATCTTCGAACAATTTTTTTTTTATAATTATTACTCGTTTCTTTTCAGTCACACTTTCATGGACCAGAAAGCGCTTTAGAAAACTTATTTAATAATAAGGTCAAGTGTCTATAAGGGGGGAGGGGGGGTTCCTATCGAAACAACACTTATCTAACTAAAAATTAAATAAAAATAAATTAAGGTAAAATAAAATAATATAAAATAAAATAAAGAGAAAAAAAAAAGAGTTGGAACTGAAAATAATTTTTACCCTCTAAAATGTAACGAAATGCAAGAAATCAAAATTCTCTATAGTATTAAAAATTTTTAAATTAAGTTTTATGCGTCGCAATTTACATTATACTTGGAGTCGAACGAAATAATAACAAAATTGAAACGAAGTAAGCAATTATATACACGCAGGGCTTATTTTAGTATACAGTTACACACATTTTGTTTACTGGCGAAACTGAATGGCAGTTGGTGTGGTAACTGTGTAGTAGTAAAAATGTTTACCTTTTAAATATACTGAAATGTGAAAAATTTCTGCAACTTAAATTTTAAAATAATTTCATAAATACTAATTCAAATTAACTGAACATGTGCATTTGCCTGAAGAAATTAAGATGAGTTTTCTTTTCATAGCAGTATAACTGAAAGTGTCTAGTTAAGCACAGAAAAGATCTCGTAAAATTCATTATGTTCTTTTCCTCAAACATCGCATTTTTGTGTTCTCGCGTGGTTTTTTGAGAATATCTAGTTCATTTCCACACATACATGAAAATTATTTTAGTTATGATTTGTAGAACTGTAAATTTATAACGTTATTATAACTTTTTCATACAGTAAATATCAACGTTGTAAAATGTTGTTGAAGTAAACCCTACTACACACATATATGTGTTACATAAAATCCAGAATTATGTAGCAATTAAATCTCATGCATTCTTCATTTTACATTACATTTCAAGGTGTCTGTTTTAGTGGCGTCGCCAAGGTGTTCCCTTTAAGTACGATTTCGGTTTTTTAATTCAGAATTTCACTTTGAAAATAACAAATCATTTCTTTAGTGTTCCTCACAGATTTTTTACTTCTTAAAAAAAAAAAAAAAAAAAAAAAAAAAAAATATGGAAAAATGATCTTTCCATTTTTAGCCACCTTCTCGAAAAATGCTGGCTACACTTACTCCACTTCTAGCTTCACGTCTGTGAAAGAAAAATTTCTTCTAATTTGTTCAAGAAGTGAGTCCAATTTGACTGTACTATGGGGGTATGGGCTATAGCTATAGCTGCATAAGTGTACTGAAATTATAAGTCACAAATCAAAAGCGTATGTCATGTGCTGAGTTGTGAAAATGCGGAAATACATAAATACTTCCGCATAGTAATCTAGTTTCACTTATTTCATTCTTGAACTGAAAGTATTCAGGTACTGTACGGTTTTTCTCATTTTTTTCAGTGATGGTTGCTCACTTTTTTTCTCTTTCCTCACCCATAATTCATCTTCATATCGAACTCCTGAAGAAACTGCACCTTGATGAGAAGGGAATGAAACAATTAAAATAATTAATACTGGAATAAATGTTCAAATAATTTCAATTAATGTTTTATTCTAATTTTTTCTTATTATAATAAAAATATTCATACATACATAGATGACAAAAATAATGATAATTAATATAATTATAATGACTAAACGCTGCATAATTTTACATCTGAGATTGCTTCTATGAAATAACCAATGTCCCCACAGCCACCAAAAAGTACTTAAACAAACAAACGTTGACACTCTGAGGCTTTGAAAGCCCTTACTCCTTATCAGCTACGTTTGGGGTTTTCTAAAAGTTTTTCCAGCCTCGAACATGACCTCGTCAGGTGGAATAATAATGTATGTATTAATAAATACAACAATATTGAATGATTTCATTATCGACAAGTAATTACACATTATAATAACTAGGGTTACCCAATATATTTTATATTCGATTTTTCTGCAGCCGTCCCATCACAAAAGTAACAAAATCATTTTCCCTTCCAGAAAATTTCTTTTAAAATAAGCCCAACTTCAATTCGAATATTATCGAATATTTTTGCCTAATATTTTGCAAATTTCAATATTTTTTTGAATATTTTCGAATATTCTGGAATTTCTTCGTTTTGGGGATGGCGACACTTAAATTTTTTCAGAAAACATCAGCACGAGTTCTGTTTTTTCTCTAATGTCTTTGCTTATTTTTTTTCGAGTTTTTTGCCTAATAAATAAATAATAATTTTCATTTGATGAATAAAATACATTTTTGATGCAATCGTTAGCCTTATTTTTATTATTTATCCAAAATATTATGATTTTCTAGTAGCACTTCCCGAGACAAGTAAAATGACTCCCATATTGTATTCGAATATATTTTCGAATATTTTGATGATATTCAAATATTATTTTTGGAACATATCCAAATTAAGTATTGAGTATTTTGCCTCTTATATTCGAGTATATTGGGTCGCCCTAATAATAACATAACATTACAGTAGAAATTTAACAGACATAGACTACTAACGGCCGTATAGAAAGGAACACCAAAGTGAGGCAAAGAATAATAACATCGATAGTTGCGCTCGCGCATGCACAGTGATATTACAGAAATGAAAACCAAAACACATCGAAACTTCTGATGATAAGAATGTTAAATCAACATCAACAACTGATTTAATTGTTGATCGATTTTTCCAGTGAGTGTTGTACCGAATGAAATGAAAAAGGTAAATCATACCTGATGATGCTGCCTTGTGGGTAGCGAAACGTTGTATTTTTCTCGTAATTTTAATTTAATTTTATCGTGACAAATAAAAAAAAACTGATTTAATTATTAACTTAATAATTAAGAATAATAAAATAAATTAATGACTGCATTAAAGTATAATGATGACACAATTACTTACTGGAAATAAGATAAATTCCGATACTTGTTTTACAAAGGCAACACGAAAGATCACTTATTTGCAGTCTCCTTTCCATAGTCAAGAAGGGCGCCAAATTTTTCTAATCAACAGTGTTCCACGTTGGTAGGAAAACTGTTACTGCGCATGCGTCAGCGCAACTATCTGATGTTATTGTTGGATTCAATTTCTATTATTTACATTCTTAGTCCATAGTGACCAAATTAACTACGGCTCGGTATCGAAAAATAAATTTTTGATAACCCAAGAATAGTTAAGAGTCCCCGACTGCCAACATCGAGTTGAAGAACCCCAGGTCGACTGACCTGATGGTCCTAGGCTTACTCAAAGAAAGAAAAACTCTCCGAGTATATTATGAAAAACACTTTATTTAGGCCGACAATATAATGTCGACAAAAATTATAATACGAAAAATAAAATAAAAATAAAAATGTGTTTAAAAGGGCGATCGAGAGAATTAATTAATCATTTACATACGCTGGAAGACGTAACTTATCTTTTTAAATACGCTTCTTCTTCGACGACTGGAATTTGTAGATGCTTGCTTAATTTACATGGTGGAATTTTACCATACTGAACCATCAGAAAAATAAAAACACTGCGTCAAAATATCGCGAATTACTTTTAGATCTTCACGTTATTTTTTAATTATTCATTTACGAATAATTATTAATTAAACGATATAAATCGTCTTACGAAAATCTTAGATGTTCTTCGTTTACCACTGGCTCAAGGAATGAAAAGGTTGTGTGAGAAAAGTCTTGAAGTGCTACCCAATTTTGATTTCTCTTAAGAGTGACGTGTAAGCTGTCAATCACGTCCGGATTTGGGCGCATCGATTCGAGCCAGACGTATTCGCGTTTGACTCACGCACTCCGTTAGGCGTCGCGAACTACTTAGATAGGCCGCGACCTATCTAACGTAACGGTACTGGGAAACCTTATGCCACAATAGTATATGGTCGAAAATACTTAGTAGATGAGATAGGTTGAATCATGTAATACGGTGTGGTCCAAAACGATAGCAAACTATCCTTTACAGACGAGCACCTCAATTTCAGTGCCATGAAGTGTTTTGAGGGGTCTCCACGAAAGTTTTTTTTCCACGTATTACTGTCTAGCTACCTTTTCAAAACTTACAGTGAAAGGTGAATGGCCACCAAAACTGGACTTTTTCAAATACTCTACAATTTTGCATTTGTCCTCACACTTTATGTCATTGAGGTTTGCATACTCGTTTCAAGAATTATAATAGATGATTGCTACAACGTTTCAGTTAATACACAAGCTTCAATACTTGCGCAATGTCGTCGTAATAATCGCCATTACCGATCTTTTTCTTCAAATCAATCTATTTCAGAATATCGATTCTGAATCTTCACTGACGCGAGATTAATATTTTCCGGAGGTCGAATTTAAAATTCATAAATCGTAGTCGATGGCAAATTGACGTATTAGTCTAGATGCGCACCTACACCTCGTTGATTCCGGCGACGTCTCGTTTGACCTTTGCTATTGTCGACGAGATCGCTCGAAAGGGTACTCTCGAGGCCTTATTAAGGATCATCCGCGTACAAGTCTTCAGGACACGTCACGCTCGCAAAAGGCGACTCTCGAATACCGCAAATGAAGCCGCAAACCGGCAAGACAAATTGCGATCCTTTGTGCGCGACTGTAAAACGCCGCCGCATCGCCGAGTACGTGCTCGACGTCAATAATTCCGCTTAATTTGATTACGATTCGACGTCGTTTCATAATTGGCGCGGCTTCTAATTAACAAGCCGAATAAATGAGGCGTGCTCGAGTTTACGTCAACACAGCGTGACGGCGCGGGTAATATACGCGTTATCGCGTTTAATGAAGCCTCTTCGCATTGAATTTTTCGCGTACGCGACAAATTCGTCGCCGCGGGGTTTACTCGAGGTAGGGCTTTTAATTAAACGCGGAGGCGCGGTTTTCGAGGAAAACGAAAAAAAAAAACACCGCTATGACGCCCCGACTCGGTTACGATTGATTCGGTGGGTGCTTATTGCTCGTTCCTATGTTTACAAACTACTCGAAGGAAAAGTTTTATTTACGGCGCATCGACGATGCAATCGGCGGGGCTCGCCGCATGCCAGCTGAACCGGGCCAAATCTTTATAGCCCGAGTAACCCTATGGAAGGAAAGAGTTTTTCGAAATTATCTTACACTCCATTAACGCGAACGCGAAACGCACTCCTGTAACAAAATGCGGAGACGACAATATCGCTGTCGCTATCAATAACCCGACAAAGCAGTCGTCACAAGGACGCTCTGTAAACAATTCCGGTGTATTTCTTCGCTAAATTTCCGCAATAATATGCCACGCGACGTAATGACGTCGCACTTCGTTTCGCTTTATTAACGGGTTCGATTTAACGCGGGGGTTAAGTTAATGATTAATCGAGACCCATTGTCGGCTCGTTTTGCCGTTTGATCGTTTCAAAAAAAGCGTAGAAAAAACTACACTTCGTAAGGCATTCGGTGTCGTTAGCGCGTACGATCGTCGTTTTCGACTCATTAGAGAAGTTGGATAGGTCGATTCACCGAGTAATATTTGCTTTCAATGGTGATTAATTTAGAATGACTTTGTTATAGTTGGTAGCACCTGGTTAATCGTAAGATTTGTTATAAGCATGTAGATTATATGGGACTTATACATATCTAGATACCCAAAGAAATCTTTTTTCACGTATGAACGGCCCTTTTTTCAGAAGAATATGCATCTTGTAGTATACCTACCCATACCTCGAATATTCTAGTATTACAAACATCAAAAAGTTTAAAGTAACTGGTGTAATGCCTAATTTTACAATGATCCCCACTTAAACTAATGAACAAAAACAGAAATAACAATCAAATTCCTATTTCATCTCAACAACTGTTCAACTTTCTCACAGTTTTTGTCATGTTACTTCAGTCAATTCCATAAAAACCACCACCTAACTAAAATTTTACAAAATCCTCCCATTAAATCATTGACCAAGTAATCCTTAATAATTTTTATTAAAAAAGATCCTCCTTGGTTGCATAGTTTTTCTAGAAACGTGGCATAAAACAAAACCGTATTTTCCCAAATTTTGATGTTTCAATTTCTTGTTTTCCAAAAAATCTATCAATATTTTTCGCAGAATGTCATCATAAAAATTCAATATGATTTTTTACTTCATTTTTTGTTAACTGCATGCATTTTTATTTTCAAAAATCAAGACTTCAAATTTTTTGCAAAAAAAATTGAAATGAATCTAGTTTCTCAATTTCTTAAAAAACTTTACATATAAAAAAAATGCGTGATATAAAAAAATCTTAAAAATGTACGCATGTGTACCGTATGCATTCAACCAAAAAAATTTATATCCAACCCCCCCCCCTTAATTAAATGCAAAAGGCTGAAAGAATACAATTCTCTATCTGAAATGAAAAGAAATCGATTTAAATTATTTCCACGAATCATAGATTTCACAGATTAATTTTATAGAAGAAGGGGTAATTTTAATGAACCATTACTTAATTTCAATGTATTAAGCGCTCAACGTGCATGAACTAACTGAAGCAAGCTGAAACACTTCGTCTGGCCACCAATACTTCTGAAAATTCGGACTGCTTATATTAACATCACTCTATGCTTTTTACTTGGCATTACATCAACATGAGCAAGAAAAATGATTCATAATTTATGTACCATCGCGAAGTGATGAACACTTGTTCCCAAATTTTACGAGTATAACAACAGATTACATCACTTGGCACATTCTCACAAAATCCAAATTATGGTCCGCCATGTTGTAAAGTCAAGGAGAAGATTTTCCTCTTGATACATAAACAAAAACACTTATATCCATATATTTTTGCCAAGGACCAGGAGTCACTCCTGATTCGGAACCAAAATTACTCCAAAATGACTTCGAAACAGCAATAACTCCGGAGCCAAGCCGGAGTCTGAAGTCAAGTTTTTGAAGTTGACTCCGAAGTCAGAAGTTGGAGATGGAGACAAATTTTAAACCTAACTCCGCAGTGAAGGGTTAGAGTTTGAGTCAAAATTTTGGGAGGATAATAAACAAAAAAAAATACCATCACAACTCAAACTCCGAAACCGAAATGACTCCGGAGTCAAGCTGGCGTCGGAGTTAGGTTTTCAAATTTTCTCTGGAGTCAGAGCGGAGTCGGATCGAATTTTTTGGTGACTCCTGGTCCTTATATTTTTCATATTTTCGAAAAATAATAAAAGAGTACCTGAAGAAAAATCTCCTCCTTGACGTCAAAACAGCTGCTACTTGAAACCAATAGAAAAATTTGTGCAATTTTTTGGTGGTCAGCAGAAGTAGTGCAACCTGATTAAATACTCGCAGAACCTGAACCTGCTTCAGTAAGTTTATCCACTTTATTAGGCTAATAATAGTTTAAACACGTACGTCACTAAAAAGACATTATTAAATTTTTTTAGTCACACCAAGCGTAAATAAAGTTTGTTGACCTTCAAATAAAGTCTCACAAAATTTTAACCGATTATAAAGTAACATCAATTCTTACAGGGGCCCAATTTTTTTAAGGTTTTTACCAGACGGAATGTTTCATAATTTTTCGATAATTTAACAAGAGTTCTTTCTCAGGGAGACCAGCTGGATCCATTTCGATTTTTTTGTTTTGAAAAGTAATGGGTGAGAGAAGGGTAGTTGCCAAGTGAGCACCGAAAGAAGTGAAAAAAATTTCAATGCATGAAGATTACGAGAACCTTACAAGATTAGGTGGGTATCAAAAAAATTCATTTTTGAGAAATCGAACTTTTTTACGTTCAAAAATAATGTTTTGGCACCTAAGTGCTAGAAAAAAAATTTGGCTAGAGCTAATTTCTTCAAAATGTAGGAGATCTAATCTTTCTTCATTTCTTTTTTTTGAACCCACTAAAGGGCATAGGAGGATAAGAATGTGCGAATCTGGCCCGGAGCCAAATTGCGATGAAACTTGGGTGGTAGATAGGTCCATGGGCAAAGTTTTAAACCCCGCTCCCTTCGTTTTTGAGAACTTAATTTTTGAATTTTTCTTTCACGCAATAGTTGACTGGTTTTATTAAAAATTTAGTATACTGTACTGTTCCATAGGTGGTCTCTTGGAAAAAATCAGCAACCACCCTCCAAAATGATTCTGCCTAACTAAAGACCGTTTTTTATATTTATTTAATTTTTTAAACCATGATAACGCTTTGATACAATTAAGAAATCGATATTTTTAGATGCCCCCATGACCCCCTAACCACGTGGAATTTTTTCAGATTTTCATTCGGGTACGCCATGTTGAAATGGTTCCAAAAAAGTATGACAATCAATTTCATGAATTGTGCCAAAGCGTTATCATGGTTAAAAAAATTGATGGACAATTTATTGGTCGCATTTGTATTACGTGCTTGATTTGAGCACTTTGACTAAAGATACAAAATACGTCCAATTTTCATCTCATAAAAATTTCTGATTTTGCTTTAGTAACTCATATCTTAAGAAAATGTAAGACACTCAAATTGGTTATTTGGAACCTTTGAAAGGCAAAAATAAGGCAAAATTCGATCAAATATTGGGAGAGTAAATACTGACCTAGAAGAGTGACATGTTTTGAGCACAAATTATGAAAAAAATGTCATGACAATATTTTTTCACCAACTCATCATCTATCTCTGAAAGTAAAAAACAAAATGGACCTATCTAGTACATAAGACAGTTACAATGCATTTATTTCGTTATTACTTTTGGATTATTTTTTGGAAGAAAAGGTGGAGGATTCTTTAAAGAACTAACGTGAGCTTCGAATGGACAAAAATTCAAAATAACCATAGTTTCATTGTTTTCTCATTTTTGAAAAGTTTAGCTTTTTTTAAAGCTAAGGACTTCTGCATCATTTTACGTTGCTTAGCCGGGCTGAAATGTTTTAATGATACATTTCAAGTGAAAATATTGTAAGAGAAGAAAATACGATTTTTAAGAAGAGAACTTGACGAATCTCCCCCTCCCCTCACATTTTCAAAACCATCTTCCACCAAGTTTTCATTAAATGAGAATTTCATCGATCTCCTGCAACGTTTATGAAGATAATCTCTACATCACCTACACATTCTAATGGTCAATCAATCCAACTTACAACAAAATCAACATCTCTCATCTCGCTGAATCGCACGTTCACCCTCCCACTGACCCATCGTATCCTCCGCGTGAGATCGTTTCCTGGCCAGCGAACGCGGCGCGAAGACTACGTACGCAAGAAAGTATACAAAAGACGAAGGTATTTCTCTTATCCGGATATCATGACATATTCCGCGCCGAGTTAGCCGACAATAATAGACTAGATGAGCATTTTACATCCAGAGTCTAGAAATTCGCTAAGGCGAGACCGGATTCGAGCACGACAAATCTGGCGACCGTGTATAGCGAATTTTACTCCGCTTTGTACATCTTTTGTCGGTATTGTTTGCCAATACCTTTGTACGTATTATCGGTATTTAATCCGTGATTCGAGTACGTGCTACTTCTGCCTATTGTTTTCGCTACTGAATCACGACCTACGTCCTACCACAGTACATGAACTTATTTCCCGGATAATCTGTTCGGACGACGCTTCGCAGCTTCCCACAACGCGAACGTATTTCGTTGCGGTGGAAAATTTTCCGCGTCTTCTACGTCAATCTACGGCTGTTGAACTCGCGCGTACGTCGTTTATCGTACGCCCGGCATCGAAGCCTAATTCTTATTCGCCTTTGTCGAGATCGTTTCAAAGACAATATATGGAAACGAAATGAACATCTTTTTCCGACGAATATGAATTATTTAAACCCAATAACGTCTGCCCGCTCCGAATTATCAGTACACGTCTATCGATCGCGTACAACGTATCAATACACGTCTGTCGTTAAGAGGCTTGAAAAATCGACCTCTTTATTATCGTATTTATCTGAATTATTATGATTTTTTTACCTCCATTTACCGAGAAATAAAGTGAAAAAAAAAACACATCCTCGGATCTTATATTCCGTCGCGTTCGAGGACAATGAGAAAAAAAAAAGCTTTCGGATAAGTGAAATTACGTAATGCATTGTCCCGCAACACCAACGATGCTACGTTAGTTTTCCATTCTTCTTCGACAAAGACCACAGGCAGGCAGCTAAATTCGTTGATGCATGATTGAAACGTCGCAGTTCAAAGGTCAGCCGGCTAAAAATGTAACGAAACAGCAGGTGGTTAATATTACTTGGACTACTCTCACCGTCGTTTATATATGACCTTTTTCGGGCTCTTCCTTCTGTATATAAAAATCGTATCTTCGTTAACCGGTTCATGTTAAATTGGCAATCAAAACTGTTCCGTAACATTTATAAACCTTTTTGACGTTTGTATAAGCGAATACTCCTCGGTACGGACTGTTCACTAAATTAATCTTTCCTCAGGTTGGGATTCATTTTACGTGTACAATTGGATCGGGAGAAACGTTCGCGTTTCGTAGGTATTTTTTCCCATTCTACGGGTCTCCGAATCTCCGATATTCCCTCATTTCTCTAGACCAACGTATTCCGTCGTTAGTGAAACGTCTTTTCGAGTAGATTGAGATTAATTTCGTTTCACCCTAAAACTAATACTACAATGGTTGAAATTTATAAAATCTTCTCGAGTGGTTTATTTAACATGTCAGATCTTTATAGTAAATAGTCAAATTTGGAAAACAAATCGAATGGTCATTTATCATCGCTTTATTTTGTCGGCCAATGGGTATGGTAGCGTAAATACAAGAAATTCTTAATTAAAAGCTCGGAATTTTAAACGTACCTTATTTACCTTCCATTTGTATTCAACTTAAATGAAAATACGGACTGGCAGGTATTTCATTTTGAATCATAGAAATATCAACTTGAATACATAAAATACCCTTAAATTCGTTTTTAACATCGAAAACTACATAACCATACGCCTGACGATTTTACGTTGATTGCTAAGCACCACCCCCCTTCCACAAAACTTTATTATTTATATTTTTTACATAAATCAACTGGTCTAGCGAAATTTTTTCAATTTTTTATAATTTACATGAAGCATAGAAATAAATTCAGCTCTTTATTACATTTCTTTATTCTTGTCGTTCATTACTAACCCCCAAACCCCATCTCTTGGGTCAACAAAACAACAACTCAAATCCAGAAAATACTTTTGCATTTGTATTCAAATCATCAAATCCGTATTAAATTTCATGCGATTGTTATACAGGATGGAGCCAACATGAAAAAAACTAGAAGATGCTACAGTATCTTAAAAGCGGATTTTTCCCAATTATATTATTTTAAAGAAAGTTATTTGAATAATTATTAATAAGAAAAACTTTTTCAAATGTACAAAACACAAAACTCGTTAAAAATTTTTTTTAATAAAAAAATTATATAATGATATTTATGAACTAAAAACGACGTTTCGCCGTACTTGTCGGCATCTTCAGGTCTACAATTATTTTTTTACATGAATAAATAAATTTTATAAGATTCAGAAGTTCTACCTACCAACTCCACTCATCCTAAATTTTATCAAGTATCATACAAAACATGGCCTTACGTAATTTATCTTTTTATAATCCAAAACTTGGAATCGTGGGAGGTCAGGTCATTTTATGTTGAAACATTTCTAAAAGAACAATAACTGATTTGCAAATCACACTGCTAACTCCTTCATGTTTACAGACCACACCCAATAGAGAGTATGAAAACCCCTACCTTATTTCCTCCAAACCACTAAAAAATTGAAATTAAAACAAATGAAGTATTTTTGGCCACGCAAACATGAACAAATATTTTTCAAAATTATAACTACATGAGGCTCCTCAAATTATCGTCAAATTTTTACGATTCGGCATTTTGCATATATTTTGATCTAAATTCAAGAAGTCATATTCCGATCATCAAAAAACCATACATATAAAATTTGACCTTTCTAGGTCGATTTAGTGAGGAAATATGGGAGATTCACGAAATTTCCTGAAGTAATTTCCCCTCCAAAAACCGTTTTTTGCTCTAACTACCCTCCAAATTCACTTGGAAAGCTAAAATCAAAATAGGTGAGTAACTTTTATAATATGACACGGCAATAAAAAATTTCCCACCTATGCGTACCTCAACACATTTTGAGGTCGATACCCCCTCCTCCTCCCCTCCAACATCAAGTATGAAAGTGAATTGGGAATATAGCATACTTCTTATTTCAAATATTCGTATGAGTTCATACCAATATTAATTTAAGGCTCCTCAAGCTTCATCCAAATTTTGATAAACCGCCATTTTGGATCCACTGTGACCAAAATTCAAGAGATCATATCCTGGTCATAAACTAACCATACATACATAGCATGGCCTCTCTAGGTCGACTTGGTAAAGAGATATGGGAGATTGGTGAAATTCATGTATAGCAATTTCTCCTCCAAAAAACATTCGTTGCTCTAACTCCCCTACAAATGCAATTAGGAAGCTGAAATATTGTGGTATTAATCATAGATTTACATCAATTAAAACTGAAGCAATTAATTTTAATAAACATGTTGGTGCCCATGACTTGCTCCTTCATAAGAAATTAAAAAGAAAAAAAATATTTTGAGTTATGTGTCCTCCCTCCAGCCCTCTTCAAAGTTTGAGTGATCCGCCATTTTGAAATGTATGGAAAAAACAAAGAGTGCATTTTTCTCATTTTCAAGAAAAGTCTCGTATCAATTTTTGAACGAATTTCATAAATACCCATCAGCGCTACACGAAAAAGAAAAAATATGAACACAACAAAAAGTTGGACATTTTCCAGATGATTACAAATGGTGTGAACGGTAAAAATTTAGGGACCCCACGTAGACTGCAATAAATTTCAAACGATTGTCACTGGGAATGGAGCAAATATAAACTAGGTACAGCTATAAGTAAATAGTGGGCTTTATCACAACGCTGAACAATAACTGAAAAATGCAGAAGTAGTAACAAAGGAATAAAAATTAAATTCCAAAGTTCAAAAGCTCAACTTTCTATGAACTTTAATGGAAAATGTATGAGCACCGAAGTTGAAAAGAATAAAAATTTGCTACAACTTTGTTCCGATACATTTTTTCTTCACAACCCTTCATTCCAGGAATATTTGCAAAAAATTGTAAAAGCTTCAAAGTTCGAAAGCTCGACTGTTAAGTAACTTCAAAAACGATACGGCTCTTAAGCTTCACTTCTTCTACCTATGCTCAAAATTTAGAGTCAATCCTAAATTTTTACGACACAAACCGGCACAGACGTAGCACAAACCATGTGGTTAATTTCAGCTCTCAACCTCGAAATCCGGGGACCAGCGAAATGGACCTCAATTAATTTTTCCGGAAAACCATGAGCTTTTGTGAAAATTGTGTAAGAACCAAAATTATAGAGCTTGAAATTTGCAACGTAGAATTGCTATTCATTTTTCTTTCCAGCGCTCCGTTCTTGAGATATTTGGAGGAAAAAAGCTTGATAGTTCAGAAGCTCAACTTTTAGCAGGCAGATTGATTTCAAACAATAGGGCTCTTAAACTCCACTTCTTCTACCTATGCTCCAAGTGTAGAGTCAATTTTTATCAAGTTATCGTCTGAGAACAGAAATTAAACGAAAAAAAAAAAAAAAAAACTATACGCCGTGTCTAACTGATCTTACTACCCCATTAAATCAGAAAGTACTTTTATTTGAAATTTAATTTAAACTTCTCGACCTTAACTGTAGAAATTATTCGGTATTGAAATATTAAACTGATTCCTTTCCAAATTTTTCTTATATAATCTTCAGTTTGAACAAAAAAGTTTTTTTTAATAGAGCTACAAACTGGGAGGGGGGGGGTGCTAAAATCAGTTAGACACAGTGTAGTGAACACATAAATGGATTTTACTTAGAAATAAAGTCCACCGAAAAAAATGAGAGAAGAATAAAGTCATCGATATTCACTCTTGATGAGTATAGACCTTGAGATTTTCGGATAAGCTAATTTCAAATCTGTTAACAATTTTGAGCTGTAAATCGAATTACTCAAATTACATAGCACTCAATATGAAAACTCCGAATAACCTTTATGGGGGTTGGCCAACTTTAAAAAACGTTAGAGGAAAGTTGTAATCGATAACCTATCGTCATTGGTACGCATTACAAAGTATTCGAGCATCCTGATACCGAACTTAAGGACAATTTTAAGCAGCTGCTGAAATTACTCGCATTCTCGAACACAAAAGCATTTATTTTCTAATCGTTACAAATGATTGGAACAAATCAAAACAGATCCTACTCGAACATCGACTTAGTCGAACGCGAAATAAATTCGACCATCGCCATCGACAGCGGCGAAATCGAGCTCGTAAAAAGCTAATAAATTGATCATCGTTGAAGGCGAATTTGAAATCCAGCTCGTAAATCAACAATTATACAAATACTTCGATAGGCAAAATCGACCGGCTGAATTCGTGGTCGCATTTCGCTTATGGTTTTATTAAATTGGAAAATGTATCGAAGTTTACCAATTAACTTCTCCGAATCTATTAGAAAAGCAATTTAAAATATTTGGTATCGCATCGGATACACGGTATCGTATTGTTCAGCGCGGACCACATGACCGCGGGCTCGGTAACCGCAATGAAATCTTTAATGGTAAGTAATAAATCCTCCATGTATTGTAGAAGCCGTATAGTTTGAAGGAAGAATCATGTCTAGGCGCGTCTCCGGTCTAATTGGTCCCGTTTACTAGTAATTGAAGAGACTATCACTAAATTATCGGTTGCACCAGTCATACGTATCTTCGGGCCAAATCGTTCAAACTAGCTTCGCCACAAAACCTATCCGCTCCGCCGCTAACTCCCGAGATTATACCTCCCATATAATATCGAGCTTCGCTCCGGGCTCGCTTATTTTCTGAAATCGATTCAATTTGAAAACCTTTAAACAACCCATTCGAACCTAACCCCAGCATCCTTCCAGCGACTAGTTCCTATGTGTGGAATTATTTTTATTAGTCCCCCCTTTCCAACCGATAGCAAGTCTAACACGCGCTTCCGTTTAATCAAATGTTGAAAATTGCTTCACGACTCGTTGAGGTAGTCTGAGGGCCCCTCAACGTTCTTAGGAGATTCTCTTGGCAATCACGTCAAAAATGAAATCACACCCAAAGTAGCAGTGGCGTCGATACAAATTTCCAATTGGGGGATTCACCCAGTTGGACTAATTAATTTCGATTCTTGCGTATCCTCATTAAATTCCTCCCCCCCCCCCAATTCTAAGAATGGATAAAAATTTAAAAATGAAACAAATAAAGAATACGTATAGGTACTTGAAAGAATAAATTTACAAAATAATATCAGAATTTTTTTTTCTCTTACAATTTCCAGCAAACATATTTTCAATTTATATCAATCTCTTTGTGTATCGCTAATGGTAAAGAGGTTTGGGCGATTAATAAGTTTTAACCTTCTAGACCCCTCTCTTACGTACGCCACTCGAAAGAGGTCCAAGTTTTAAGTATCTTCCTACTTACTCCCAGACTTCTGTAACAACTAAGCCTATCGGATAAAATAATGTTAAAGATTTTTTATCAAAATGGTACTAAATTACATTCACTGTGAGATGCATATTTCGGTAGGGCTCTTATTCATTTCCATTTTCCATAACTCATATCTCCATATCATCGAGTCAAAAGGACGATGAATCCATTAACATAGTTCTATTTTGAAAAATCAACTCATTCGAGTTTCAACGAATCGATGTTGAGGTTTTCGTAGTTTCAAAAGAGAGATGGATACGTCCATAGATACCCAAATGAAAAGGTCATGGTAAAACAAAGAAATACGGATATCCTATATTTCATATAATAATAAAGAACATCTAAAACAAACAAGGTCCGCTGGACCTAGCAATAGGGTTTTTGCTGTAATGCTATGTATTTCATAAAATAAGTAGCTTCTCCGTTCAGAGTGTCTGACATCTGGTGGGAAATATTGGAACCGTTGAAAATAGGATAACATTAAGGCGGTGCTTCGGAAAATAAGTAGGTATATGTGAAAAAGTTGTTTTTTAGCTGAGGTTGTAACAAAACGATAGCTATTACAGCCTACCTGATTTGGGAAGGGAAGGTCGGAGGAGGGTGGGGTCTTCAAATCTTTGCGTTTCAGACCATTTGTAATCATCTGGCAAATGTCCAACTTTTTGGTACATATATGTTTTTTTCCCCCACGCGTAGCGCCGGCGAGTTATCATAAAATTCGCTCAAAATTTGGTGAGAGACTCTTCTTGAAAATGCGCAAAAATAGTTTTTTTGTTTTTTCGATAAATTTCAAAATGGCTGATCACTCAAATTTTGAGGGGGGCTGGAGAAGGGGCAAATAGCTCAAATTTTTCGTTTTTAATTTCATATGAAAGAGTGAGTCATGGATACTAACATATCCAAATTTCAGCTTCTTGAGTGCATATTGAGAGAAGTTAGATCAAAAAACGGCTTTTTGAGGAAGTTTTGAGTCATGAAATTTCTTGAATCTTCCATATCTCCCCACCAAATCAAGTTAAAGTGGTCAAATTTTGTGTGTGAGGTTAGTTGGTGACCACAATATGACCTCTTGAATTTGGATCAAAATGGATTCAAAATGGCGGATTATCAAAATTTTGAGTAGAGCTTGAGGAGCCTCAAGTTGGTAAAAATGTAATTAATATGAATTCATATGGTTATTGGGATAAGTTGTATACTATATCCCGAATTCACTTCCATACATGATGTTGGAGGGGGAAGGCGGGGTTACCAACCTAAAATAGTGGTGGGGTACAGGAGGGGTCGAAAATTTTTTATTGCTGTGTCATATGATAAAATGAGCCCAAGTGACAAACGTATTTTGATTTTAGCTTCCTCAGTGATTTTGGAGGGGAGTTAGAGCAAAAAACGGCTTTTGGAGGGGAAATTGCTGCAGGAAATTTCATGAATCTTCCATATCTCATCACCAAATCGGCCTAGAATGGTCAAACTTTGTGTGTAGGATTAGTTTGTGACCAGAATATAACCACTTGAATTTGAGTCAAAATGGATCCAAAATGGCGGATTTACAAAATTTGAAGATAATTTGAGGATCCTCAAATAGTTATAATTTGAGAAATATGTGTTCGCATGATTATTTCATGGCAAGAAATACTACATTTGTGCCAAATTGAACTTCCTAAGTGTTTTTGGAAAGGATAGGGTAGGGGTTTTCAGACTTGGTATTGGGTGTGGCCTGTAGTGATGAACAGTTGAGCATGGTTATTACTAAATCAAAACAAGCCCCAGTTAAAAACTCAGCTCCAGTAATGCGGCATGGCTGCTTACGTTTTTTTGTTTAATAAAAGAATGAAAAAATTGGAAAAATAAATACTTAATTGCTAAAACAAAGTCTCTAAAACAATATAATATAATTTTAAATCATTTCATTGCGTTACTTTTGAGAAAAATACTAGCAATAAAAATATTACAAAGCATTTATAGACAGTGATGTAACATGAAAGTATTTTCAATTGTTATGAAAGGGATGGAGTTCAATCGGATGCATGGTAATTGGTTTAGTATGTTCTAATTGTAAGAATTATTTGTTCAAAAATGAAGTCCCTCCGTTATCTTTAGTTCATAAGGAACTAGTGTTCCCTGATATTCCACCACAATTAGAGAAATTAACTACATTAGAAGAACGATTTTTAGCTTTAAGAATTGCGTTTATTCAAATAATGTCAGCTTATGTTGATGGTCAAATGAAATCAAAGGGTACAATAATTAATGTACCAACGAATCTTGAATGTAGTATACAAGAATTACCACGAAATTATGATAATTTAGGTATAATCATGGTTAAATTAAAAAAACGTAAAACATATAAACGGAATGAAATTGTATCTACTATTCAAGTTGGTGTTATTACAGATGCTGCTAAATGGCTAAAAAATTCTGAGATCTATCGTAAAGAGAACGTGAAAATTAATTTTGATTCTTTTAATAAAATTATTACATTATCTAGCGCTGAGAATACAAGCACCAATAATTTACCAAGGTTGTTTCAAAAAGTAGCAAACATAAAAAAATAAAATAATTTATTTATTATTCATTATCATGAAAAGGGGCATGGCGTAACCAAAAATAAACTAATAGGTACTACCGGTAGTCCGTTAGACGGCGCAATTGTTTCGTTATTTGATCTGTGCCAGAAGACTGAAAAAAAAAAGAGATTGCTATAGGGTTTTTGCTGGCTAAAGCAAAAACCCTAATAATGAAAGAGCTATTCAGAAAATCACCAACTAGCGAAATCTAGAATCATTTATCAAAACTAAAGCTACGCTTCCAGTCGACTTAACCGTTCTCTACATCAGTTCAGCTCGTTCCACTTCGAACCTCCAGGAGATGGCGCGCTGATACTTTCTCAAGTATCACAATCACATCATAGATATCGCTGCTGTTTATAAGCACGACACGATACCACCTTGGAAACGCGTTAGGCGGTAACCAATGACAACGTTAATAGTTTACTTAACAGCGACTACTTTTTAGTACCCATAAAAATTGCATATTACACATTCAACGGCAAAAGAGAGAGAAAAAAATCAACGACACAGAGAAAGACGGAAAGAAAAAAAGAGTGAAAAGTATAAAAAACACGCGATCGCCTTTCACAAAGTGTTGGAATATGTGCATTAATAATATGACGCCTCATTTCACAACGTTCAACAAAACCGCCTACGTATTCCGCAGCACGCCGAAGATTCTATATTCAAATCCCAGTCGATTCAAACAGGTGACCGACGAGTAAGTGTTATTTATATTTCATAAAGGTGGAAATTATAAGTAAAAACGTATTCTCAAATGTACCAAGGCTACGGTGAACTTGAAAGAACCCAACAACAAACGACAATCGATACATCGTAATATGGTTAACGTGACTTAAGTATTTGTTATGCCGTCATATGCCCAAGTCCGTGCACCAATTTATTAAAAATATTGAAATCAACCTGCCTCTAGTTACCTAGTCGCGTGCGCTGACCACGCGACCAAATGACCAATACGGCGAAATAATTGTGTATTACAATAACTTTTTGTTACAGTTCTTCCCCTCTTCACGTTTTGCTGCTTAGTCAAAACGAAAATAAAGAGGAAATCGGGTTATTATGTCACTGAGCCTTTTTTATAACGCCACATTAACACAGGCATTGTAATTGCTTTTATTATACCTTGGGGTGTAATCAATCGGGTCAGATCCAATAGTAGCACACTGATGGTTAAGAGAGATGGGGAATGTTCAAATGTAAGTAGAGAACACATTTGAACACATTTTAGATAATTTAGGCATCGCAACATCACAGATTGCTGATTACGAAAATGAGTCAATAAGTGAACCACTGTGGATAGGCAACTTGAATCACATAACACTGTGGTAGGTTGATCGTTGAAAAAAATGAAGGATGATAAATCAAAACTGCAGAAGGGAGGATTAAGCTGTCGAAAAGTGTCAAAGGAGGAGGCACATTTTCAACAAAAATATTGTAGGAAATGACTCTCACTTCATACACCTACATCTATGAGGCAAAATGATTCCTACGTTTATTCCCAGAGATCACGAAGTTCAAGTATGAACTCACATTTCTAAGAATAAACTGTTTAGAAATAGAGAAACGAAATTTACACAATAGGGAAACAATACAAAAATGTATACATTTTTTTTTTTGCAAAAAAAGGATAAATGAAAAATTAGATTAAAAAAAATTATAATAATAATTTTCAAGTCAACTATTTTTTTAATTATCTCCCTGCGCTTTTAGGCAAATGGGGGAATGGATTACCATAAAAATAACACGTAATCAGTAATTTGTTACAATCACGATCATTTTGGTGCGTAATTACCGAATTCACCATTCCTCATGAAGACATCATCTCCCCGCCCCCTCCCAGGATCCCAACTCAGTCAATATCCTTGATTTCAACTTATTTTTGAATAATTTTGGTTTGTTTATGTGTAGTATTTCTAGAGGTGCAGAATTGTAACAATAGGATCCCGTAGTCTAAATTTCCAACCCGAATATACTTTGGAAAAGGTTCTAATTTTTACAATCCCCGTCCCTTTCCTTTCAGTATTTATTTATTCGCAACCCAAATGTCCCTTTTCGTTTGTGAATGAAGTAACGTACTGCATATTTATATGATTTTGACAGATTAAAGACATCCAAACCTTTAAACAATGCAACCGAATCATTCTATACTCAAACTGAACAATAATAATAATCATTGGCGCTATCCATGGCCTCTCTGGATTCATTTTGGAAAAAAAAAAGTTTTTGCAGTGGTTCACAAACTATAAGAAGCCATGCATTACATCTACATGTGGCGAGTTTTAGTATGTTGGTCGTGGTTATACTCTTGACCAACATAACAAAGATCAGCTTGAAAACATTTTTCCTGAGTACAATATTAAAATTTTCTTAGGGCTAGAATAAGTTTCTTAATAATCTCACACTTCAGTTTTTTGTGACAAAAAAAAAACCGAACTTTCTTGAAAAAAATTTAATGCAGATTAATTTTTTCATGAACCATTTTTTTCGTATCTCTCCTTACTAGGAAGAAAAACTCAAAAATTTATCCTCAAAAAATGATAAATCCTCATACTACTTGATACGTCTTCTTCAAGATCGTTTGAAAAAATGTAATGTAATATTTTTTCTAGAAATTTGGCGTAGAATAATTCTATATGGTAATAATTTTTTCGTACCCAGTACAATAACGAAAAAAAATGTAAAAAACTTACTAATGTACAACAACTACTCAATGAGCCATGTTCTAAGTCGTTTTGTTGTAGAATGGTAAATGATGAAGGAAAAACGCATTAGACATTATTTGTAGGTAATTTTATGTAGATTAATTTATTATATATCTAATTTACTTGTATCGGTCTTTGTAAGTGAAACAAAATCAAAAAACTGGTTTTTTGATGGGTTCAAACCCACGCAGCGAACCACGCGTCAACACTACATGTAGGGAGTTTAGTATGTTGTCTGCGGTGTTACTCCTGACAACTATACCAAAAATCAAAGTGATAACAATTATTACCCGTCAAATGTCTAGAATGCTTGGAGTAGTAAATTAGTTTAGGAAAATCGTAAATGGAGCGAAGGTTAAATATTAAGTTAATAAAATCACATAATATTAAATTTAGTGGCTAATTTCAGAACGTAATGATTAATATTAAAATAAAACATCGTGAAAAGTGAATTTCGATTTCATGACGTAATTAAATACAATTTGCAACTTAATTTAGGCTATTTCGGACTCATAAGGGAAAGTATGCTTGATTTTTACAGTATGAATGTTTTAGCATAAAAAAGCTTAGATTTTAGGGACCACAGTGGAACAAAAAGTGAGTTTATTTTGCCTTTTGCATTCAAAAACGCATAAAATAAGCCCTAATTCTGCCCTCAACGAATAAATTACTCATTCGTAGTTCATTTTTGAGAATGACCAAAACTATTCAATTTGAAAAAAAATTTTAAAATTAATAATACTATTTAAAATTTTGAAAAATTGGTTCTAAATCCTTAATAATAACAAAATATGACCTCAGAATGTTGAAAAAATTTCAATCCCCAGAGAATGTATTTATTTGAAAAATTTTAAAACCTTGACTTGATATTGGCGGGGTCGAAAGATTGAGTCCATGAGGTGAATTTCATGTCCTTTTGAGTACGTTTAGCAACTATTGTGACCTCAGCCCTAACCTTTTGGAAAAAAAAAGAAATTCGGCCAACCCTTGTGCTACAGAAAACAAACTTTTTCAGTAGTGAATGTGGCATAAAGGTAATGCATGAACAATAGCCTCACAGAAGCCTAAATTTGAAAAGCGTTATGTCCCCAACTCGAAGTGTAATCAGTAAGGGATATAGGGCTTTTATAGGGTCAAAATTTGGCTCGTAAGTATTTTCTACTCACAGTGGGAACAATTTTTTTTTTTTTTTTTTTTTTTTTTTTCATAAAGAGAATCTCAGGGAGGAAAATTACACGATGTCCCCGAAGCCTGTAGTTGGTCAATGAGATACCAGCCTTCTTCAAACATTTGACATCAGTATGATTGTATTGTACATGAGAAAAATTGATACTTTGTGGAGCAAATTAATCATATATGATAATTATATAATTTACTCCAGTCTGTCCTTGCTTACTGAGCTACCAGCTCTTTTCAAACATTCCACTTCAGAGTATAATTACATTCTCTATCAGAAAAATAAAAAAAAATACAATTTTAACATACTTTTGAAGAACCATCAGAAATGGTAATCATATTATTTGCTTCATCCTATCTTTGTTCGCTAAGGTGCGAGAATCATGACATACTTTTTCATGAAATCAAAAATATTTAGTATTTCAATTTCACCCCTCTTCAATGATGTACCAGCTCTCTTGAAAGATTTTTCAAAAAAATTCGTATTAATAAGAAACTAGAATAAATCATGACGTGTAAAACATTTATAATTTTCAATATGTATGTTCGTCATTGGAATGTTTCATGTTAAGATTCTTATAAATAGCAGAAAAAAATGCGTTCGCAAAAAATATGAAAAATAGGTAAAACATAGCTAACTGAAAAACAGATATTCTAAGCTACTCATTGGCAAAAAAAAAAAATAAATAATAATTTCGAAGGAAAATCCGATTTCTTAGAAATTTAACATAAAAAGTGCCTACGATGTTCTTGTAATTGTTAGTTTACTTCACTAGTACCCAATTTCTTTCCATAATTCATGAATGAATACGTTATTCTACAAGCTTCAAAGTTATCATAACAAAACAAGCTCTGATGATAAAAAAATATCTGAGCACCCTATTATTTTGAAAATAAATACATTTATACTACTAAGCATGTAAACTGTAGTTTCATATGTGAACAGCAAAGAAACAAAAAAACAGGTAACCAGGCAAGACATGAAACAGCCTTTTAGAAGTAATGAAAAGAGGCATTTTACGTCGTACAAAAATATGTCATAAGTAATTCTGGAAAAGTATTTTTTCTCTAAAAAAATGAAGGAGGAGGAACGCAAGCAACCGAAATGGATCATATACACAGTCGCTATTACAAAATTTGCATTAGGAATCGAAGAGGACCAAAAGTATAGAGTATATCAACTGTGTCATGTTATATTATACTTAACAACATGCTCAATCAACGTGATCGGATGTACCGTAGCAGTCCTAAACAATTCATCGTTCAAAGCTAAGTTTGTAGTATCTTTATTTTTGACTTTTCACATATTCACTATCGTTTACTTCTACACAATCGCGGTAAAGAAGCGCAAAAGAGTTATCTCCATTATAGATCGTTTTTTGGCTAACAGTCCCAACTATATTGGAACGAAAAGCGAACGGCTAACGGCAAAATTCATTAAATATGAAGTAATCGTAAGCACATCGCTGTATCTTTGTTGTTCATTTTGTTATTCTACGTTTACCTTATTCTTCAAGGATGAGCAACATAATCGGAATTTGGAATGGAAATTTGTCGATGATTTTCATGATTATACGATGCCATTATGGTTTTCGTGTGGGGATAAAACGAGTGATTCGATTTCAAAGCGCTTATGCTGGAAAGTAGATAATGATAGAGAACTGCTGCTTTGCAATATAACGCAGATAATACTACTGGCATACCAATCTGCATACTTCTACTTCGTGTTATTGGGTATTATTTGCCTGACCAGAGCCGCAAAGGCTAAAGCTATTACTTTTCGGATTGAAATGAAAGCAATGGAAGTGAAGACAACGGCTATCACCACAGCGGTGGAAAAATCGGGTAAAGTCGGTATCAACAAGAGGTCTTACATTGTGAAGTACGATAAAGTAGTACGGGAAGAATTTCGTAAGATGTTGTTTGAACGATCTGTAATTCAAAGGTATTTAAAATGATAAAATTCGTACCAATGAAGCTATGTTCTTAATTTGTAAATATCTACTCGATACGAATAGACACAATTAGGGCATATAAGATTAACAAACAGTAATATTTCTCGATAAGTAATTTATAAAATGAGTACCTACAATTATTTCTTTTAAAATAGGTTTGTTGGTGAAATCTTGTCAATATTGAGAGAAGAGATGTTCTACTGTGATTTGTGTAATTTCTCATTTGTATTACTAGGGACAGCTGGAATTTTCGCAGATGTAAATATAGGCTCAAGCCTGAGTATATAGATACGTTGAAATATGAATACACCACATAAATGTTACTTTTATTTGCATTTTCAGATTAATGCTGGAATATATTTCCGTATGAGATGTACTTGCATAGCATTACTTTCACTTTATCTCCACTATGAATTATGTGAAAATATGCATTACATTTATGATATGGTACATCCCAATTACTTTATTCATGAATGGCATGAACAGAGTACCGATAATTTGAGAATAACCATTAAAATCCTGATTGTTCTAGAATGGAATCATATCGGAAGCTTTCTACGATTTTTGCTGGTACAATCAATCAATAAAATTCAAGAAACTATTCATAATAAGTTTACTTTTCAACCAACAAACACCAACGGTAAAAATTCTGAGCTCGTACGTGGTGAATTTAAGCTATTTCGCAGATAATGTAAAAAGATTATGGTCAATCATAGCACTTCTTAAACTAAAAGCTTCTACTTCTGAGTAATGATAGTGATGTATCATCTATTATTATGTTGTTACATTTCTGTAACCAAGGAATAAAATTCAAATGCAAATAAGTTAATGATTTAATGGAAGAGGATGTACGTATCAGTTTTTGATTTATAATTTATTGTACACATAATCATCAATTTGTCAACTTCAATCAGTCGAGGATTCCTCAATATTCGCCACATATAATGGCGATGTTCTTACGATTTACTAGCTAATTGCTGGAGATTCGCCACCTTTAGCTGCGTTCTACCTGATTTGAGGAGGGGTTGAAGGGAGGGTGGCGTCTTCAAATCTTTGCGTTTCAGACTATTTGTAATCATCTGGCAAATATCCAACTTTTTGACAGACATGAAATATAGTATATTTTTAGCCCACACCTAGCGCTGGCGGGTATGTACGAAATTCGCTCAAACCTTGGTGAGAGACTCTTCATAGAAATGCAACAAAACTACTTTTTGTATTTTTTTGATGAAATTCATTGAGGAGACTGAAGTAGTTGTATTTTCAGAAAGCCGTATGTGTTCATATGATTATTTCATGGCAAAAAATATTACGTTTGTTCCGAATTCAATTTCTCAAGTGGTTTTGGAAGTAGGGTAACCATACGTCCTCTTTTTTCCGGACATGTACTCTTTTTTGAGGAAGAAAAAAGAGTCTGGTATCTTTTTTCAAAATATACTATCAAAATGTCCTCTTTTTTTCACTAAATTAGACAATTCGAAACTTTTTGACCAATATACCAATCTGAAACCTTTTGTATGAAACATCAATAAAAGTCTAGAAGAGAAAAAGGAATTTTAAGACACTTCATCTCTTCAAAAGTGGGCTAAGTATTACGCTGCCACCATAAAAAATTCAGAAACACACAGCGAGCTACCAAAAATATGTCTTTTTTTGTGATTTCTGCCCATAACACTACTCAACGTATAATTAGGTACTCGATGAATTGTGGCGAGTTTTATAATTATCTTTTACTGTAACGTGAAAATATTCTATAAAAGGTCGCAAATTCAGAAAAATGTAGCTAATTCAATAATAAACAAAAGAAGTAATTTTTATTTTATTTTATAATATCATTTTCAATAAAATTCAACAAATGACCCACAAAACATCGAATCCCTCTTCAATTTCCTAAAATCCACCAATCTATTCTCACAAATATAAACTATATAATAAATCAGCACGTACCTCTGGCCTAAGCGGCAGTACACGGCTCGTTAATTAAGGAGTAAGTAAGTAAATGAAAATAATAGTGCTTTTGTTACTCCGAGGATCAATTAAAAAATCAAAAATATATGGCGAATTACCAAAACATTGATGTATTTTTAGTTTTTTTGGTATTTGATGAGAAATTACTTTTATTTGGAGAGAGGGGGGTCCATAAAGAAAAAATTAAAATTGACAATATAAATGTCCTCTTTTTCATTATTTCATGCATGGTAACTCTATTTGGAAGGAATAGGTTAGTGGTTTTCAGACTTGGTATTAGGTGTGCCCTAGAGTCATGAAAGGTTTAGCAAACGTTATTACCAAACCAGAACAACCCCAAGTTGAAAAGTTAGCTCCAGTAATGCTGCATGGATGCTTACATTTTTTTTTATGAAAAAAAAATTAGGATTCATAAAGATCTGAACAATTAATTCCATTCATCATCCACGCTTCTTAAAAACATTCAGTAATTATATGTAATTAGAAAAAAATAATTAAAAGTACAGGCATTGTTACTTTTTATAAATAAATTAAGTCAAGGGTTTCAAAAATCTAAACAATTTATTTCTTCACTCATTGTAATAATTTGAAAAATTATCAGGCGTTTCACAAATTTATTAAAAAACATTTTTTTGATACTTCTTAGTATACTCTTAGACAGGGTGTCTACCAAAATTTAATATTCAAAAACAGCGACTTTTCGCGACCTTTTTTCAGTACCTCTCCCCTCCACAACTTTTCAAAATCGGAATTTCCCAGCGAAGTTCACATTTTATCATATATTTTTTTTTTTTTAAGAAGTTTTGAAATGACCAATTCTTAGTAGTTCCCATCTGACGAAAACATGCATAAAAACCTTGAAGAAATATGAAAATAAAATTGAAAATAAAAGTTGGTACGATTTTTAGCGACTTTTTGGTGATTTTTCGTAAAAATAGCGACTTTTTCGCGACTTTAGCAACCTGGTAGACAACCTGTCTTAGAGTTATGAAAGTTTATGCTGCTAACGTGTCAGGTAAAAAAGTTTTCCATTTTAACAGATATTCATACTGTAATACGCAGATGTAATGCTTATTTCACTACGGTTAATATGTATCCAAAACCCGTAGTTCATCAATGAGATACTAGCCTTCTTCAAGCATTTGACATCAACATGATTGCATTTTATACAAAATAAAAAAAATAAAAAAAATTGTGAAACAAATATAAATCATAGATAGTAATTATATTATTTACTACAGTCTGCCCTTGTTCACTGAGTTACCACACCCTTTCTAACATTCGAAATCAGAGTATAATCATAATTTCTATAGGAACAAGAAAAGAAAAATGCAATTTTAACATACGTTTGAAGACTCCTCAGAAATGGTAATTATATTATTTTTGTCTTCACCCTGCCTTCATTCACCAAGGTGCGAGCCGCCTTCCAAGATTCAAAATGATGTATATCATTAGTAAGAAACCAAAAAAACTCTTCATTTTGATATAGGTATGTACTTTTTGATGATAGAAAAAATCGAAAATACATGGTATTTTTATTTCTACCCATCTTCAATGATATACCAGCTCCCTTGGAACATTTTTCAAACAAATGTGTATCAATAAGAAACAAGAATAAATTATGACGCGAAAAACATCAATAATTTTCAAAGTGTGTGTCACTGAAATGTTTCATGTTAGGGTTCCTATAATTAGCAATAAAAAAATACTTTCGAAAAAAAGATGAAAAACTGATAAAACATGGTTAACTGAAAAACAGACATTCCAAGGTACACATTTGCCAAAAAAAAATAATAATAATTTCAAAGGAAAATCCGAATTCTTAAAAATTTAACAAAAAAATTGCTCAAGATGTACTTGTATATAATTGGCAGTTTGGTTTACAAGTATGTAGTATACGCAATTTCTTTAGCTAATTCATGAATAAATACGTTATACTGCTACAGAATTATTATGACAAAACCAGCTTTGTGAGTACCCTATTATTTTGAAAACACACACAAATATATTTATCAACTAAGTATGTATACTAAACTTCCACATTAGTGAACAACAGAGAGACAAGGAAGCAAGTATTAAGCAAGAAATCAAATTATCAGTCAGAACTAATAAAACGAAGCATTTTACGTCGGACAAAAATATGAAGAGAGTCACTTCGGAAAATTATTTTTCCCCAAAGGAAATGAAAGAGAAGAAAAGCAAAAAACTACAATGGATCGTATACATTGTCTTCATTATAAAATTCGGATTAGGAATCGAAGAGGACCAAAAGTATAGAATATATCAACTGTGTCATATTATATTATACTTGACAACATGCTTAATCAACGTGATCGGATGTACTGTTGCTGTCCTAAACAATTCATCGTTCAAAGCTAAGTTCGTAGTATCTTTATTTTTGACATTTCACATATTCACCATTGTTTACTTCTACACAATCGCGGTAAAGAAGCGCAAAAGAGTTATCTCCCTTGCAGATCGCTTCTTGGCTAACCATCCCACCTATCTTGGGACGAAAAGCGAACAGCTGATGGCGACATTTAGTGAATATAAAGTAATCTTAAGCACATTGATGTTTCTTTGTTGTTTACTTTGTTATTTTACGCTCGCCTTGTTCTTCAAGGATGAGCAACATGATGGGAATGTGGAATGGAAATTTGTCGATGATTTTCATGATTATACGATGCCATTATGGTTTTCATGTGGGGATAAAACGAGTGATTCGATTTCAAAGCGCTTATGCTGGGAAGTAGATAATGAAAAAGAACTATTGCTTTGCAATCTAACGCAGATAATTCTATTGGCATACCAATCTGCATATTTTTACTTCGCGTTAATGGGTATTGTTTGCTTGAGCAGAGCCGCAAAGGCTAAAGCCATTACATTTCAGATTGAAATGAAAGCAATGGAAGTGAAGACAACGGCTATCACCACAGCGGTGGAAAAATCGGGTAAAGTCGGTATCAACAAGAGGTCTTACATTGTGAAGTACGATAAAGTAGTACGGGAAGAATTTCGTAAGATGTTGTTGGAACAATGTGTCATTCTAAGGTATTTAAAATGAAAACATTTCGTGCAAATACAACTATACTCTTGATTGGTAAATCCTCAATATAGAAGGCCGAGATTAGGGCATATAAGATTCACTAATAGTAATATTTCTTGAAAATTAATTCACATAATACATAAGTACTAATCATGTCTTTTCAAATAGGTTTGTTGATGAAATAATGTTAATATTGAGAGAAGAGATATTCTGCACTATTTTGTGTGTTTTCTCATTTGTCTTACTGGGAACAGCTGGAATTTTCGCAGATGTAAATAGACTCAAGCCTGAGTACATAGATACGCTGAAATATGAATATACCATATAAATGTTACTTTTATTTACATTTTCAGATCAATGCTGGAATATATTTCCGTATGAGATGTACCTGCATGACACTACTTACACTTTATCTCCACTTTGAGATATGTAACAACTTTCATTACATTTATGATGTGGTACATTACAACTCTGTTATTCATGAATAGCATGAACAGAATACCTAACGATAATTTGAGAATAACCAGTAAAATCCTGCTTGTTCTAGAATGGAATCATATCGGAAGCTTTCTACGATTTTTGCTGGTACAATCAATCAATAAAATTCAAGAAACTATTCATAATAAGTTTAATTCTCAACCAACAAACACCAACGGTAAAAATTCTGAGCTCGTACGTGGTGAATGTAAGCTATTTCGCAGATAATGTAAAAAGATTATGGTCAATCATAGCACTTCTGAGACTAAAAGCTTCTCCTGCTTAGTAATGATAGTGATGTATCGTCTATTATTATGTTGTTACATTTCTGTAACCAAGGAAGAAAACTCAAATGCAAATAACTTAATGATAGAACTTTCAAATGTTGTAAAATAAGATTTAATGGAGGAGAATGTGCGCATCACTTTTTGATTTATAATTTATGAAACATATAATTATCAATTCGTCAACATCAATTAGTTGAGGATTCGTCAAATATTCGCCACATATAGCGACGATGTTCTTATGGTTAGTGAGCTAATCGCTGGAGATACCCAATTTTTAGCTGAGTTTTCAACTTAGAAAGGATAGCTATTACAGTCAACCTGATTTTGGAAGGAGCGATCTGGGTAGGGTGAGGTCTTCAAATCTTTGTGTTTCAGACCATTTGTAATCATCTGATAAAAGTTGAACTTCTTGGTAGATATGTATGTATATTTTTAGTCCATACTTAGCGTTGACGAGTATTCACGAAATTCGCTCAAACCTTGGATAAAGACTCTTCATGGAAATGTAAGAAAACTACTTTTTGGTTTTTTTGATAAAATTCAAAATGACGGATCACTCAAATTTTGAAGATGGCTGGAGGAAGAGCAAACAACTCAAAATTTTCATTTTTGATCCCATATGTGTGTCACGAACACCAACATACTCAAATTTCAGCTTTATAAGTGCATTTTGAAGGGAGTTGGAGTAAGAAAAGATTTTCTGAGAAAGTTTTGAGTTATGAAACTCCTTGAATTTTTCGTATTTCCTCACCAAATCGACATAAAAAAGTCGAAATTTATGCTTGGAATTACTTAATGACCAGAATATGAGCTCTTGAATTCGGGTCAAAATGTATCCAAAATGGCGTATTAACAGAATTTGATTGGAGTTTAAAGGGCCTCAAATTAATAAAAATGTAATTAATATGAACTATTAGGAATAAGAAGTATACTATATCCCGTATTCACATCCATACATGATGTTGGAGGGAAGGAGGAGGGGTTATCTACTTCAAAATATGGTGTGGTACACGAGATGCAAAAAATTTTTCATTGTTCTATCACATGACAAAATGGATCCAAGTGACTAACCTTCTTTTATTTCATCTTCCCAAGTGCATTTGGAGGGGAGCTGGAGCTAAAAACGGCTTTTAGATGGGAGTTTCCTGAAGGAAATTTCATGAATCTTCCATGTTTCGTCACAAAATCTACCTACAAAAGTCAAACTTCGTGTGTATGGTTAGTTGATGACCAAAATATGACCTCTACAATTTGAGTCAAAGTGGATCCAAAATGGCGAATCGAAGGGATTTGATGTTAATTTGAAGAGCCTCAAGTAGTTGTAATTTCAAAAATATATATTGGTATGATTATTTCGTGGCAAGAAATACTACTTTGTTCTAAATTCAACTTCATAAGTACTTTTCGAAAGAGATAGGTTTGGGGTTTTCAGATTTGATATAGGGTGTGGCCTGTAGTGATGAAGGGTTTGGCAACGTTATTACCAAGTCCCAGTTAAAAATTCATCTATTCTTTCTTTTTTATGAGAAAAAAATTAGGAGTTGTGAAGATCTGATGAATTACTTCCATTCATTATCCAGAGGTTTTAAAAACATTTAGTAATTATATATTGTAATTTAAAAAAAAAAAATTAATAAATGAAAATAAAGAAGTTGTTACTTTTTATGAATAAATAATGTCAGAGGTTTTAAAATTTTTGAAAAATTGATTTATTCACTCATTGTAATAATTTAAAAAATTATCATACCTACATTTCACAAATTTATTAAAAATATTTTTTCAATATTTCTTAGTATAGTTTCGGAGTTATGAAAATTTACGCTGCGTATGTGTCTGGTAAAAAATTTCATAATTCAACAGATACTCATACGGTAATACACAGATATAATATTTCACTACTGTTGATATTCTAATGTTCAAGATTACTCATGTTCAAAATTAGGTAGTTTTTCAATTCTCAATTTTCAAATTTGAGGAAACGTCATTTGTCATCGTATGTTCATTTAAATTTAAAATCAAGGTATTATTTTCATGGTTAATGAATACTATTATGAAATAAAATTATAACAAAAAAAAAGTTACAAATAAACATAATTACCCAGGTACGCCTACGTACATTAATGAATAAAGTACTTTAGATCCAATTAACTTTATTCATGATGCTGAGAACTTGTAAAATGCACACTTTTGGAGATTTATTTAACCTAAATAACTTTCTCAGAGCATATAAATTTTTTTAAATTTATATGAAACAAAAAAATTTACGCAATCCTGGCGAAATTCGAATCCTCGACCCCATGAAAATTAAATGTTGAAAATTAGTAAGATGAAGATTATTCTTCAGCGATTCATTGACGATTTTCGAAGCTCTCAAGTAAAACAGTGGTTGATAATCACTTAATCGCTAAATTACCGGAAGAAATAATGTCAACATAACTGAAACTTAATTAGCTAATTTTTAATGGTGACATTCGTTATCGAATCGCTACCTAATCATTATTTAGCCAATCTTACAAAATGAAATTTAGTTGCATAATATCCGCAGAATAGTCGACTAACTGTGATTTTGTGATTATAAATTTTTAATCAACGAAAGTCCATCAATTCTCTATTTATTTGCCAGCGATTTTTTCAAACTTTGCCAATTGAATACCTGACACAAAATGCTTACAAAAATTAAAAGGAAATTACTTCAGAACGAACATAAAGAGCGATAATAGCAAGGTCGAAGTAATTGCCTAAACTTATGCCGCAAATATAACTTGAGTCGATTACGATGTTTACGCCTAAATGAACGGGTAATTCAAGTACCACGTATTTCATCCGATCCCAACAAATGAAATCTGATTCGCGATGTCGTGCCAATAATTCATAAAACAGCTCAGAGTGGGGAAACTTATAAAGAATTCGCGCTGACGTCCAAATTATCAGTACTAAAGGTATGCAATGGTCATCGGGGAGAGGTCGTTTGGGGTAGACTTGCGCGTCAATCTACCTGTATACGTGCTATACGGTGAAAAAATTACCTACGAAAACACCAGTGGTCAGTTTACATCGTGCACGCGATTAATTTACTATGTTCGCGATACGAATGAAAAATTTGTCCGTTATTCGCATAAAACGTCGCGTATTTTCAAACGAGAGACGAAAATGAGACGATACTATGTGCACAAGCTTACTTACTAGAATTCACCAGAGCGAATCATTCACCGTACTACCCGAAGATATAAATGACGACTCGATGAACGATCGTTCCACCGCTGATACCAATTTACCAGCCATCGCTAGTAACAAAATCAAAAGCATCTATCATCAGAATTGCATCGTGCCAAACGAAGACTTCAGTATCTTATACAATTCAATAAGCGGTAAATTGCAACCGCAACCTTTACTCTCCACTGGATTGCTCAATAAAAATTTATATTCATCTTCGAAAGATTTCTTCAATAAAGTGAGCTCTAAATTACGCGATCTTAGGCCCAAACCAGAGGTAAACGAAGAAGAGCAAAAGGAACGAAAAATGGATAGGCCGATGTTCATAACAACCGTGAAAACGGGCACCTTTCTCGAACCTCCACCCGAGGTAGCAGCGTTACTTGGATTAAGGAAAAACAGCTTTGGAAGTAACACAGCTTCGTCGAACTCCTCTACCGGCAAAACCACACAAAACGTGGCCTGCAATCGAAATGTGATATATTCGTTCGCTAGTAAACCTAGAATACTCAAGTCCGATTTACAATCCAACATGGCCTCTAGAAGTTTATTTCGAAGCGAAATAAGACGAGAGAAACGCGAAATTCCAAACGAACTACCAAAACTATCGTAAGTAATTACAATTCTCCCAGTTTTGCATTCAAGGAAAGAAACGATTTACTCCTGTAAGGGAAGCTATAGGCAACGTATCAAATACCACTGTAGAATAAGTTGCCTATCCAAACAAATTTTTGGTGTGGGAACTCCCCTACTATGAAATACTCTATCACGAATTAACATAAATCAACTTAAAATTATTGATTTTAAAAGTAAAAATAAAATGAAAACCAAAAAATGTTTGAGACTGCTTTCTTAGTCAAGTTTACAAAAACTATAAGAGGTATTAGAATACATCATTGTTTATTGAAGATGGTAATAAAGTAGATGATACTATTGGGATTTCACAAAAATAATGGAGGTATGAGAATCACTGATTTAAGGTATCAAAAAATGTAGCACAATAATGTGCACGCGAACAAGCGCCGTACGTGAATAATGAAATGAATTTTTAATAAATAAAAAGGAAAACGTTGAAGGAAAAAAGAAAACATTGCGTCGCACATTCCAACATTATTTTGACAATGTGCGAATGGCACGACCAACATTTCATTTTCACATTCATCGAATGAATCAAACATTGATATCTCAAGAAAAAATATAGGTGGAAAGCTTACAAGTAGTTCATTCGAAAGAGCATAAAATTCTGAATGTGTTTTACTTTTAAAAAATAATCGTCATTGATTTACTTTTTGAGATAATTCATGGTAAAGTAAAAAAATCGTTTTTCGAAATTAATTCCAATAAATGGATAACAGTAACTTCAGAAAAATTAAATCATTTTGCATTTCAATATCTTTAAAATGAGCCATTTGCGAGCCCTCTATTTTAAATTGTTTCCAAGATATAGGCAAAAAACGATTCCAGATCTATTTTTGGAGTGATGAAAATTTAACGTACGATGGGCTATCTACGTATGCTTAATCTATGATTGTAGTTAAAACATCAGCGAAAAATCCATCTCCTGAAAATGTTAGCTAGGTAATTGATAGAAGTTGAGAAAAGGGACATAAAATTCAATGACATTTTTGCCTGACAGCAAAACGAAAACTACAGAGATTTATTTAAATGATTCTGACGCAACCCCTTCAATTGTACTTGAAATTTCTTATCCTATTTATAAAGTATTACTAGGTACATGAAAGTAATTTTTAAATTATTAGAAAAATTGTGTTTTTAAAAATTCCATTCACCAAACTGATAGCAGTTGAGGAATAAAACAAAAAGGTAAATTTTTTGCTCATCTGAATAACTGAAGGAAATTTGATAGAAAATATTTGTAAATCTTTGTACTTCTTTTAATTGCGCAAACAGGCAAAAATTCGAGTCGTTTTTTCGTTCCTTTCTTCAAGTTGTATCAAGAGCATAACAAAAATTTTCAAAGAGGGTCATTCCATATTAATGCAACCAAATAAATACAATTTCTGACCTCTTAGTCTTTCATTTCATTTATTTCTTTTTTACTAGTTAGTTTTGTCCCATAAGTAAGAAAACCAGCATGAATTCCCTACCAGACCCCTCAGGGGCAAGGAGAGAACAGTTTTAATTTTTGACATTTTTCAGTTTTTGCAAAACATTTTCAACTTTCCGCTCATGCAGAAAGCAAACAAATTCATCGGCGCATCTAAAGAAGCCTCTCTTTATAGCAGACTTTACTTTTCAAGTAAATCCGCTATTGCGTTCACTCAGTTTCTTAGTTTGTTTGCTTCTTTCTTTCTTTCTTTCTTTATTTTTTTTCCTTCGCGTTCTCGCGCTATAACTCAAGTAGAAGTGATCGAATCGAAACCAAATGTGAGGAGGCGTGTGTCAAGGTTTTCTGGTTCTCGCGCGATAACTTGAGTAAAAGTTGACGGATCGAGTTGAAAGTTGGAAGAAGGGTGGGGGTAGTGGTACTCTGAAGCTGATTAGTTTTTGGACATGATCGGACTTGAGCTTGCGTGAGGAGGCGTGAGTTGAGGTTTTTTTTGGTTCTCGCGCAATAACTAAGATAAAAGTTGATAGATTGAACTGAAAGATGGAAAAAGGGTAAGATTAGTGATCATTAAAGCCAATTAATGTTTGAGCATGATGGGACATGAGTTGGCGTGAGTTGAGCTTTTTTGTGTTCCCATGATAAGTCGAAAAAAATTGAACAGAATGATTGAAAGATAATGAACGTAAAATGACCTGACCTCACACGATTCCATGCTTTTGGTTATAAGAAGATAAATTACGTGAGGTCATGTTTTATATGATACTTGATAAAATTTAGGATGATTGGAGATGGTAGAACTTTTGAATTTTATAAAAAAATTTTATTCTGGTAAAAAAAATAAATTATTTTGATAACATTCTTTAAAATAGTATAATTAGTAAAGTTCGCTCTTAAGATACTCTAGTATCTTCTAGTTTGGTACGTCCTTGTGGACCTATATGCTTCGAAAATTCCCTTGAACAAATAATCATTTTGGTATTTCGCAGTATCAGCCTTCTCCTTGCTTAACAGATTGAGCTTCTGAATTTAGATATCATTCAAGCTAAAGCAAATTTTCAAAAGTTGAGAGCTGAACTTATGATACAAAAAGTTCATCTTATACTAATTGGAAAATGTATTGAGGTACCACTTTAAAAATTCGAAAAAAAATATCGTAGTATAAAAAAACTTCGATGTGTTGAACGCAGTACATAATCATCAAGATAGGGACTTGCTCCGTTTAGGGGGTATAGTGCCCCGAAAATTTAAAAAAAAAAAAATGAAAAATGCAACATGGACAAGTGACATATCATTCAATAGATATTTGGGTGCGCTGAATATAATTATGATATTATTTTTCTTCCTGACCATTTTTACGCCTCCTAACAACCCCCCCCCCTCCATATTCATTAAAATTATATAATAATGAAAAATTCAATTTCTTTAGGTGATTTCATTTTATGCTGATTGAAAATTATGATTAATAACATCTAAATTAGATATCATGTTTATGAACTTCTCCAAACGCCCCACTGATGGGGGAGAGGATGAAGGATTCAAAAATTACTGGATGGCTTATTGAACTGCATCAAAAATTATGAGATAAAACTCTTAGTTGAAGTGACATGGAATGAACCAGGAGTGAAAATGTTTGCCCTACATATACGGCTACCTACTGAAAAGGGGGAGTTCGAGTAGGTGGGTTTACCTCGTGTATATACTGTGCATCCAATCAACCATTCAACACTCATTGCAGAAATATCTCTTTAAAACAATTTTAATATAATGTCGTACATGAAAAATCACAGAAGTGTAGCCAACCTATTATTTTTGATAGCATGGAGGGATTTTTTCGATGCGTGTTAACTAATCAATTGGACGCATCGAACAGACAGACCACCATAATACGAGCTATGTTCTTCTCCTTGACAGCTATGGCAGGTTTGACTGAAAACTGAGTGAATAAAAGTGAAAAAATATAAATCGATTTAGTTTTGAAAAATAAAATACACCAGCAATAAAATGAAGAAATGAATTGAAAAATTGAAAAAAAAATCTAAAAAACTGAATATGAGAAAAAATTATTCATTAACTTCATTTTTCCAATAAACACATTCAAGGGCATTTCATATACGAACTCAAGTCCTTGAGTACATTTTTCAACAATAGTTCATTCACAGCATACCCAGCCTAGCTGCACTTTGAACCTTACCGGAATGACCTGCCCATTTATTACCGCGACCATGAGATTTTCAACCCTTATGTAAACCATTAAGACACCAACGAAAACTGTTCGTTATAACGAAAGAAATTCAAATTAAATGCTAATATCGCGTGAACGCTACCATCGTTCGTTGTTGAGGTAACTTATCAATACCATCTTTCACTTTCGCAATCCATTTCAAAACCTTTCCGCCGAATTTACTCCTCCGCAGTCTCGACTGCGTTGTTATTTTGACATGAAATCATTACTTAACATTTATGTAACTTATTTTCCCATTTGGCCTTTTTTTAAAAAGAAAGAAAAGGACGAAGAATATATGGCGACTTTTCTGACATAAATAGAGACATTTATTCATTTGCAGCGTCACGCTTCAAATGCCTATAAAGATTCGTGAACGAAGGCAAAGAAGAGTATGAACTTTTTCCCTTTGTTCAAAGGATATACTATACTATATAGATCATATTTGATCACGCGAATGAATAATTTTTTGTGAATATTTCAGGAATGAAACGACGGATGGCGGTCCGCAATATGGTAACACCATGTTCGACAGAAGAGTGGCGCGAGGTAGTAATTTTGCATCGCAGCGTCCCAATGTGACATCGGTAAATAACGAGTAATACATAATAAATGATATTCCTCACGAGGTCATCTCATCGACTCGCTTTATAATTAACGCAATGGAAGCCGACTTTTACAATCGATTTGTACCTTATAATTTCTTACAAGAGATAATTTCAAGAGCAAATAAGAATAACGAAGGAAAGCGAATCTGAAAATTAAATTCGATACGGAATTTGATATTGGCCGAGTGAAATATACCTTTTAAAACATTAATTTAATCTTACTAACCCAGTTAGAAACAATAACGCTTTTACCAATCGTTGCGTGTACACGTATGTTTTCCTTAGTAACTGAAAAGTTTCAATTATAGCCGTGGCTAACGAAGAACGTATTCGATAAACGCGTACTTGACATTTTTCATTATTTTTAAACCGCATACTTAAAATACTCGACGGATAAAAGTAGTCGCAAGGTCCGTCTAATTTAAAGTCCGCCGTTATTTTGTCACCATTCAATTACGAAGCGATGAATAGGTAAAATGTCGAAGGTGTTTAATGTGTCACCGTTAAACCCTATAATTTATTTATCGAAAAAATCTCTAAAGTCTTTAACAACTAATCATCTTCATCATTTTTTAACACGCTATCTGTTATTTTGCTATAGACCGAGCACGTTCTGAGTCGACAAGCTGAGGCTAGAAGAAGAGCCGCAGTTCGTCAACGAGCGCAAATTCGAGCCAGAAAACTTAGATTAGGAACACCACCGCCAATAGATGGTCGGAAACATGGACAAATACAGACTGATAAATATTTAGAAGAAGTAAGTTCGAATGAAAGTTGAAAATGAAGTGTTCAATACTATGATACCCTCAACCCCAATCCCAACGACGTAGGCAATAGAAAGTCCAACTCAACATAATTTCTGGAAAGTTGGATTTTTCCCTTCAAGGAATCTTGTGACTTGTTCCTCAAGGATGTGGATGAAAAGTAGTCTAGCTTACAGTGCTTAGTGGTAGTACCTTATCATCAAAATCAAGGTAAAAAATGAAGAGAGAGGACACTATTGGAACCCCCTTTTTGGAAATACTCCTGCTGAACTTTTTTTTTTTTTTTTTTTTTTGGTGAGGTGATGATGTTATCTGATGTTATTTGTCAAGGCAAACAAAAAATGCCATTCGACATTTCTGCCCGTTTTCGAAATCGAAGGAGTTACAGGATGCAGGTATTTTAATCATAACTTGAAAGTAAAAAATAAAACAAAAAACATCAAGATTTTTTCTTACATAAATAAACCTTACACAAAATAATTCATTAGTTTTTCAAGTCAAAATTTACTTACTTTTTTTACTTTTTTTCATTAATGTGTCGCATTCTGCAACGAAGGACAGAGGCACGAATAAGTGGTGTTTAAATTTTGGATATAAAGTTAGTAACTTTAAGGAATTTAAATGGGTTTCCTATTGTTCTTGGGTTGTTTCCAAGGAGGAAATTTATAGAAGGAGGAAGGTTGAATTTGTTTCTATGATTTAGGAATAGCGGGCAGTCTATGAGAAGATGGTGAATTGTTATTTACACGGAGCAAGTTGGACAGATGGGAGGTGGAGCTTTCAATTTTGCACCTTTTCGTATTTTTCGTACTTTTAGTACTCTGTAAACATCATGATATGAAATCACAATGAAACATTTCCGACCCTTCATTTACCCTCACCCAGGGTTGCCGTGATCTGGATCATAATTTGTGATCCGTGATCTGGATCATAATTTGTGATCCGTGATCTGGATCCTATTTTTTAGGGTTGATCCGTGATCCGGATCAGTTTTCAGAAGTAGATTCGTAATCCGTAAACCAATTCATTTCCCCATACGGATCATTATTTCACGAATCATTTTATTTTTGCTCCACAGAAAAAATTCTGTATTCCGAAACACTGAAACTAGTTAATTTTTACTTGCAAAATTGTTTTATAATTTTCTTTAAGTGTAAAAAAAGGTGTTTTTTGATCAAAATTGAAGTATTTTTTTTTATGCAATTGTTGCTCTTATGCTACACAAACTGTAAAAAAAAATGATCCGTAATCCAAATCTTCTTTGGAGCTTGATCCGTGATCCGTGATTTGGATCGTATGGTGGGTAATGATTCGTGATTCGTGATCTGTATCAGTTCTTACAAGAAGATTCGTGATCCGTGATCAATTCATTTTTTATGGACATGGTGGCAACACTGCCCTCACCACATTTGGAGTACAATAATCTCTCCTCATCCCCAAAATCACCTCTCAAGTTAAATTTGAAATATAGTACAACTCTCATTGCCAATAATCATATAAGTATATTTATCACTTCTGAACTATTTGAGCATCTTCAAAGGTATCAAATTTTGAGCATACGCCATTTTGCTTCCACTTTGAACCAAATTCGAGCGGCCATATTTTGTAGATATAGACGATAAATTGAATTTCGTGACTTGAAATACCCAAGAAAACACGGTTATAGGATCTAACTCACCTCAAACTTAACTCAAGAAGCTGAACTCTATAATATGACATCACGATCACAAAATTTGAGCCTTATGCTAACCTTCCTCTCAACTCGAAATTTAAGTAATTTTTTTCAAAATCCAATACCAAGTTTGAAATCTAGAACCCCTTCAGAAGTTAAATGTATAACTGAATAGTATTTCTTGCTTTGCAATAGTCATCTTTTTCAAATCACACCTATTTGATGGTCATCAAATCATCCTTAAATTTTTACAACCTACCATTTTGGATCTATATTGATCCAAATTTCTAAGGTCATATTTTGAGCATCAACTGACCCTCCATACGAAGTCTAACCTTTTTAAGTCAATTCGATGACTCGATATGGAAGACTCATGAAATATCCTGCAATAATTTCCCCTCAAAAAGCCATTCTTTGCTATAACTCCTCTCCAGATTGGCAGGGGCGTACCGAGGACATTCTTCAAGGGGGGGGAGAAAACCAAAAATTACCAACTTATACCATGAAATTTTTCCAACAGTTGACATTTTTTTTTTTTTTTTTTTTTGCTCGTTAAATAAGATGTCACAGCCTTCTTGTTAGTCTTCAAAAAATGATGTAAAAGTAGCTGTAATAATACTGCACAAGTGGTCAAATTTACCAACTTTTCAAAAGCCAAGGGGGGAAGCTCCCCCCCTCACCCCCTTTCGGTACGTCCCTGCAAATTGGCTTAGGAACCTAAAATCAGAACAGGTCAACCACTTGAACTCATTTCATCATATGACACCAGAATAGAAAAATTTTGACACCTCGTGCAACCCCACCATATTTTCAAGTCCATAATCTCGTCTCATCTCCTCCAACATCATGTATGGAGGTGAATTTGGAATATATTATACTTCTTATCTCCAATAATCATACGAGTTTATATTAATTACATTTTCATGAATTTGATGCTCCTCAAGCTCTACTCAAATTTTGATAATTCGCCATTTTGGATACATTACGACCCAAATTGAAGAAGTCATATTCTGATCATCAACCAATTCCACACAAACAGTTTTAGGTTTTTTAAGTTGATTTGGTGAGGAGGTATGGAAGATTCTAGAAATTGCATGACTCGAAACTTCCTCAAAAAGCTGTTTTTTGCTCCAACTTCTCTCCAAATGCACTTGGAAAGATGAAATTTTGATATGTTGATATCCATGACTCACTCTTTTATATGAGATCAAAAATGAAGAATTTCAAATCTATGCCCTTCTTCTAGCCCCCTTCAAAATTTGAGTGATCCGCCATTTTGAGATGTATCGAAAAAAACAAAACAGCCATTTTTTTGCATTTTCAAGAAAAGTCTCTCACCAGATTTTGAGCGAACACTCAAAAAGAATACCAAATCTAAATTTGCTTACCCAGAACAAAAAAATCGCGATCACGAATTTTCTTTACAAGTAACTCTTGAGCTACAATTTTGTCCAACAAGAACTACAGTCTAGCTCTCCGCGAATGGTGGGAATATTAAATATTTACTTCGAGGCGACAATTGAGACGTCATTAAATTGAAACAAACACTTCTACAGATTGTGTCAAGAGTTAAACTTCTAAGAAGCCGTAATTGGTTTGCCTGCATGATTAATTAATTACACCTCACCTTACGTCTCCCTTTCCGACAGGTCATCTTCAAGAAAATCTCGAACCGAAGTGTGCAATAATTATAATTAAAATAATAAAGTTAATGAATTCATTAGGATTCGACAGAAACACACACTAATTCTATTTTCAAGTTATAAATTAGTCATCAGATCAAAAATTATGCAAATTTCAGGTACTGTTAGTTTTTAATCGATACAGACTAGTTTAATTAGATGCCTGCAGGTTAGAAATTCGAGCATGCCGTACAGAATGATATATCGAGTCCTTGACCTTACAACATTTTCGTCTATCATTCAGTGTGCGAAATTTGAGAAATCTATCACGCAAATGGTACCCGAGGTGCCTATATCTGACTGCCTATTAATTGAAAAACATGGCTAAAAATTCTATTACTTTTTAAATAAAATATTTATCGTTAGAAACAAAACACAATTCGATATTCCAATATTCTTCGCGAGGCACCAAAATAACAGGCAGTGGATCCTCTCTGCTGCGTAATTATCGATCAAAGTATGACGCAGGTAAAAAATACCCTTTGGAAACATTGCGCGTTACTTTCTAACGCGTACGCTTGTTTCTATCTTGAAACAAAGTTATCTTCGACGTTGCGTGTTAATTGCCACCTAGCAACTTGACGTAGTCGGTATTTCACAAACAACGAATTACACGGCGTCGAATTTTCTTCATTTCTAACACTAAATACCTTTTGGTCGGCTTTTTGACTACAATTCTCTAAAACCTACGTAAATAAACCGCAGACCATATTAGTGATTCCCATATCATCTACACGATCCCAAACCATTTACAGTTGACCGAACGGCCGCCAGACAAATCGATAGCCTGTCAAGCTGACCTACCAGTAGAACACGATACTCCAATACATTTATACGATTCGAGCACACAAGTAGTCGAAGCCGAAACGCAAATTTATCCCGGAGATGTAAGTACAACCATCCGGTAACGCTTCCCCACTCGTCGACCGAAAAGCACCCCGGTAGAATTTGAAAAATTCGGTCAATTAATTGTTTACAGTTACCACATACCGACGACCAATTACCTTCCGTCGTAACCTCTATCGTTAAAAAAATCTTACACGAAGCTATATTAGAAATTAATGAGGAACTAGACGCGATTAGATTACGAAATTTAGCGAGCGAAGTGAGTACTAGGTAGAACGCTTACTCAGTAGCCCTGCCACACTACGTAGTAAAACGCTTCGGGAATGACAGCATGGCCTTTTGAAACCGCCGTAGTGTTGCGAATACGCAACCACGTAGTACGCTTACAATGAGATCGTTAATTTTCTTCGCGGGCGTTTTTATTATTCGCAGAAACGCGTCTCTAATTCGAGTCAAGATGGCGACAATGGAGTAATAACCAAAAACGAATTGAACGATATTGTTGTACAGGCCATAGAAACCGTAAAGAAATCCGAAGAATTTACGTCATCCGATAAAAGTAAGTAGGCTAATTCCTATTCATTAAGGCCAGGTAAAAAACCCACGTATTGATTTTTTCCTTCGTGAATAATTGAAAAGAGAGTATTTCGAACTCACATCGACATCGTCCAATATGTCATTGAACTAATATCTTAATTATAAAGACATATGAATTTGAAATGCCCACAACCACACTATAAAAAACGCCATCTCTTTCAAACCAGGCAGAATGGACTGGGAAGGGTGTACCCGAGGATATTGTTTAGTAAAAATCACAACGGCGAATAGGTTCGCTTACCATATTTCACCATCTAATAGAATTCGAGAAACGTGAACACTCGCCATAACAAAGATTCTAAACTTCTTCGCCGCCTTTTACTCATCGTTTCATCCCTTCCACAAAATGAACAAGTCGAATACTACTCTTGATCCCGCGAACACTCTTTCCAACAGCATTAGGTTACTTCCTAGGGTAAATGTTTTTTCCTTTCATGATCTTATAAGCCACGCCTTGTTTGTTGACCTTTACATATTAGATATTCTTAAAAATTATGTCATAATTTTCAGATTGGAATGACATAGACAACGACCGATTAGTAGAGAAGATTTTCAACGAAATCAAAAACACCATCAAGGACGTGACGTTTTTAGCGGGTAAACTTTATAATTTCAAGAAAATAGTACTACTTTTGCCAAATATTAAGTGGGCTCTATTGATAGAATAGAAAAGTTAAAATATTGAACAGTTATAAAATTGGTAACCATTAGCGATTATATCACACACTGCTAGAGTAAGCAAGAGTAGTAGATGCGTTAGATAGGTAAAAAATGTGAGCAAGTATATTATGCTATATATGAGGTATACGAGGAATGTGGATACAAGAAAACTGAGCAAATATATAAGTCAATATGCAATATCTGAGATGAGTATATATTTGAGTAAGGAATGTGGGTAACTGAACAAGTATGAGAATCAGTCTACAACACTAATACAAATCATCAAAGAAGAAAAGTTATCATCTCTCAAAATACTAAATTTTGAAAACTCACTCTGGGATGACCTAAAGTAAATTCGATCTGTCAGGATTTGAAGCAAGATTCAGGGAAAGTAATTGGTGAATTTCATGATTTAAATAACTGCTATTTTGGGCACCCTGGAATAGTAAAGATGGAAGACTATATGCCTTCTAAACATAAAGAATGCTTCATAATTACACGTATCTTTTATATCACATAAATTAATCATCCGCTAAAAAATTACATTAAATACAAATTAAAAACAGCTAAAGCAGACTAAAATAGCCATATTTCAGGTATTTTTCGACTTCTGAATAGAGAAAAAAATGAAGTGCAGATTTTTTTGGAAGTGGCTAAAAACAAATATGAAGTGTGAATGCAATGCAAAAAATTTTATAATTAGGTAAAAATATTGTTTTTCCATTTTTTGAAAAAATTTGTTGATTTTCAAACTTTGCCCTTATTTAGTATGAGAGGGGTAAAATATTAATCTGGAGTGCTGAAGTTTCTTCACATTAGTTTGAAGTCATTTTACCAGTATTAAACTTGGTGCCAACTCGAATTTAAAAAAAAGTGAAAATCGACCAACCTTACTATATCTACATACATAGGTGCTTCTTTTCAACTTCTTTTACTTTACTTTACTTTTATCCATTTACGTGCCTTATACTGCAACTGAGGCCAGAGGCACGGATGGATAATTTTTAGATTTCGGAAAGGAGTTTGCTAGATTTTAGAAAATTTAAGAGATTTGTAATTGTGGTTTGGTTATTACTAAGTAGGGATTGTATGGTAGGTGGAAGGTTAAATTGTAAGCGTTGATTTTTATAAGTTGGACAGTCTATAAGAAGGTGGTGAACTGTTAATGGGATGGAGCAAGTTTGACAGAGGGGTGGTGGGGATTTTGTAAAGAGATGAGCATGGGTAATCCGTGCATGGCCTATTCGTAGATGGCATACGGCTACTTCTTCCTTGCGGGACGTTTGATACGTTGTGGACCAAAATTCTGTGGTGGACTTGATTGTTCGGAATTTGTTTCAGTTCGGAACTCTTTCCCAGTTTTTCAACCACTTTTGGGATAAGAGTGAATTATAATGTGTTTTTAGGTCCGTGGGTGTTGAAGGTAGGTTTGGTGTAGGTAAAAGAGTAGCAGCTTGTTTTGCTAGTTCGTCCGCTTTTTCATTTCCAGCGGTGCCTCTATGTGATGGAAGCCACGCGAAATTTATATATGAGGGAGGTGCCATGAGTAAAACGGAAATAATTTCCTTGGCGATAGGGTGTTGCTTGTGATCATGGTATTTTTGTAGGCATTTTACTCTCGTCTCTCATTTTCACCTTTTTCCATTTTTCACTTTTCTTATTAACTTTCTAGGACAATTTTTGATGTTTTATAGTTCACTACAGCACCTAAACTATCTCCTCGAGCAACAAATGTTTCTTTATACCTTTTCCCAGTCTTGAGATTTTTTTGTTCATAAATATGAAATTTTTTTTAGATTTTCATAGTGTGCCACACACACCAAAAGATGCTACGTTGCTGAATCACTTTTACATAAGACTTTTTTAGAAATACCTAATGGTTGTAAAGATAAAAATATCACTATTCAAAGTAGGATACAATAATATTTTCAATCGATTCTCTCGCCTCTTTCATAAACCTTAAATCACGTCGCATTATCAATTTTTTTAGCTGAGTTTTCAACTAAAATACGACAGCCTACCTGATTTAGGAAGGGAGGGTCGGAGAAAGGGGCGGGTTTTCAAATCTTTGCGTTTCAGACCATTTCTAATCATCTGGCAAATGTCCAACTTTTTGGTATACATATTTTTTTTTTTCATTCTGCCTCTCCCATAAAAGCTTTTCAGCACTGTTGAATAAGCTACTCTTGCTTCACTTACTCTATTATTTTCTACATACCGAGTGACTACTTGATTCGAGCACACCAAGCGCAAAAATCTTTCCCTGATAAAAATGAATTATGTATTTGAATGATGTTAGCAAGAATAAATACTATAAATAATATTTATTTAATGCTTAAAAGCGTTTATCAATGAAACGCAAAATTTTAATTCATACTTTTGTTGTCAAAAATACATATTTGCTTTGAATTTTTTTCACCTTTTAGCTAATTTTTTTGCTTGGGTGCTCGAATCAAGTAGTCACCCGGTATAAAGCCATTCCATACAACCCAACTATTTACTTTTACTACACTTACTATAAGACAAAAAAGTGAAAAAACTTGGTAAATACATAAGTAGATTAGTTCCATAAGTCAAGGTACTCTTGTAATGCACAAATATCTCCATTTTATTTCATCTTTTGATTTATTTATTTTTCAGACATAATCAAAAAGCAAATGGAAAACTGGTCAGATTTCGAGATAAACAAAGAAACAAGTCCTATTGAAAATGAATCCGACAAAGATGCAGAAGAAGAAAACGCTTCTAACTCTGGCAACAACGATAACATGAATGAAACTGATCTTCGAAAAGTATCCGCACCATCGATAAACGAGGAAAGCTATAGCGACGATAGAGAAAGTGAAGAAGACAACTCCGACAGAGAAGATGAAGGCTTAGCCCCAATGAATGCAGAAATTGACAATTACAGAGATAAGACTGATAATTTTGAAGACGAGAATGAAGACTCGACTAATGTAAAAAGTGCTGATAATGTGATAAATGAAGATCAAAATACTACGACGATTGATCGGGAAAATGCCGAAGATAATGAAGGGTCTAATTTTGGTGCTGTTACTAGAACCAACTCCGCTGTGGAAAACGATCGAGAAAATCAAGCGAGCCCTGATACCCCTGAAGCTGAGGATCGTAGTAATACCCCTGAAGCTGAGGATCGTAGTAAAGGAGCAATAGACGACGAAGACAATATTAATGAAAGAAATAGAGATGACTCTGAGGATGATACGTTGAACGATGAATCTAATTCACCAGAATTATCAAATGAAATTAGAAATCAAGAAACTTCAGAAGAACAAAAACAATTATCAAATGAAATCAGTAATCGAGAAATTTCAGAAAACCAACAAGAATTATCAAAAGAAAGCAGTAATCAAGATGAATCAGATGACCAACAGCAATTATCAAATGAAAGCATTAATCAAGATACATCAGATGACAAAAAGCAATCACCCGTATCAAATGAGGAGGAGAATGTTGAATTAATAACCAAAGACGATACCAGTAAAGATGACATCAAGGACGAGAATGAAAGTATGAACCCAGAAGAATCAGAGAGCAATGAAAATGCGCCAAACAACATCACAAATGCAAACGATAACGGCGATGATCAAAATTCAAATGAAAACATAGAAGAAGAACACATAAATAAACGGCCAGATAGTTCAACTGATGTTATGTCACAGCTAGATCCGCCATTAATGATACTAATTCAAGCGATGACATCATCATAGAAGGAAATGATAATAACAAGCCAATAAACGATACTTCTACAACAGAAATTAATGCCCAAAATGAAAGAAACTCGAATCTAACTAACGAGAGAGAAAGCGATGAAGGTGTGAACCAAGAAAACTCCAGTGAAAATGAAAATACTATTAGGCCAAACAATGAGTCATTGGAAAATGTAGATCATGATATAAGTGACACAATCACTTCAGAAGAAATCACCGATCAATCTGCCTCACGGGTAGACCATGCAACTGATAAACATGATTCAACATTAGATATCAATGAAGAAAACACATCTGAAGATTCATCGCATGTATTAAATGAGAATGAACTATCATCATCAAACCCAGAATCCAATAAAAAAAATTCAAATAGTGACCCTCATCCTGCAAATCAAAAACCCTCTGATAATATTTCTGAGCAAAATGACCTTAGCGAACGACCGAACACAAGTGTAACAGTCGATGCGGAATCAACTTCTACGAACGAAGATGATAATGATGTAATCGCAGTGAAACCCACATTAGAATCAACACTTGACAACGAGATTACAAACGATACGACTTCGGAAGGCCAACCGACCAGTGGAGTGATACCAGATGAACAACAAGATTCCTACATCAACGAAATGCCTGATAACTCTCCGAGGCAAACGGAAGATATCAAAACGGATACAATTCAGGAAAATGGTACTAATGAAACTGATGAAAACGTTTCAAGAAACTCGATCATATCAGAAGACAATTCTACACAAAAGGGAAATATTGAAACTTCAACTCAAGAACTAACTAAAGATAAACAATCTGACACAGAAAGCGTAGAAAATAACGAATTACAAAACAGCGACGAAAATGCTATGAAAACCGATATCGATGCAGAATCTGGAAATTTATCTGGAAAACCTGAGAAATCATCTGAATCAGTATCTTTAAGTGAATTAAAACCCCAAGAATCTGTGGAAGAAAATGATATTCATGATACTTCCACTCTCAATGATGAAAATATCGTCAAAACTAAAAACGAATCTAATGATGAAATCATAGCAACTCATGAAAGTCAAAAAAATGCAAACGCAAAGGACACCATACCTACTGAAGAAATCACTGAATCAGATAAACGATCTAGCGATTTGGGTAATCAGTCTTCGAATCAAACTGACAACACAGATTCTCAAGAAAAAGCCACAAGTGAAGTTAGCGACTCCACTGCATCACAACCTCGTGACGATAATATCGCAGAAAATGATGACCTCTCAATAAAAGAAAACTCTGATACAAAAAACGATACTAGTGAAACTGATCTTCAACAAATCGAATCGAAAGTACAAGAAACCAATAACAATGATTCCAACATAGAATCCAAAAATCCTACGACAGTCGTTCGCAACGGTAGCGTTGTAACGAGTAGATGAGTTCAAATTTATAGCGAAAAGCTAATTCTATTCTACGCATTTAATTTTAAGAAAAACATTTCAATGATGTATTAATTTTTCAAAGATTCATTTTACTCTTAGATACCTACTAATGAATCGCGTCAAGATATATTATGTTTTTATCAAATAAGTAGGTAATTTGGCAGTTCACCATCATCACCTACCTACTTTTAGAAATATTCATAACCATTTTCAATAAAAGGCAGTGGCCACTATAGGATTTTTTGAAGGAATAAAACAAATGATTTACTCATTTTAATAAAATTTTATCTTTGGATTGAAAAAGAAATCAAGTATTATATTGTTTTGGAGGAATGAAAATAAGGACAGTCTCCGAAATATATTACTTAAAAGTTACCAATATTTTGGTAAACAGGAAAAAGCTCCAACTCCCCCCCCCCCCCATTAAAAAAAATACGTCGGTTGACAATCAAGCAATCAGAAAGCTATATAGTGATATAAAACCAAAATATTGAAGTTCATAATTATTCAAGTTAATTTATTAAAAACAATATTTCAATAACGTTTCCAATATGTTTTCCAATTCTACTTTGACACTACCTTACTTCTGGGGAGGTTAACCTATCAAGGGCACCATATACAACAACTTATGGGGAGGTGTATCCAAAAATGGGCCTTACTCTCCTCCAAAATGTGGTAATGGACTACCCAACTTTACTCCTTTCTTATGTGGGCACCACTGACTAAAAAAATGTATGATATATCACATGTATTTTATGTACTTCTTAAGTCAGTACGAGAGAAATGCATTTCTAGGCAAAAATTCACCAAAGGTAAAGAAAAATGTCGATGCATTAACTCTCTGAAAAGTCTTTCGTTTGGTAATTGAATTTGTATATTTATAATTAAGCGAAATAGCGGATAAATGTAAGATATGTATCTAGTTGGATTTTTTTATTTATAAAAACGAAAAAGAGCTGTAATAAAAGTATTTTGTGAGTAGAAATACAAAAATGGCTAGTGGTAAAATCTTTTGGTGGTCTTATATAATTTTGAAGCATATCGATAAGATTACCCCTCCCCTTCTACAATATATTGTTCATAGTAGCACCCTCTATACTTAAACTAAATGTTATATTATCTTACAACTTATGTTAACGATGGTACTTTTTTCGAAATAATAATTTGTAAATCGAGCGAACACGTTGATTTTTCATTTATCATCTCTCGCTCGTGTATGAAGGAAGAAGGCAAAAAAAATAGAAAACCTAAATTTATCGTAAATCTGAAATTTAAATAAAATAGTAATTTAGATGCGGTTAGATACGGTTCCGGAGCAAATTAACGTGTATTCTATCACGTCGAGGGGAATATTTACGCCAAGAAATGTTGCGCTGTAAGGGACCATTCAATGATAGATTGTTAATACCGATGACGGACCCGAAAGGAAGCGAAAAAAAAGGGAGAGCCACGCGAGTTTTGGGAATGTAGACAAGTGTTTTTAAAGAGCCGCGTATTAAACGAATGCAATTGTTCCTTGTTTATCATTAGAAAATGTCGACGAAAAGGAGAGAAAATATAAATCGGTACCAAAACGCGTACATTCATCTCGCAGGGTTACACTTGCGTGTTTATTCAGGCGTACTTTTCACCTTGTATTATACTCGCGCCGCTAGCCCCCGTTAAGACCCCGGGACCTTGTAATAGTCCTTTTAAGAGTGTCACTTGTCTAAATATATCCGCGTTTAGGATACTTGGTACGATGGCTCACGAATGCATTTTTTTCGGGAAAGGACTCATGTAACAAAGGATTTTGAGATTCCGGCTAAAATCTGTTCAATAAATTAAATCATTTGGGTTTTTGATTTTTTTTTTTAGCGAAAAATTTAATTAGTGATCTAGATTTTATTTCCAATTTACACTTCCAATCGAACAATTTTCTTTCAAACCGATAAATTAGTTAAAATTTACGATTTACACAATATTCCTTCGTTTATGTATTTTTCAGCATGAAACCTGTTTATTTGTAACACAACATCAACACAATAGATAAATAACTAACTCCTATATAATAAATGGCAATGGCGCAACTTCTTCAACATGAGCGAAAACGTTCTACCGAGAATGTCATGGGGCCAAGTTGTGTCTGAGGAGAAAAATAGAATATTCAAAAGAAAATAAATTTCGAAATAGATAAAAAAATTTTAAAATTGGAATAATATAAAAATACCAACGTGGGTATGGAAAATTTCTAAAAAAAATAAATATTCAAAATTAAAAATTAAAATTAAAAAAAGGAAAAAAGGTTTAATATCAGAAACGAAGGGCTTCGTTTCAGAACCAAAAAAAGCACAAAATGAGAAAAAAAAACAATGTTCAGCAATCAGAGGAAAAGCGTATGCAGCAAAATTTGGAGATCTTGCGGGTAACCTTTTTATACTCAAACTAAGTATCAGAGCTGACCACCCCATCTATAGTTTTTAAAAAACATACAAGAAAAATTTATAGTTATGGAAAGTGGGGTATTCACTATAAATGATTATTTTGAAACATGAACATTACGAAAAGTCAATATCGATCATTTTCAAAAAAAAAAAAAAAAAAAAATAGTAATAATAATAATAATAATAAATTTTAAAAGGTCGCTCTATAATTAGAGAATTTTGCGATGATATAGGTTAGTAGATTATATTAGTATCATTAGGTATAATATTTATTCATTTATCAAGTGGCTACTTCATGGTCCTAAACATAAAAATTTGATGCGTTTCCCTCTCCCCGAACCCCTCTTAAAATTTCGTACGCTGTAATAGCTTAGTTTTTCACCAAAAACTCGGCTAAAAATGTCTAAAAAGATAGGTTCAAAATAGAGTGAAAAATAATATATTTATTCTCTAGATGGTTCTTTATTAGTTTCAGTTTAGGAAATGAACGTTCAGAGGTGCAATTGGTTATCATCATACCAACAAATATTCGTAACATTATCTCGATATTTTTGAAAATACTTTGCAAATTACTTTTAGAAATCAGTTTGTACAAAAATATTCTATAAGATTCATTTTTTGGCATTTCATGTTTTGTGACGAAGTTACTTAATTGAATCAGTTCGTTCTCTAATGAAACTTCTAAATCACTTGCATAGCATTCCATAAGGTTTTGGTAGTTTTTTTTTTAATTTCTTCCTCGCTAATTTCCGCGATATGAGATGGGAAACCAAACCTATTATACAGATCTTCATTCGCAGAGAGGCGATATTTGAAAACAAGTCGCACTAAATTATTACATATGTAAATTAGAACTCATTATCGTGAAAATTTCGATTCACCTATTTACGTTCTAAATAAATTCCACAGTGAAGCCATTCAACTCTGGATTTCATCGGTTGTAGTGTTATGGTATAAGCGTAGGTACCTAGATTAGTACTGAATATTTTTAATCCTGGGGAAGGCTTTTCGTGGTGGAGACCAAATCTGGCATTGAGAGTCATACGTGACCTCTCAAGCGCAAAGGTACCGCAAGTCGGGATTTTTGAAATCGAGTTCTTCATATTTTTGAGAAATGGAGACCATCCTCGTTCGAATGAGACCAGAACGAGCCAGCTACCTCTAAAATTCATGATTTTATAAGCCTTCAAGTTTTGAGTATTCAAAAAGTAAGTTTTGAGAAAAACGAGGTGAAAGCTGAAAGATCAAAAATTGCTATGTTTTTATGTTTTAATTTTCTTATATTCAGCAAAAATATCAAAAATGATTACAATTAAGTTGAAATATACATCTTCAATTATAATTAAGAAATTTTCTTTAAAATTACAAGTATAAAAATTTTGTAAGGACTAAAAAAATTACAAAAATAGTGAGAATTTCTTTTTTTTTTTCATAAAAATTTTCATCAAAAAATCACCAAATATTTCCACCACTTTCCGATCGATTTTCGATCTGTGACTTCGTCACCGCATAGCAGACATCAAACCACCAGAATCCGCTGAAAACCGATTTTTAAATTTTTCATCCAAAATTCACATTTTTGTCCATAACTCGAAAAGTTGTTTTCCGACTTGTGGCCCCTTTGCGCTTGAAAGGTCACAATTATATTTACTTTGACAATGTTCCCTGGAAAACTGAAAAGATTTTCTTCACATTGGAATATCCTGGAAATAGATAGAAAACAGTTGAAAAAAACAAAAACGACCGAAAACAAAAATACCATAAAATAATGTGGAAGAAAAATTAAAAAAAAAAAACGAATAAAACCCAAAACTCAAAAAATTACGAAGTCATCAAATTTTTAAAAATACTAATAAAAAATTGAAAAAAATGCCTTCAAAAACATGAATTTTTTGTAATTTTAAATCAAAGCTAAAACCAACTTCGTACAGAATTCCACGCAAAAATATTTTCCACTGCTTCTCCCGCCACCGACGAAACCACGATCTCCTGCGTCGAAATACCGCACACCCTTTAAAAAATCGAATTAAAATTTAAATCAGCAAGTCGTCCATTTAATCCGCACTTGTTTATAAAGCCGGTGGAGAAAATCTTGCGATTTTCATCGACTACACAATACAGTGGATAGGAAACAAAAAACGGAATAATCTTTATACAATTACTCCATACCACGGCCCTTGATTGCCAACATATCCGAGTATAGGTGTAATAAAAAGTTTGTCGCCACTACCCGTATTATAGAGTTTTAAACGAGACTCGATGAAAAAAAAAAGAAGAGCTCAGAAAGGGTTACTAATCCGGGATTAAATTTCCAAAGCAGCTGAAATATCGAAAGGCTAAGAGAAAAATCAAACGAGCATATAGTCCATCTATTCCCCATCGAGATGGGCAAATATACCAGCAAGGGTGGTACTGTATATTCTGAACCCGGAAACCTGAAAAAAGTTTTAATCTGAAATGTAAACGAGAAAATGTATATAACTAAAACACATCTAGTCCGCTAACTCGTAACACCCTAAAGCTACGGAGATTATAAAATAGGATGTAGGACTGTCGAACCATCAGAGAAAGATGTACAGAAGTAATTATTTTTTAATGTCTTTGAAAATTGTTAGATTTTTCCATTTTTCCAGTCTCCAGCATAGGCTATAGTATACAACACGATGACGCATCTAGACACGAAGAGTTGGGGTAAAAAACACAACTTTTCGCTTAATGAAAAATGTACGCGAGTATAATGCTCAGATCAACCTGACTGATAGGACGGACGGCGCACTTGATCAAATCAAATGCTGACCAGGGTGCCTGGTTTTAATAATTAAATGTAAATGAATGGTACAATGATACGCCTTCGTAATTCGAAAAAAATAGATAACACGATCTGAGAGTACAATATTACACAATACAATAGTACAATATCGCACTTATACCTAAAGTACGAAACAAGCAGCTGTACTCTGTAGTCGTGTCTCCCTGTCCCAGTATTATGACATAATACCATAACCGCATCGCATTCAAAGCGGTGGTTTTCCCACATGGTGTTCAAAAAGTACGACAAATCTATCATACGGTGAAGAAACCAAACGACGAAATACTAATAAAACAAGATCTACGAAACAAAATCATACATCGTAGAAATGTTCAAAAAAAAATATTATTTCGATACTCGGAACTAAAATTCATTAAAAATAAAATCATCGAACAAAACTACAGCCACCGCTTTTTCCACGCCATTCGACATTTTACGAGCACACTGTACAAGCAGAATGATACACCGCGACCATCGTACGCAGACGGCGAAAAAAGATTTTTGACTTTGGGAAATGCACCCCCTACAGACAGCTGCTACACGATATGTTTACCAACCCCTCGTCTACGCTGTAGTAAAGGCCGCTAATATCATTGTGCAATAATTTGATCTCAATTTAGCGTAACACATTCAATAAAGAATCGGCATAAAGGTTTGGCGACGTACGTCCATGCAGGAGAGGGGATTGACGAGAGATCGGGTTGAGTGGCATTTTAGAAGCGACGCCGGGTTATTTAAATGAAATCCGCATCTATTTAATTTCGATATTTTTTTCACTCGTTCGTTACTCGTATTTCGAAGAACGTGGTATGGTGGAAAGTGAAAACGTGGAAGTCTAGTAGCGAAGTCAATTTGCGAACCGTCAATTGGAGGTTTGTGGCTGACGTCGTGGCACACGTCGGTTTTGTTGGTCACGTGCGTGCACTCGGATCAAAATGTTTACATGTAATTATGTGTCAAGTGGGCAAAATGATATTATTATGTTTTCGTTGACTATGACTTTGGATTTGGATAATACAATAGTATTATCGTCGCTATTCGCATTCAATTGGCAATGTACATATCTAAAATCATTTTTTGTCTCAAAGGATAAGATTTTTTTGTGATCAAAATTTGGATAGAATTGTGAAATTAATTTTTTAGAGAATCATTTTTTCTCTGTAAAACATTCAATTATTAAAAATTAAAACTGAAGTAATAAATAAAAAAAAAATAAAAAATTATATTGCAAAAAAAAACTTGATTTATAAAATATCAAATGGAGCCTCATGCAAACTCTATTGATTACAGCGATTATTGATTACAAAGTGATTACACTCCCTCTCCCACCACACTGAAAATAATTATTGTTGAACTAAAATCCAAATTATATAATTTTGAAGGAAAGTTGTGATATGAATAAGTTTGTGAGCTAAAAACCGGACATAGTTTGTGTCTTGAATATACTAAAGAGTTTAAATTACGCCTTTATTATGCATACGACTGGCCACTTAATGATTACTCATTTTAATAATAAACTTAATTCATATATAATTTATAAGCAAAATTTTTAATTCAATTTAATTGAAACAAATAATAGAATAATCATTCATTTTAAATAAACCAATTATGACTATAAAATATTATTAATGAGTAAATTAAACCTATGAAAAATAATTAAATAAATTAAAATATTTTAATTTCTTTTATAATTTAAAACTGAAACAAAATTAATTATAATTCACTAAATATATTTAATTTCCAATTCAAACAAATTTTCAAAAAATACTGAATCTAATGTTCAAAAAAAAAAAAAGAAGAAGAAGAAGACAAAAAGCACTTCGTTTGAAAAAATACAATTAAAAATGTTTTAGTCTTTAAACGATAAAACATAACTTCTGAAGTCTTCCCTCCCCCCACAAAAAAATCAAATTGGCCAAAAACGATTTTTTTTCGATTTTCAAATTTTTGAAAAACCCTAACTTCATTTTCGCAGATGATTACATCAATTCTGAGAACTCAATTTCTTCCAGTCAACATCGTGATACCCATACTGCACGTAAATAAAAAAAATTTAAAATAAATTTAAAAAATTAAAAAAAAAGTAAATTAAATTTAAAAAAGTTAAAAATACATTGAATTCCCTGCCACCAAACTCCAGTAATAACTAAATAACGTTACCAAATTACAATGATATGGAGTACTACTGGTATGGAAGGCTTTTTGAATTAAAATCTTTTTCAAAAAAAAAAAAAAAAAAACAAGGATTACCTTATATTTCTTATTTCATATTTTTATTTCGCGAAAAATAAAATTTTGCAACCAACATCATATAAAACTATCGTTTAACCTTATTTTTCTTCATGATAGATATTTGGAATGAAATTCTTGAACTACAAAACAACTACCTCATTAAGTCAAAGTAGCGGGGATTTTTAAATCTATGGGCTTCAAAAATTTTCAAAATCATACTCAAGATCATTCCCATGAATCTGCTAGATGGCAATGAAATAATCAACAGAATTTCCCCCAAACAAAGAGGGAGGGGGGGTCAAAGCGAATTTTTCTTAATTCAAGTTTATGACTACCTACGTGCAGTAGTCAATCTATCTAGATCTAATAGAGAACATTTCTCACAACATAATTTTCACTTACTTTGATAGCGAAGAGGAATTTTAGTGTACTACGAAATAAAAAGATTCTTCATTCGTTCATTAATGTAACTTTCAATATGGAAAAAATAAACAAATTTTCATACTTTTCCGGATATCATTCGATAATTTGATTTGGACACTTGGAAATTAAAAATAAAAAAAATTAGACTTAACAGAGGAAATCGATTTTTTCTTTCAATTATGAAAGCTGAGCTTTTATAAATTATGAAAAAAAATCGGAATCAACCCATATTCAATGGTGACATCCCCCTTCATCTTTTTGAAAACTGATGAAATGATACGTTCAGTTTTTTAGTCACCTGAAAATCACAATTGAAATTTATTAAATCGTCAAAAATTGCAGATATATTTTATCAGGTAAATACCAAAATTTTTATCTATTTGGTGATATCAGAAGATGAACATGAAACGTTAAAACCTTGATGGATTTTTGAGAATTCTCCAAATGCTGGAAACTTACGAAATTTCTATCACATCATTTTTCGAATTGAGTTTTTGCCTATGCATCAACATTTTTGAAGAAGGCTAGAATTTCTTAGTTTTTGGTCTACATTGAAAATAATCTACCATAAACTTTTTTTAAATTTATAAGAAAAAGTCATTTCCAAGAATAATAGTTTCTAATAAATTATATCTGTAAATACCTAATCAGGATTGCTTAAATATTCGTGAAAGATATGCTCAGAGAAATTATTCTTATTCGAAAGAAACTGAGAAAAGAGAAGACAGATACTTATCCACTGAAAAAAAATGTATTCTTTCACACTGATACGAATATAAGCAATGCAAGAGAATGTGGAATTGCAAATGAAGGAATGGAACAAAAAAAGACAAACTGGTTTTCGATTGGATGGACTGTAGCAGGATGCGGATCAGATGGGTGGAGTTTACTAATATCAACTGTGTATGATAAAAGAGCATAATCTGGTGTCGCTCCAATCACAACCATGTCACCAGCTTTTTTTATGTTTAATAATCTCGTACGTTTTAATAACGTCTTATATTCAACCTTTATTCTCCATAATCAACTTGTAAATTAAAACTATGTGTAATTTGCTTTTTCAACTTCACTAATCACAACTTAATTCTAAACTTCATACCTATTCGCGCAAACCTCGCTTCATATATACTAAAATTTCCTATTTCTAGAAACTTCGAAAATTTCTAACCAAATGGAATTTAAGCTATACTGGAAAAATATCATCAATATTTCCAACCTGTAATTTACATAAATATAAACATAGTTTTATCATAACCTATTCTTATCACTAACGTAAATTTGCATACTATTTCACTTAATCAAAAATTCAACTTTCAATAAGGTGACATACAGATTTTCTTATTACATCAAGCTTTATTATGCTCCCAAAAATCGTATTAGATGAAAAATGGATCAAATTGGTTAACTATCATATAGGTATTACAAATGACCTCATACCGGGTGACTACTTGATTCGAGCAGCCAAGCGAAAAAATTAGCTAAAAGGTGAAAAATTCAAAACATATATGCATTTTTGGCAACGAAAGTATAAATTAAAATTTTGCATTTCATTGATCAACACTTTTAAACATCAAATAAATATTATTTATGCCATTTATTCTTGCTAACATCATTCAAATATATAATTTATTTCTATCAGGGAAAGATTTTTGCGCTTGTGGTGCTCGAATCAAGTAGTCTCCCGGTATACTCCACTTTCGTTGAGTAAGGAAAATGCATATTCATTATCACAAAATATATTATAGTTTGCGATGAACATATTATTTGGGGCAGTAATTGCGAATCTAACTACCTCAATTTTTAATTTTTTTTTTTTTGAAAACATTAGAATATCGTCTACAATGACGTAATCGTACACTTTTTCCCGTGTCAAAGGCGTAGAAGCTGAAAAATGAAGGTAATTAAGTTCTGAAGTAATAACTACCACCGAACCACTTTGAGAATTTAAGTACTTGAATTTTTTGACGCTGGAAACTCCACGACGATAATAAGTATATTAAAGCAAAACATGAGTGTACAAGTTTAAAGTAGTGGTTCGGTCCTCCTCCCACCCCAAACATCTCATGGTTTCAAAAGTTAGCTGGACATAACTGCGTGGTAAGAACTATAAATAAAATTCCAAAAAAACCAATACAACTTCAAAACTGGTTGGCTTTTGCATTGATGCAGGCTCTTATCAGTAATTAGGGAATCTTATGTAATTACTGGTTAGTAATGAAAAAAATTGAAAAATAATAAAGGAAGTACGAATAAAAATTTATTACATTCACTTAAAAGGCTATGAATCCGCTATCAATAAAAAATTAACCATTACCGCTGCAATGACAACGAAACAATTAGTTTCGAATGATATCGCTTGAATACGAGTCTTTATATTTTCATTATTAACAAATCACCTTGCTTAATATGAATACGGAACCATCGAACGTTTAATAAAAGATAAGTACGCCGACTGAATGGAAGAATGCTTTTAATTGAATTAAATCTGGGACAACGTACACTTGTATCTACCCTCGGCATTGAAGATGCTTTTGATTGTACTATTTAAGGGGATATTATTAATACAGGTTCATAAATCGGGGGTTTTGTGGGTAACGCAAGGTGGTGTCATTTTGATAGAAACGGCGGTAGACAACCGTGCAAAATCCATTTATACCCTTTTGCCGTTTGAGCGTAATTTTAGATTTTGGCTGGAACAGCTGATCTTTATTCTGACTTCACGTCGAACTGGACTAATCACGCAGATTGTAAATGTGGGTAATTTAGAGTGAATTTTGATATCGAAAATATGATGAAGAAATTTAAGTGAGACTAATAAAGTCGTGAAATAACTTTGTTAAGAGAAAAAAATAATAATTTTGAAAAAAAAAATAAAAACATTATAAACGTATCTACTAGTAGGAATCAACATTTGATTCTGAAAGAGTAATGGAGAAATATTTTATGCTGTAGTGACATCAGTTATTTTTTAAGCTTTTATTTATTAAGCGTGTTGAATATTCAACATTTCATTTTAGTTTTTCATATTTTTTAGATTTGCAATGAGTTTTTTTTTTTTTTTTTTTTTTTAATAAAATACTTTTCCTAATAAGATAGTGAAAAGGGTCTAAGATACAAATTTAGTCAAAAATAACACAAAATGTTGCCTTTGATGCAAAACCAGCTCAAAAAATTTTTTGAACCTTCATCCCTATCCCTTCCAGGATTATCATGCCCCCTTTACTGATAATTCAATAACCTATATCTTCCAAAGCAGTGGATGAAACATTTTGAAAATTTCACAGATTATAAGTCCCATGTAGAAGTATGTATGAGAATTTAATGAAAGAAATCGGTTCAAATTTTCCAAATTTTTTTGCATAATGAAAATTTCAAAATAAAATCAATTTTGCGGCAGCCCAGACATGAAGTAATTTTCTACTTTTGTAACATCATTAGGAATTACACGTATTTTTTTTTAAGTTCCGAAAATTAGTGCAAAATGCTTGTAATAATTAAAACTGTAAAAAACACCTTTTTTATGAACTAAATATACATCATTAGGGTAGAGTAAGAAAAAAGGTGCTTCGATTTTCATGTAATTTTAATATGTTGTTCCCTTCGAGTTGAAATAGTTTAGACCAAATTTTCAGCCCCAACTGACTATTTAGAGAGCAGCCAGGAGTCCTCAAAGTAGTGCGATTTTCGAAAAAATCACGGTTTTTCGCTATTTTGACTCCGCCCCCGCCACCAAAAAGCGGTTTTACAAAACCATCTAACACTCGAACCATGCAATTTGAGATGTTGAATCCGCCTGGTCATTTTCATGCGGATCCGAAACCACTTTTAGGTCTCTACAATCACATTAAAAATTGGCACTTTTGAAAAATTATGTTTTTTTCATCAGTTCACATAACAAAAACTCCCCCCTCCCCCTCAGACATAAATAAGGTACGTAAGGGAGTCCACTCGTGAATCACACTTCATATACATGTTCGAAGGATTTAATTTATTCGAAAACAACACTAATACGACGTACTTAGTCATACTCTCAAAATAGCGGGGGGGGGGGGAACACCGTGATGCAAAATAGGAGTTGAATTGACTATGATTTCCGATTGGTTCGAACTCAGCAGCAAAGATGCAAAATATGAAAACATTTCATCGATAGGAATTTTTTTCAAAATATTTCCATTTTGCTCAATTTCAACGTTCACCAATTTTAGCTATGGTGTTCTCAAACTAGAGTTTCGAAAAGAGAAAAAAAAAATTAGGGATGAAAAATACATTAAACTTCGTTTTTTTTTTTTTTATAATGCCAGACCGATATTATAATGAAAAAATTGAATTAAGTAACAAAAACGCAATGTGGGGTGGGAGGATGATGAAGCGAGAGAGGTGTTGAATTCTTTCGTAATCTCTTTCATACATGGATTTATAACTTATAAAAAAATTACTCAAATCATTCAAGTGGAGCATGCAAGAAAAATTTCTGTTCATTATTGACATGAAGTGGGCCACCTTTAAACCGAGGGTAGGGAGAGGGAGGGGGTGGAATCCAAAATTTTGCACAAAGATATAATTGCTCCAGGAAACATTCAACATTATTGTCTACCCATGACTTTTCATTTTAGACGATTTTTTCACTTTTTTAAAGGTATTTTTTAAATTTTTTTTCCACTTATACTGAAACATAATAATAAATTTATCCCATACGAATGAAAATATTAGAAAAACCCTGAAATACCTTTAAAAAAATAATGATTAGAGGACAATCTTCAAAAACAAAAAAGATGAATTTTAATAAATAAAATATACCAACTAAGAAAAAATATTTACTATATTTACAAACACTTATTTCCATTATCCGATCTTGAAAAAAAAATTATAGTTAGTGTTTCAATCAAATGAAAAATGATAAAAATGAAAATAAAATATTTAAATTTTAATGTATTGCAGCATGTATTCATTTTTTTTTTTTTTTTGATTACACTCATTCACTAATTTAAAATGAATAATGACTGACTTCACATTGCAACTAATTTTTCCGACTAATTTTAAAGTTTTTCCAACTCATATCAACATTTTAAAATCACTTATTAGAATAACTGCTATCCGGGTTTTAATATTTTTATATTGAATGTAATTGAATTTGTTTTATAATATTTTGTTTTTAATGGACATAATTTACATAACATTGTCTATTTTATTTTTTTATTAATTTACATTTAATAAATTTTCATTTTTATTTGATTGTAATTTTATTTATATTAATTTTTTTAATTATTCCTGGATTTATAAATCGATTTCGTATCCTTTTTATTGAAAATTCAGCTAAAAAATAAGTTTTCTCTCAAACACTTTGCACACCTACAAACGCGATTTTCAGCAAAAAATGCCAATACTCAATATTTTCCAATATTTTCATCTCAAGTAAGTATAACTTAAAAACATTTTTTACCTTGTCACCCGAAACCGAACACCAAAATGATTAAATCTCTCCATTGGAACATAATTTCTAGGGAGGAGACAACGCTACGAATTGAAATAGGGACGATTGGTTTATCCGAGGGTGAGCAAGGTGGATGCTGACTCCGGCAAACAATAAGCTGGGTCAACCTGACACATCCCTCCCCCAAAGAATACCACTAAGTAATATATAATCACTTGTGAATTACCATCATACAACTTTTATAGCTCGCTGAAATATGTTTCAACTCTGCTGTAATTGATCTCGTAATTTTACCGCGTTCGGACTAGTTCGGTGGTGTCAAATGATGTTCCCAATGATACCGCAGTATTTTTTCGGCAAATCGGTGCCGTGTGTTAATTACGCGAGTGTAGGAAAAATTCCGGATGTGCCTGAGAACACGATGAAAGTGCGAAAAAAACATAAAATAGTGGTGTCCGGTGTTATCGAGGCGGATGCTGAATCGGAAAATATTGCCATTGATGATATACTATGTACAGTGGAAAATGAAGATGGAGAGGTGAGTACTTTGAAATTGCGATTATTCTGATTTTCCATATGTGGTGGCTCAATTAGTGCATAAGTATGGGTGATCATAGAAGACTGACGATTTAGCTGATGAATAAATTTTCTGTCCGATAACGAGTGTTTTTTCTTTGGAAATAATAAATTTGTTCACCAACTCTTGATGTACTGAGTAGCATGGAAAAAAATACCTGCCTTCGATATTCTTCCACCCAACATAATAATTTAATATTTATGCGATGTTTTTGGAACTGTCTAAGAATCAAGTATAACACATTTTAGGGGTTTGATAATTACCTCATTCTTGTTCATGCAATTTTTGGAGAAACCGCAGAATTCAAAATTCCTACCCTGATTAATGTAGAGATTTCAATACTCGAAACTTCAAGACAGATGAAAACAAAGGATCTCATTATTCCGTTGACACTATTCACATTGCACATTTCACCCATACCTATCTTCCATTTCAACAGGTACGAATGAACAGTTTTCATAACACCACGTGTACGATTGTTTTCAGATTCGTGTTTACACCGAAGACAATGTGTTGAAATGTGGCTCCAGTCGATGGTCGTGGCTTAGACAAGTACATTTAGCAGAAGACTGTCATAGCTGCAATTTGATTTTATACCGGGAATCCTCGATTCCGATATTAAAATTGAAAACAGTCAGAAAAATCTTACCTGGTGAGAAGCTCGTGTTATGGTTTTCCCGCGAACTTCTGCTCATCTTACAAATTCCATTCTTGTTACCGAATAATATTTTAAGTAAGTTATCAACTATATTACATACACTTCAGGTGACACCAAGATTAACAATTAAAAAGTTCCGATAAAATTCATTCGCAGTATCACGCAATTACGCACATTTTCATAGGGTTAATTTCTCATGTCCCGACTGTTGTGGAATTCGAATTCTTTTAGTATGACATTCCACTGTTGCCCTTGTGAGGACAATTTTTAAACAGTGTTGCCAACCGTAATTCCCATATTTTATTTAATGTGATTGGTAAATGTTAAAGAGCGCATCATTTTGAAAACCATTAATCTATTACAAACAATTCAAAAATAAAAATCAACGAAAATAAATAAATACATAATTATTGAAATGATGATTAGTCAAGTACGAGTTATATTGAGACAAACACTTTTTTTTCATAGAATGTAGAGATGGACAATCTCATAATAAAAAATGTTTTCTGATCAGATCATAGATCATCAACTGAAAGATGATCTTGCATACATCATATGATTTGGCTGCAAAAATATTTGATCTGAAGATCGCGTATAAAATGAAAGATCAAAGATGAGAAAAGAAACCTATCATTTTTTCAATACAGCTCCTTCAACTCAATAATTTATTTGAAAAAGAAATGACATGTTTGGCTTTATCACACAAAGTTTGTTGCATAGAAAAGAAATGATTTTCTCTTAGATTCGATGAATGCCTAACTGTAATAAAAAATTTAATAAAAATGAATAAAGTAATATGGAAAAGTTTCCAAGCAAATAGTAAAGTTTTATTTTCAAAAAATAATTAATAATGATGTGGTCGATATGAAATAAGATTTAATTAAAGCATTTCAAGAATTACAGTAGTAACCAAGATCAATTAATTTTAAAATCGTGATATTTTATCTCAAGATCATATTGATCTTGATCATCTCCGAATATTACAATATTATTGAAGAAGTGTTTATTTCCACAGGTGAAAAACAATATATATGTCATAAATGTCGATTCCAATGCGAAATGCCGAATCCAATCAAAATCCATTTATCTCTCGACTGTGGCAAACTATCGAAAACCACGTTATGGAATCGTTTACGAGAGCTTCCAGTTGAAAAGAAAATTAGAATAGAAAATTGTGATTATAACATAGAAACAATCATTAAAAATGATCGAACACCACCGCATTTATCTCCAATACGCATTGATTCCAAGCTAGAAACACCCAATATAACAAATTCAGCTTTTAAGCCGTACAAAAAAGCCACCAACGAACAGAAACAAGAAAGTGAAATTACAGACGATGAAACGAACAACTGTTCTGTTTCACCGAAAATTGTATTAAACCATGAAGTCGTTCCTGAAATCACCGAAGCAAATTTATTATATAAACAAGCTGTAGAAATGGAAACGATAGTCAGTAATTTAGGAAGATTTAAACAAGGACACCTGTGTATATACTGTGGTAAAGTTTATTCGCGGAAATATGGATTGAAAATACATATAAGGTAATGAACATAATTTTTCCTTCGATTAAGAAAGCTCTAATATCTTACAACTTATTTTGCTGTTTGAAATTTCAGGACACATACAGGTTTCAAGCCTTTAAAATGTAAATTCTGCATGAGACCTTTCGGTGATCCCAGTAACTTGAATAAACATGTGCGTCTACACTCCGAAGGAGATACTCCATACAAGTGAGTGGACAGAATAGTTATTGCGATTTATTCGTTTCAGAAATTGTAATATTTTTTTTAACATTGTAGATGCGAACAATGCGGTAAAATTTTAGTCAGAAAACGTGATTTGGATCGTCATATGAAATCTAGACATTAGAGAATTGAATGTTTTATGTATTGTGTTATTTTGTAATAAAAATATTTTTCAATTCATCCTGTACTCAATAGACGAAACAACTGAAGTAAATCCATGTCAACAGTTTATTTATAAAAAGAATACATTTAAAATCATGGATTTTCCATTAACGTTTAGCGATAGATTTAGCTTTATTAGCAAGACGCTTGTCTCTTTCTTCAGCGATGGATAATTTAACTCCTTTACCCTTAGGGAGTGAAACGTAAGTTTTAGTTCCTTTTCCAATGATGAATACGTTATGTAACCTGAAATCAACGAAGTGATGAATATTTCGAATGATTAATCGAGGCTGAAATGTCAAGAAGCCTTACCTCGTGGCAAATACGTGACCAGTGGCATCCTTGATATGGACGATATCGAATGATCCGGGATGTCTTTCACGATTGACGACAGTTCCTACACGCCCCAAGTTACGACCTCCAGTGATCATACATAAATTACCTGAAATAAATGAGGCGTTAAGGAAAGGCCTACATTGTAAATTAAAATCTAATGAAAATACACATACCAGGTTCAAATTTGATGTGATCTAAAATCTTAGATGTTGCAATTTCAAACTGAATTGTGTCGTTTACTTTAATAGCAGGGTCAGGGTAGCGAATGGTGCGACCATCATGAGTAATAATGAACGGTACGTTCTTAGGTCCAGTTTGAACTCTCTTTACTTTACATAATTTGTACTGAAACACAATGAGAAAATAATAAGTGAAATCTCCCTTTACTTTCTACAAAATACGTAACAATATTAACAACATCAGATGAGTAAGGAAGAAGATATCATTAGCGTTAGCTTCTTGCTGCAAATTATCATCATTTGAAATAGCGAATAAACAGCATAAACGAAATGAAATATTACTTTGGCTTCTTCGGCAGAAATACGATGCACAGTGAAACGACCTTTCACATCGTAAATCATTCTAAAGTGTGAACCAATACGAGAGATAGAAACAACATCTGAAATCAAATTCGAATCTATTACACAGAGTTTATGAAACACGGAAATAAGAATGAGACTGTCTAACTAACCCATGAAGCCAGTCGGGTAGTTGTTATCCGTACGAACTTTGCCATCGACTTTGACCAATCTTTGCATTAATATTTTCTTCACTTCTTGACCGTTCAAAGCGAACTTCAAACGATTTCTCAAAAAGATAACCAAAGGTAAGGATTCACGAAGTTTGTGGGGACCGGTGCTAGGTCGAGGTGCGAAAACACCACCCAATTTGTCCAACATCCATGATTTCGGGGCGTTAAGACGCTTCAAATGCTTCTTCGGACCACGGGCCTAAAACATTAAAAAAGAAATTATGCATGGTAAGATCAAATGACAGAATCCGGCAAACTCGTTGATACGGAGTGAGAATAGGTGCATACGTAGCTAAACAAAGTTATAGCAAAAATCACAAAGTAAGTTAATGAAAAATACTCTTGAATGAAAAACACATACCATGATTGAATGTTATTCCTATAATTACTGCTAAAACGTTATATAAATGTAAAAAAATACATTTAACTTATAACTAACTAAACACCAGCACACGTTTCACGAACATCAACGCGGTCAAGGAAGAACCATTGCGCAAAATTAATCCTTTTTCTGTGTTTCTTCCATGGATAACTTTTCAATTTGCGCACGATTTATCGACAAAAATGTTTCGTTGGTTTTTCGAATGATTGTCGTATTGAAGAAATATTACTTCCATTATTTACATTGAAAATCATTTGTTGCGAGCGATAAATGTAATTTATGTAATTAAATTAACTAAAATTTACCTTCAAATCAAATTCGATTAAAACAAAACGAAATAAATACAAAAAAATCGAATCGATAGAATTATCACATTTTTTCATACTTCCCTTTTTCTATTATTTTTGCTTGCAGCATTTCAGGCAACTTCATTGTAATCAAGGTTACTTTTCTTATCAAACTTGATAAAAATAGTGATAATTCTTCAATTTTACTTTACAAAATCAGGAATCATTCTGGGCTAAAAAAAAATCAAAAAATATGTATTAAATCAACCTAACAATTCATCACGTTCATTATTGAAAATGAAAATCTGACACGAAGTAGTAGAAGGTATTTCTTATAATAATGATTATTTTTTATACGTAGCGAAACCTCTTAATATGTGGTACCTTTTGAGACGTCCTCTATTCCATCGCACCGATTCGGTGAATTATTTGTGTAAACAATGTTCAAAACATTTATTTCAAGACATTCGAAGTAGGAAAAATGTTTATTTCTTGTTCAAACAAAAAATTGGAACTGATTTTTACAACCCACGTATTATCAAGAGGAGTTCGGTTACTTCTGCTTCCAAAGAAAACCCTGTCTCGAAAAATGTAAATAAACTTAACAAATCTGACATAAAAAGATTGATTTCATTGATGAAGCCAGAGAAATGGAAGTTGACGGGTAACTGATTAAATGTAATATGTAATAAGTTAATACCCTGAGGCATTCGAACGTTATAAAGATTTTATTTCTAGGTGCCACTTGTTTACTATTCATATCCAGTACCATAACAATGGCAGTTCCATTCGCTCTCGGTCGAGTTATAGATATCATTTATACCAAAGACTCTTCGAAAATGCGAGAAAATCTGAACAAATTGTGTCTTACTTTGAGCGCCGTATTTGTGGTGGGAGCGATGTGCAATTTTGGTAGAGTTTATTTAATGAATGTATCAGGTAAAGAGGACAACGTAATTTATAAATATTGCAAAAAGAAGTATGATTATAAGTATTTCGTTTAGGTCAACGCATCACTAAGAATTTACGAGAAAAGGTGTTTAAATCGATTATATCTCAAGAGACCGCCTTTTTCGATCGTCATAGAACAGGCGAATTAATTAATAGACTTTCTGCAGACACCATATTAGTCAGTCAATCAGTTACCATGAATATTTCTGATGGTTTACGTTCCGGGATAATGGTTGTGGCTGGAGTATCGATGATGGTGCGTCTGATTTTTTTTTTTTTTTTTTTGATAATGAAAGAATTCGAATTTATTTTCGTTTCTTCACCATTTTTAGTTCTATATGTCACCTCAACTCGCCGTTGTTGGATTAACAATCGTACCACCTATTGCCGGACTTGCTGTGATGTATGGGAAATTTGTTCGAAAAATAACGAAATCTGTTCAAGTACGTATTTCCCGTGTTAATCCTTTTGTTTGAAGGTACTCTATAATTATATTATTATCATGAATAGGATACACTTGCCGACGCGAATAACGTTGCCGAAGAACGAATTAGTAATATCAGAACGGTGAAATCATTCAGTCAAGAAACGGCGGAAATTCGTCGATACGTCGAGAAAATGGAAGCGGTGTTTGAATTGGCTAAAAAGGAATCACTAGCCAAAGGAATATTCTATGGAATGGTATGTTTTTTAAATCACCTTTGGTAATAATTCAGTGATTTCTAATGATGAAATTTCATTCAGACAGGTTTCAGTGGAAACGTGATTATACTCAGTGTTCTGTATTACGGAGGTATCATGGTATCTCAGAGTAATATATCGATTGGTAATTTATCAGCGTTCCTCTTATATGCCGCTTACATCGGCGTATCTATGGGAGGCCTGTCGAGCTTTTACTCCGAACTGAATAGAGGTCTAGGAGCTTCTTCGAGATTATGGCAGTTGATCGATAGGGTTCCTCAAATTCCAGTCACCGGTGGGTTAATCCCAACTAAAGAAGCTAAGGGTGAAATAACATTCAAGAATGTTGTATTTTCGTATCCATCTCGTGGTCAACATCTTATTCTAAATGATTTAAATCTCGTATTGCCCAGTGGCAGTATTACTGCTGTTGTTGGGGCTAGTGGTAGTGGTAAAAGCACGTTGGCTGCGTTACTGTTGAGGCTATACGATCCTCAAAGTGGTGACGTTCTTTTTGATGGTAAATCGGTGAAAGAATACGATCCAGTATGGTTACGTGGATGCATCGGTACCGTTAGTCAGGTGAATAAATTATTCGAATTTTAATTCTTGCTAAAATAATTTCGTTTTAATTTCATGTTATTTTGATGTAACAGGAACCAGTACTGTTTTCCGGTTCGATTAGAGAAAATATCATATATGGGCATAACAATCCCGAACAAGTGACAGAAGACCAAATTATTGCTGCCGCAAAGGAATCAAATTCCTTAAATTTTATTCAAACATTTCCTGATAAATTCAACACCAAAGTTGGTGAAAAAGGTGTTATGCTTTCGGGAGGACAGAAGCAACGAATAGCTATCGCTAGAGCTTTGATTAAAGTAACTTGATCAATATTCAGTTCCAATGATCATTCACGTATATTTTTTATATCTTTAAAAAAATTATAATTTTTGGTGTTACAGAATCCAAAAATTTTTTTACTCGATGAGGCTACGAGGTACGAATATTTTTTTTTAATTTTTGTTTAATTGGAAAAAAAAATTCACGAACCTACTCATCCATTAATTTTGAATTTTCAGCGCATTAGATGGAGAAAGTGAATACTTGGTTCAAGAAGCTCTACAACGAATTCTCAAAGGGAGAACTGTACTCACCATAGCCCATAGACTCTCTACCATTAAAAACGCCGGTAATGAACGCGCTATTTTTTCATTTAAAAATTACAAAAAATTATGTTTTGATTGTCTATTTCTTTGCAGACACGATAGCTGTACTGAGCGAAGGTAAAATCGCCGAAATGGGAACTTACCATGAATTAATTTCAAAAGAAAGTGCATTCAAGAACCTCGTTAAACATCAAGCTTTTACTTAATTTTTTACACCATTTAGTTGTATTAGTTTTTTGGTATTTAATGTTGTATACTTTCAAACTGAGAATATTAAAGTTTTTTTTAAATCTCAAGTTTGATGTAGGTGTTGAAATAATAATTTAGAAAAGAAATATTTCGGCACACTTAGAAGTACAAAAACTGAAATAATTGTTGTTTAATTCTCTAGTAGAAGGATCAGAGGGAGGTTGGTTCGTACTATCGCCACTCCGCAGTCGGTGTTGGGAAGAAACGAATGTTGGTCATTTTCGAAAAGTGATCTATCTATGGGAATGGATTTTAGTAGCTAACTTACGTCAATAATATACTTACAAAATTTCAACTCCGCGGGTAAACGGTAACATATCCCATTATTGGGTCAACTTTTGAAAATTTTTCAAATAAATATATTTTTATGAAAATTATAAATATTTTTGTATCCAAAGGTCAAATTTTGTCCCTCAGGTTCAAAAAAAAAAGTTTATTAATTTTTTTCAAAAATTAGAGGTTTGTAAAAATACCTACAAAATACGCGAAAAATTACTTATCCGATATTTAGGATTTAATATTTCAAAAAAAATTATTTTTAAAAATGTATGTTTTAAATTTATTATTATTAGTCATTCCTGGGTTTGAACCTCCAAAATCAGCTTTTTCGTTTCATCTCCTCAGGTTTTATAGTAGAGAAAAATAGCTGAAAGCCTGAAAGCAGTTTTTTTCTATACTGAATTTTTTCTTCTATAATCCATAGGTGGGAAGTTGGAGATGTTTTAACTTTAGTACTTCGGAGTTAGGGTTAAGGATCATCATACACTCGAGAAGAGCACATAGCGCAGATAAGGCTGAAGACAGGAATTGGTACTGAAACCCACCAGCAGGAAATATGGTGCCAGAGAAAAGGTATGAAGCGACGGCTGAACTACCGATGTGGTGGAACTTACGTGGGGGCACGCACCCACCTGAGGAAAGCCCAGGGAGGATGTAGCTCGGTTGCCGAGGTGCCCCTACTTGGTTGAAAGTAATACCACAAGCGTTTGCAGCCAAGTAGTGTTGTGTACTTGTGTGCGTAGAAATAATTGCCGCAGAAAAAAAAGGAGGGGGGCTTTATTCCATTACAATTGATTCAAAATGAAAAATGCATTTAAAGCGATTTTTGGCTACAAATCAACATGTTTATAACCCTGGTGGACTTATTATTTTTCCATAATTTTGAACCAGTTCTTTTTACAATTGAAAAAAGGTATTGATACTAAGAATAAATACAAAATTGAGCCCCCCATATTGAGAAGTAAACATTAAAAATAAACGAGAAGTACGCATTAGAAAATATCTCATTTAATAAGCTCATCCTTTGTGTAACTATTATGTGAGTTGAAAGAAAGCTGGAATAAACATGAAGTTAATATGTAGTTGAGTGTTGTACTATTATATGGTATATTAATTGCATTTTACTCGCATGAAAACATACATACTTGGGTTTTGGTATGCATTTGAGGGTGAGAGGAAGATCTCATAGATATACACTATTGCTTCCTTTTTCCATGATTCGACTTTTTTCTTATTTTAATTTTACCAACTTGTTCAATTCAATTCCTTTGGAATAAATTTACTTGTTTTTGCAAACATATAATCAGATAATATAATTGCTTATAACTCCGTTATATAGGTTTCATTTTTAAGCATCTTGAAGTTATTCTGGGTTCCATCTGATTGTGTGAGACACGCTTGAAATGTATCATGAATAATGGATTAATTTTGAATTTTTTTCAAAAATCGATAGCGATGGGTTATGAAAAGTGGTCAAAGGAGTCCAATAGTATATTCAAAAAAAATGTTCAGTCATATCTGTCCATAATGAGCTCAGTTTTTGAAAAACTCGGACTTTTTCTAAACTAAAAAAAAAAATCCGATTAAAATTTAAAGAAAATTGATATCCAGTATATTTTTTTTTTTTGGGGGGGGGGGAATCATTTTTTCTGTAATAACATACAATAACGTTACCAAATAATTTACAGGATATATAATTATAACACTGTCACAAACGTTTAATCTATATAATATTAATATATTATATCTCAACTGTTGAAATTTTTGAATTGAAAACGCCCATATTACTGAATTCAGCTTTCAGGTTTTAAAAAAGTTTTCCGAGCTTGAAGATACAAAACGTGATCTCTAGAAGTGAAAGTTTTTAATTTAAACAAATATTACTAAAAAAAAAAAATTTTGAAGAATTTCTAGCTTTGACTTCAACATGGGGGATATTACCCTTGACCTACAGGGCTGATTTTTCAAGAACCCGGTTGTTATTATTTTGTTACCATTCTGCTTATATTCGAATGAATTTTTGTTTCATCCGAATCGATACTCTGTGAAATACAACAGTAAATTAATAAATTAATGACAATTTGGTGCGTATAAAATTTATTCACGCGAAAAACAATGGTACGAATTCTTATACTAATAAATAAACGCGTCGGTAATTCGAAATACTGTAAAAAAAAAACTTAATATCAAACGAATAAAATGGTGAAAAATAAATTATAATAATAAAAGTATCGATGATTTTACGTAATCTATTAATCGATACCTGACTAAAAAGCGAATAAATATAAAATAAAAAATTGGAAGCAATTTTCAACTTGCAATTGTCTAATATTGAATACTCAAAATATATATAAAAACACGATTTAAACACTTATAAATCACCTTAAACATAAAAACATTTAATTCGCAAATTCAAAACTTAACGGGAAGAGTAAAAATTAAAAATTATCAAAGTTTATCTTGGAGCTTAATGGACAAATAATTGTACATATGGATATTAGAGATTTGATGAAATCTATCAACTGTAATAAGTAAATGGTAAAATGACTAAATTAGGTAATAAACGGATTATTTCACGTAAATTATAGCTCAAATTTTCGAACCGTAGTTCGTTTTATATTTAGAATATGAAGGTTAAACACCGGATCAAATTGGATAATTCGTAACGATAATAAGTACTTTAAACTAGGCACGCTTTATTTGCAAGATTTGCGTTAAAAACTAAAAGCGATTATTAAAATGTAGAAATTCGTTGAGCAATAGCTCGTTAGCGTGTCCTAGTGTTGAATAACAATGAAAAAAAAAATGGTCATAAACATAACAATAGTTCAATCTTTAGACTCAACAAAAAACTCGATTTCATCTTTTAGTTTTCGAGAAGCAGAACATTTTCAAGATAATTGGTAATTTTTTGAATACCGGTCTCGATGTCGAAGTCGATCTGTAACCGAAAGTAGAAATTACACGTTTCAATATACATAAGTATGAACTTTTCTGATGAAAAATTAAAATAACTCCAATAGTTAATTTCAATTTCAAAATTCTTACCACATGAAGGGTGAACTTTTCGTCGTTGTTGGTAATAAATATACGATTGTTATTGATGTCGTCCTGGTTGGTAACAAAGATATGATTGTTATTGAAGTCTCGTACCATGCGCTTCTTAATAGGAAAGCTGAAAAATAACATAAAGACGTATGAAGATGAATCAAACACTGAAATAGCTAGGAAGGATCTACATTTTCTAGAACAAAAGAAGCATTATACTAAAGAAAGAGCAACCTGCTCCCTCAAGTCTCTCAAAAGCGTTCAAAACGGCGATTTAAGATTAAAGAGAAAAAAAGGTACTATAGGTAACCTTTTTTTTCATTACTCATTTGAGTACACGATGTATATAGTTATAGGTAGCAAACATTCCTCAAATCAAAATCAACGAATTTGTAATTTTTACAAGCTGGAAAAATGATGTTATTTTTGTTTTTTTGCTCTCGATCCCTTATGAAGTCCTTTGGTAGGTACGTTTCTAAACCAAACTAAAATTGGCACAAACTCGATAATTGTATTATACGTACTTTTGGAGTTTAGAATTCAAATCATCTTGCAAGGTATTGAATTTGTTTTTGTCTTCAGTTCCGAAAAAGTTACATCCCCAAGCCATTTTCAACAAGGACACAGCCGTTTCATGTACAGCCATGAAGTCGTCTTTTGGTAGACGTAATACCATGTAAATCACTGCAATTAAAAAAAAAAGTATACAACTTTTTACTCAACACTATGACATAGGCACTCCTTTGAAGGCGGGACTAATACAGTTTGCCCTTGCAAAGATAAGGTTTAGGATACAAGAAAAGTATTTTGAACCGATTATTTTGTCAACTGGATCGAAAAATTTGAATTCTTTCAGACATGGAGCATGTACCGGTTCCCAAATATTATTCAGATTTAGGAGAACGAGGAAAAATTGTTGTGATAGTATTTTATTCAATAATATAATTTCATAAACTTTGGTTTTTTTTTGTATTTTATCATTTATATTCATTGGCATTTGCAACCTAACCAAACACTGATACAAGTCAGGGCCCATGTTTTAAAAGAATTCATTATCAACAATTAAATAATACACATAAGTTCAAAGATAAGCAAAGAACTGATTACCCACCAGTTGTAATTGCACTTCTTAGCAAAACTGGGAGGTTTTCTTTACAATAAACGCAACTCCTTCGAATAGGTGTTTTCAAAATGGTTTTGATTTCACCGATACTCTTTTCGATTTTAGAGGTGCTTTGGTAATATTCAATCTGAAAATATTGATCATAAAATTTGCTATTAGTATCATCTGAAGCAGTTTATCCGAAACGATATTTGTGTTTCGTCAAGTTTTTCAATAAATCATGAACCTCAGAGAGGTGTTAACAGATCAATAAAATCCAAATATAAGAATATAATAAATAAATAGAATTATTAAAATGTACAGAAACAATAAAAAAAGAAAAGTAGGTAACCACATGCGCGTTACTAAAGGTAAGTTTTTATCAACGGATATCCAGACTTGCAGATGATGTTGGAATCTTTTCGCTATCAACGAGGGTAGTAGTCTAGCTAATCTATTGATTTTACAGAAAAAAATTTCCAACAAAGATATTTTAATGAATACCTTGGGATGATTCCCCAAACAACATACTATAAGTTCCTATAGATAGGAGTGTCGTATAGCCCAATTTACCACGAAAAACTGATTTGGCTCCATTAGTTGCGGGCATCCTATTGCATGCTACCTAATTTTCGGAAATCCAAAGCACCATTATTTTCGTATAAAACTATTTTACCTACGACTAATGGAGACCGATATAACTGCATCTGAAAAAGTGCCACTCCTCGACCCCTCCCCACTCCGCTCCCAAAAAAATGGGACCAAGATGATTTTCTATACTCAGGGACGGGTCTCTGCAATATCCAAACATAGAATTTTATCTGCCTCGAAATGTTGATGGAATCCACTCTTCAGCAGATGGAATAGTTTAAGAAAATGAAAACCGCAGACAGATATATCGATAAGAAAATCAAAACATCTGCTTTCTTCAATACGTGGAAACGTAGGGGAATGGAATATCACGCACTGAACCAGATGTCGAATTGAACGTCGATAGGCGCATATGTATGTTGTTATCGGACTTACGGCGTGTGATCATTTCAATGTTACAGGTTTCATGAAGAAATCCAAATTTCACGAAACACTTAAAACAAACTAGTTTCCAAGTTTGAGGTAAGTTACAAGATATACTTTTATACTACATGTTAATATACTTCAAGAGAATCATGAGAACTCCGAACATCAAAATTTCAATGGACAAAAATCTGTTTGAAGGAAAACACAGCAAGACCTAGTAACCAAAATTTCAGCTGGAATTGGGCATTTGGGAGGAATTATGATTTTTCAAAAATTTTGAAATTGGCAGTTACTGATTTTAATGAAGAAAAATCAAAAAAATAATATAAGTAGATCTATACCAACTTTTCTGGACCGAGTCATCGAATAATAATTTCATTACAGCAAAAAAATATTTTGACTCTCCTCAAGCAGTGGGTGAGATCAAATTAACCAAATATGTCATATAATGGGCTGGGCTAAGCAATGATCACTGTATTATAAGATCATAATTTACAGGTATACTAGAAACTAAGCGCACCTAGTCAGACACCCAAATTTTGAAATTGAAGTATTAAAATTAGGTATTCGATCAAAATAAGTGGTTCCCAAAGTTGAAGTTGCAATTGGAACTTTTGAGCATGCAAGGCATTGTCTCGAATTTTTAACATTTTCGAAGCAACTATGTTTGTAATAAAAGTTTCAAAACCATAAGCCTCCCCTTCCCACGAATGGACAATTTGTTATATACTTTTGAACAAACTTGGCTGCAATGAAATCAGAATGTTCAAGTATGGATGATTCATTTGTTGGATAATTTTATAATACTAAATCAAAGAAAATTGTTACATAATTCAAACAAATTAATTAAATCTTTTTAAAATCAACTTTACTCTTAAGCAACATAACTTTCATTCCCTTTTCAGAATTATCCACAATGTCCCTTACAAGGGAGTAAAAGTAGTACAAATATCCTACTTGTTCATCATTAGGGTCTCCTAGTGATTGGTGCTCAGGGAACAATTTTGCAACCAAAAATCGGTATTGAAACTTTGATTACCAATACCAACAATGAACTTAATTGATGAATTTTGACTTTTGAAAAGTACCAAGGTACTTCTCTCAACTCAAAAATACCTACACCTACAGTTCATAAATCATCTTGTTTTCAACCGTTTCATGAAACATCCCATCACGAACGCATACATCAATAATTCAAGGAATAGGTATGCGATGATTAATATATTAGTCCTTCAAAAATTTTCAAAATCAAATCACAAAAATTCATCGAACTGAACGCATGATTCACGAATCCGCCATTCTTCCGAAAAAAGAACCGCCTTCTAACAATTTCTCTACCACACCCACAGTTTCAGTGTAGTACAAAAAGAACGGGGAGAATGGTGAGCGTTTCGCGTGAAGACAGTCGAGAACGAGAATTAGAAGTGTACTCTTACCTTGCTAAACGTTTCCAGTCTATCAGCTCTTTTATTCAGTTCGTTCAATTTCCTCAAAATCGCATTTCTAGCACCCGTAGTCATAGGATAAAGACCAACTTTATTTTCAAATTCAAGTATGTTATTAGCATTGATGCTGTGTATTTCGGCGCTCGATAGGTTAGCGAAGAAATACAAATATTTATGGAGTTTGTGGTACTTCAACCATTTATGGTAACCTGAAATAAGCAAAAATTAAATCAGAAGTCTGAAGGGAAAATCTTAAGAAGAGAAATTAGAAAGGTTGCATCGTACGAAAAAATAAATTCAATTCGGAATATCCGATGATATCGTTTCTATCCGTGCCTGGAATATTTATGAACACATTTTCGACATCTTTCAACTATAAAAAAAAGTAGTAATGAACAATTCATCGAAAATCTGACACGTATAGAAATTCAAAATCACTCACTTCCTTGCTATCTTCACAACTAGGTAATAACAACTTCAAACGTGCTTGCCATCCGTTGAATAACCTATAAAATAATGTATCGAACATGAGAAAATCATTAACCGCATCAAAATTCGCATAAGAAAATTTTTCCGTTCGTAAGTTGTGCACTGTTGTTTACATGCAACTTCTCCTCCCAAGCCGTTGGCTTTGATTATACACTCTCCTTGAAACAATGAGATTGACCTTCGCTAACAAACATACTGGCGCCGTAGTGTCGCAGTTGGTAAGAAGCACGGACCGTGAGATCCCATCATCCCTCCCCACATTCCAAGTGTTCTAAACGTGGAACCCCGAATACCACGAAATAAATTGTAAACAATTTTATACGTTACTTTTTCTCTCGCACGAAAAATGGATGACGTTTTATTCTTGCGATGAGATTCATGCATTCCTGCACGTATGTTTTACTGATTTCCGCATAGCTAAAAAAAACCGGGAAAATTTTCAAGTAGACTGCCCTCAATTCGTGATTGTTATTGGTCGAACTAATGTACGGCAGCATTTCGATTAGTTTTAAAATTCCGATCTCTTTTTTCGTGAATAATAACGATTTGACATAATCTGAAAAAGGATTCAGATCATATGAAACTGAATTCTAAAAAAAAAAAAAATGTTCAGCAGAAATACCACAGTTTAACATAACTGAGGTAATTTTGCATGAACAATATTTTTTTCACATGTATAGTTAAAAATAATAGAGGTATTTTAAAACTTACCCACGGAATTCGATTTTCTTTTCAAGTCCACTAAAATAAAATTATCACAATTAATATATTTGAAAAAATGATTTTTATGAGCAAGTAATTTTAGAATGTTGTTTTCAGACTGTCCACTCGATTTCTAGAAAAAAAAAATAAACACTTCAATAACCTTGTACGAGGAGAAAAGTAACATTTTCTCAGTTTTCTCGATGATCACTTGAAAGAAAATCATCATTTTTTTTTTCATAAAGCAATCAAATGACCTAAGACCATCAATGTCCAAGATAAAATTGTAGGAATCAACCATATTTGGAGGTTCTTCCTTCTCTTCCCACGCCCTTCTTTAATGATTATAATGCACAGATATAACCTCAAGTTTTGAAAATTAATAATTTCGTAGTTTAAAGCATTTCCTAAGAAGCTAAAAACTCGATTACATGAAGAAGAATTTTCAAAACATGCCCAAAATTTTCACTTCTTCATTATCAAATAAAATACTTGAATTTTGGGCACTTTCATAAAATAAAAAAAACTTGACCAATTTTTTTCAAATCTTTGAAGATTGGATACAAATCAGTGAGAAATTGTTGAAGTCCCCATCTTATCATTTTTTAAACCAAAGATGTGTAAAATTTTCGAAGCGAGTCTCAAAATATTAAATCCATGTTGGTATTTGAAAGCATTTCAACGAATGGTCTTATAGGTCATTTGATAACTTTAGGTAACCCATCTGAGGCCAATTTTTAATCCATTTTATTCCGCGTGTTTTTTCATTCTTACAAAATAGAAAAATGGATATTTCGAGATGAAAAACAAGATTTATCAATAAAAAAAATAGGGAGAAAAAACAATTTTTTCTCAGTCTGTTTGGCAAAATAAAAAAAGGAAAATATAAGTTTTTGTACTGAAAACTTGTAAGATTTCGAAATAAAATTCATGAAAAAGTAACAAATGCTATCTTTTTGGGAAAATGGTAATAAAAAAAAAACTAAGGTACTTCAAGCGTGATCTAGTGGATAGCCTGTCTTTTGATTGAAATAAGCATTTTTTCGGAAAAAATTTTCATATTTTCAAATGAATACCTATGTACTAAGTAGAGTAAGATACCTATACAAACAAAACCCCATCTAAAATACCACGACTTTTCTTATGAAAAGTTTCATAGCATTTCTGCCTCTTTAAACCTAAATGCTTTGGCTATTAGGAATAAAAATAAATCATAATATCTAATCACAAAATGAAGGCTTTGGACTGTAAGCATTAAATACAATTTTAAGATTTATCATGAAATCATACTGTTGATATAAAAATGAAAAACACTTAAAAGAAACAATGTTAAAACATGCTTGCCATTGTTTGAACAATATTCATCATTATTTTGTTAAACGATCAAGAAAAACTGAATTAATATTTTTATTTGCAAATGTATAAACCGTTAAAAGAATAATTTTTGTTTTCTATTAATTTAAAAATACCTAATAAAATTTCGATTAAAGTAATAGCGATATAACTTGAAGTTTAGTGAACAAAAAAAAAATGTAAAAGAGAAACACTTACTTATTTGAATCAATATTGAATCAACTAGATAATGGAACAACACTTATAATCGAACTTTTACAACAACGTAAACAGAATTAAATTCTTAATGAATTCGACACTCGACATCTGATTTTCATATGGTATGACCATTACATCGTCCATTGGTATGATATAGTTAATAGTGGAAACCTCGAGCTTAAGCCAAAGCATTACACATTATTGAAATACTTCTCCGCAAGCTTGGAAGGGATAACTAATGTCAGAATCATGATACTACACAGTCAAGCCTTACACGACTAGTTCAACCAATAGTGACGTTGTAAATTGCGAGAAAACTAATCAATTCCCCTCGCTCTTTATGCAGGCGGTACGATATCGGTTGACATGTTGAATGACGATAAAAGCATCATAAATTAACTCTTGATTTTGGTCACACATTCTTTTTCTTCTATTCTTTGAAATATATTGGAATCTCCTGCATCTGCTTCACGTAACGTATCCCATATTTGTATTGAAAAGTCGTTAATTTGAATTTTCTTCCAAATGTGTGTTACTTGGAAAATAATTTTTTGGTAATCACAAATTCAAAAAAGATTTCAGCGACAATTTTGAATTAACCACTTAATTTGAAAATTCTGTTATTTATCATAGCACAATACGGTTTGGTAGGGATTGTATTGCTTTTTGTATTTATTTGATTACGGAAATTAGTAGGTCTGTGCGTAACTTGAGCGGTAAGTTCCCGTAAAGAAAATTTGGACTGAGGTAGAGGGGTTTATGTCCTGTTCAACCTATTTGAAAAAAGTTTTAAAAAAAAGTAGTATAGGCACGTGCTATATCATTTTGTAGGGACTTGGATACGCAGTATTTTTCATCTTCACAGAATTTTTTACCGTTATTCTAATTCAAGATTAATTAAAATTATGATTCATGCATTCATGGCATTTAAACAGTGTGGATTTATAGTCCCTTTTCGAACCTATCTAAAGTCAGCTTCATTTGTCAATTGTACACTCTAGGTGAAGCAAGTAGAAATGTGTGCAAGTTGTATATCTGCTAGACTCGGCGGTTTCTTTCAAAAAATTCCGTCCAAATTGCTGAGACGAGCGATAACCCGAATTGGCAGTGTTGAAAAGAGTCCGGGTTGGCAATGATGCTTCAATTCTTATCACAAAAAACAACAGCAGCGGGCCATAGGGTGCTTCAATCTTACTAATTAAAAATTAAACGAACCGCTGATGTTGCTGATTTGTATTAAACGAACTGACGATAGCAGTACATGCCTACATGTCCATAAAATGTTTAGACAAAAATTTTTAAGAATTGAGTTTTCATTTGAAAACGATAGCTATTACAACTTACATGATTAAGGAAAAAGAGATGGGAGAAGGTGAGGTCTTCATATTTTTGCATTTTCATGCCTTTTGTAAGTAATCTCAATACTTATGTAGCAAACATCTAAGGATTTCGTATAAATTTTGCACACGTTTTTTACCTGTCCATAGATGGTTCTTACCGCAAATTCAGGTCCCTAGCCTCCAAAGGAAGGAATGGTGGTCCAAAAAACAAAAAATTTATGTCTCCTCTCTGAATGGAAAGATTTCAATGCTTTTTATATCGTTGTCTCACAAATATTAGCAACAATTCATGTGAAAAATTTCAAAAGAATGGGTCAATAACAAATTCCATAAAAAAATTGCTAGTACTAGGTGTTAGCAAGACGAGCTGAAAAAAAATTAAAATCGTTCCACTCAAGAAGAAGGCATAAATTTTTTGTTTTTTTCAACCCACCTCCCCCCTTATGAAGGCTAGGGGCCTATGAAGTGCATTTTATACCCTTTCTAATGGCATATCAATAACTTTTCCCCGAACCATCCTTCTTTCCACGTTTTGCAAAAGTTGACCACTCTTAAGGAAAACTAATTTTACCATCAACTTAACGATGCCGTATCTAGCTTCTAATTCATCAACCTGAAAAAATTACTGTATCATCGGACAGTTCATAATTTACTCTAAAAAAACGCCCTATCACCTATAACGTGAATCGCGCTGTTTAGGCGCAATAAACGTGAGAAAAAGCTTGTCCATGTTAATCTTCATAAAAGCAACGCGGGGTTCCAAGGTTATGGCGTCACAATTAACTTGGAATTGATCTAAATACAACATAAAAAAGCCCTTAATAAGTACTACATTTCGTTTGCTGAAAACATTTTTGTAGCGTTTTTAGTTTTTGAAATATTTCAGTCTTAAGTTTGAAAAACGTACGATTTCGCGTTTTTTCAAATTCTTTCAAACATTGAATTAATATATCTATGGAAGGAGAAAAGCTAGAAGGGCGCTTGCGCTAAAGAAAATAAAGCGCATTTCATATCCTATCTAATGGCATATCAACAATTTTTCCCCTACCCCTCCTTCTTTCCACGTTTTGCAAAAACTGAACCCCATTTAATGAGAACTAATTTTATCATCAACTTAACGAACCGTATCTTGCTTCAAATTCATTAAATCGAAAAAATTATTATACCACCGGAAAGCTCATAGTTTACTCTAAAAAAAAACGTCCTTATCACCTATAACGCAAATCGCCCCATTTAGGCGCAATAAACGTGAAAAACACTTTTCCATGTTAATCTCTATAAGAGCAAGCGCGTTTATGGAGTCACAACTAAAGGATGCGCATGGGGGTACCGTTTTCACTGCAAAAAAAATGTAAAAAATTATTTCTCGCGACCTATTCTAGCAATTTTCAAAATTTTAACAATTGCGTAAGTTTTACGTTCCCGTTTTTCATTTCCATTAGGTTATAAGTGAATTAATTTTTTATGCAACATCCCCATTATGATTGGAACTAAAAGTAACCAGTTACTGCTAAACAATTTTTCTGCGTACCTTCTTAGTGTACGAAAAAAAAGTATGCGTGAGAACTACATATTTTATTAAGAAGATAAATAATATAGGTAATGTACCCATTCAGAAGTTTGAAATCGCAACAAGTGAAAAATGTTGATGAACAATACATCTATGCACCAAACTTATCGCTCGATCCTTTTATCGTTTCAATAAATGGATATTTAGTTATCATTCAATCTTGCACCAATGAACATACTACGTACATACATAGTACATATAGGTACATTCATTATTCTCTTTCGTGAATTGGCATCGACATTTTGCTTATCTAAAGTACATAGCATGTATCATCTTGAAAATTTTAACTGACCCAAAAAATATCTTGACTGCGTTGAGAGTGCTGAAAAAATACGATTAAATGTTAACAAATTCAAATAAGTGGATACCTAATATTTTACGATGAGTGCTTCGTGTTCAATTTGTGAAAATGATTTTTTCTGCGAAAATGGCGAAAATATTCTCAGCACAAAATGTGGCCATGTTTATCACGGTGAATGTCTCAACACCTGGCTGACGAAGTAAAAAAAATTATATATTTCCTAACATTATGATTAAGCGATAAAATAATTATAATCAAGAGTATCGCATAAATACCTAACTGATTACATGCAGATCCAAAACATGTCCTCTTTGTCGAGCACAGCTCAACGATGAATCTGTATTCAAGCTAAATTTATGGTTCGAAGCGAAACTAACAAAAGAAGAAAAAGACTGCAGAAAGATGATACGCGATTTCGTGCTCTGGTCGAAAGATAAAGAAATTAATCACCTAAAGGAATTATACCAAGCAGCCATAAAACAAAATGAAGAACTGCGGTAATGCATTAATATTTCATAGAGGATATCTATGTGTGATGGGGGTTTTAACATAAACGTTTTCAATTATTAGTGAGAAAATTGAAAAACTCGAAGCTGAAATTCAAATAAGAAAAGAAGTGGAAAGCTTGGGAATTGACGGCTCAAAAAATAAATTGAAGTAAGTTTAAATTACCTATTATTTATTCATTCATTGGATATTCATTTTATATCGATAAAATTACGTAATTTAGAGATCTCATTCGTATTGGCTGTTCGAAAAATGAAGGTACCAGTGATGTTGGTCAAATTGCTGCAAGTACTTCAACGGCTTCAAGCCTTTCTAAGATTATTGAAAAAGTTGAAGTGATTGACTTGACTTCGCTTTCATCTTTGCCCGTTCGAGCTGGGTAATTCATTTACTAATGATAAAAGGAATTACAAAAATCTTAATTTTTACTCACGTTTTATAAGAAAATGTTATAAGTATCTACATTTTCTACCCTATGCGTTTAAATTACTATAAACTTTTTTTTCTCTAGAGGACAACTCATAAATAATCGCATTACCATACCAAATGAGCAAAATGCGCAAAGGAGGCTTCCACTGGTAAGAATTTTCTTAGTTTTATTTGTGCAAATTTTTGTTAAAGTTTATATGATTAAATTATAATTTTTCTCAAATTGCAATTTTAATAAGACTTTATAATTCTCCAAAATGGACCTTTTTGGGAGAGAGTAGGATAACTAGGACGGTTTTAATGATAACAGTGAAAAATATTGTTTGAAGATAGGTACCTATGATTTCTGTTTGGTTTACTGCCATGATAGATCCATGGTATAGGAGGAGCTGTGCTACTTGATGTGGCTACAGACATTTTTGATTAAAAAAAATTTACTAAATATTTTTGTGAGCATGTAAAAAATTTCATTCATTTAAAAATAATGATAATAATTCTAGAAATTTGAAGTAATAAAAGAATAATAATTAATAATTATTTTAATTGAATATTTGTAAAAGATATTGTCAGTTTGAATTTTTTTCTATAAATCTTCTTCGTAGAACTTTTACCTCTTTTAAAGATACGATGAAAATCAATGTGGAGAAATCTGTGGGAAAAATGTGGCATTTAATTTTTTCTTGAAAATAGGTATGATTTTCATTGATGCGCTCCGTGCTGAAGAAAAAGTATTCATTGAAAGTCAATAAAATATATCAGTACCTGTTATTAATAATTATAGGTAATTAAAACAACAACAATAAATAAACACAATGCATAAAAATCACTTAGTACTCAATCGTTAAAAAAATTGAGAAATGCCCGCAATTTATTCTTACCATACAAGGATTCAGTTTAAAAATTGATTATAAGATGTTTTAAATACGTATATATATTACAGCAAAATAGTGCAATCTGTATCTATATTTCCAATTTTGATGAAATTTTGGTTTCCCGTTCGAATTAACGTGTAGTTGGTTTTCAACTATAATTCAAACCCCACCCTAAAACGGGGAGAAGAGGATCAAAATTTTGAATAGGGGTCTTCTAAATTTCAAAATTACATTTTTTTTTAATAAGTGAATTTTAGAGTATGAATCAGTTTTTTTATGTTCTTACCATTTTTCATTTCACGACCTTCCCTTCCCAAATCAGGTAGGCTGTAATAGCTATCGTTTTTATTAAAAACTCAGCTAAAAAGCACCGTTTTATTGAAATAATCGATTAGATTAATCACTAATGGCAAACAAAGAGACAATAACCTCCTGCTACGCCATGTCGCGTCTGCGCCACAACAAGTTAACACAGAAGGGTAGCAGATGTACATGCGTCAGCCGTCATGCGTTCATCTGATGCGGTAATGTACAAGGCGGCTACACACGAGCGAGCCGTACGCGAACATTAGCCGAGCCGAACCTGCAACGAACCGCTCGTGGACCTGTTCGCAACGAATGTTCGTCCGTGTGGATGGCCAACGAACACGAGCCAAACCTACAACGAGCCTGTAACGAACCTGCAACATACTGCGAGCCACGAACCATATTGGATGGTTCGTGGCTCGCTGGTACGTCGGCTTTTTGACGAACATAAAGGAATCAAATGTGTAGTTCGTGTTTTACGGGGTATGTTCGCGGTACAGTTCGAGCGGCTCGCAAACCACTCGCAGACGGCTCGTTCGAGGTTCGGCTCGGCTGATGTTATGGCAAAAATACTATCTTTGAAGTCGACGCCACTGATTTTGATCCAAATTGAAGTGGTCATATTTTGGTCACCAACGAATCCCTTACACAAAGTTTTACCGTTCTAAGTTGATTTGATGAGGAAATATAGAAGATTCAAGAAACGTTATGACTCAAAACTTCCTCAAAAAGCTATTTTTTGCTCCAACTCCCCTCAAAATACACTTAGGAAATTGAAATTTGATATGTTGGTGTTTATGGCTCACTTTTTTATATAAGATCAAAACCAAAAATTTTGAGCTATTTGCTCCTTGAGTGATTCGCCATTTTGAACTTTTTCGAAAAAACAAAAAAGTAGTTTTGTTATACTTCTAAGAAGAGTCTCTTACCATGTTCTGAGCGAATTTCATGAATACACGCCGGTGCTATGCGTGGGAAAAAATATATTTTTGATTTTAGCTTCCTCAGTGATTTTGGAGGGGAGTTAGAACAAAAAACGGCTTTTGGAGGGGGAATTGCTGCACGAAATTTCATGAATCATCCATATCTCATCACCAAATCGGCCTAGAATGGTCAAACTTTATGTGTAGGGTTAGTTAGTGACCAGAATATAACCTCTTGAATTTGAGTCAAAATCGATCCGAAATGGCGGGTTATCAAGATTTGAAGATAATTTGAGGACCCTCAAATAGTTATATCTGAGAAATATGTGTTCACATGATTATTTCATGGCAATAAATACTACATTTGTGCCAAATTCAACTTCTTAAGTGTTTTTGGAAAGGATAGGGTAGGGGTTTTCAGACTTGGTATTGGGTGTGGCCTGTAGTCATGAACGGTTAAGCAAGGTTATGTTCAGAATTTTATGCCTTTCGCATGAGCTGCGTATAAACATTTTTTCTTGTGATATTTGCAAAAAATCAAGTAATAAGTCAAATTCAATTAATGAATTAGTTTTATTAAAATAACTCCAGACTTACATCTTTGGCAATAATGTTTCAAAGTTGAATCATGTATAAAATGTCGAACTCTTTCGAATGAGCTGTTTCTGGACATTCCAATTCAATTTTTATCCTGGATATTAATAACAAATTTTCTGGCCCCTTTTTCAATATTTATGAGTGATAAATTCATTTATAGAGGTTCGCCATCTATGTATGCTTAATCTATGATGTAATGCATTCATTGTTTCTTACAGGGTAAGTATTTTATTTCCAATTTTCAGTATCATTCGAAAATCACCAAGAGGGAGGGGGTGAAAGAACTGGCGAGGACGCTAAAAAAAGTTTGCACTAGGGCGCTGAAAGGGCTTGAGCCGTCATTGTGTACCAGCACCAATCGCAGACTTTAAAACCATGATCAAACATGAAATTTCAGAAAAATGGTCCAGTATTTGGTCATACATCTCTACATCTAACAAACTAAGATGCGTTAAAGTAGATGCATTTCTTTAGCGCACTTCAGTGCACAAATCCAGAAGAGAAGAGATCTTCCTATGTATACTGAGAATAAGTCACACTCATCCAGGGGCGTAAGTAAAGGGGGGGATGGGGGACCTTCCCCCAGGTGTTTTGAAAAGTTGGGAAATTTATAATTGTTGAACGTTAAAATTGGGAACTTGAATTTTTTGTAGAAGTCAATATTTTATATTCTTTTGGGAAAATAAGAACTCGAATAAATTCGAATTGATGCTAGCTCATATTATGTATAGCTCATAACAGACTATTCGCGATAACCGAAAAAATTTCCAACTTCGCAATTCACGACGAACGGTGGCAGCGCAGTTGTATGTAGGTATTAAATTTAATCATGCTTAGGTTCCGTTCTTCAGATGCATGGATAGACAGACACATAGACTGACAGACATACAGATCACAACATGTAAATTAAAAGTGTTGGGAATAATCGATTATTTGAGTAATCGATTATTCCAATACTCGATTAATTGGATCTAGATTACTGAAATAATCGATTTTTTATATTGTCTATAATACTCTGTAGTTACAACGTTTACGGAACACAAGTGAATAAAGGATAAAATAAAAATTTACACTAATTCAAATGTTTTCTATCGATTTTTTCAATCTCTTGGAATTTTTTCTCAAAATTTTTTACAATTCAAAAATTTTTTATAACATTTTTATATCTATTTTGATTTTTTTTTATCGATTTTTCAGCATTGGAAATTTTTTGCACCCAAAATTTCTTTAGATGCTTTTTCAATTTTACACTTCATCTAATTTTTTTCAACCTAAAAATTTTTTCTTCAATTTTTTGCCAACTTTGAGTTTTTTTTTTCAATAAAATTGTGGCGTTAAAAAATGTTTCCAAAGTTCAAATGAATATTGATTTTTTGAAATGAAAAATAAATATAATTAAATATAATTTTGAACAAAGCATTGAAATTTAAAACAAACTGTAAAGATGTTTGGTTGAAAAAATATTGAGAAAAATTTTTGGCTCGAAATAAATTTTGAGAAAATCAGAAAAAAGATTTGAGTTGAAAAAAAATCTTGGAGACTTGAAAAAATTTGGAGAAAATTTGGAGTTGGAAAAAATATTCAGAATTTGAAAAATCCCAAATTTCATTTTTTTTATGTTGTATTCAATCATAATAAAAAAAAAAAACATTTATTTGAATTAATTATAAAAATAAAATAATTTATTCAAATCAATTACAAAAACAAAATAATTTATTCAAAAATGACAGTATTTATACTAAGTCGCAATTCTCATTCAAAAAACAAGCATGTTAAATTTTAAGGTACCTATACGATGAGAAACGATTTCATCGTATTATAGGAATGTCTTCACAAAATGATTATTTTTTAATAAATTTTGTTTTTTTCAGAAACATCGAAGCGTTATTGAAAAAAAAATACATGAAAACTGAAAATTATAAAATTGATTCCCTCCCCACGTAATTTCGAAATCGATTGACAGTTGTTGTGCTTGTAAATTCCAATAGTAGAAACCAAATATTCTATTTTAAAATATTTGTGATAAATATTGTGATATAATGAATGGCATAACGTTCATGAGGTTTTTGATCCACTACACCCTCTTACTCCCACACAGATACCCGTTAATTTTAAGGGTTTTTTTCAGAGAACGAGACCATGTACTCGTAATATACGGCTTAAACTGGATGAACACGTCGTTGCCCAAGTAAAAAAATCCATTGAATGATATATTGCATTTTTAATTTCATACCTCTTAGTTTAATGTAAGGTTACTCTTTCAGGGGACGAAAGTGAATAGTCGTAATGTTGCAACTAGAGTAGATGAGCGTGTTGGCGTCGCCCAGGTATGAAATAAAGATTCTGAGAAATATCAATAAATATCAGTTATAGTTTGAAGTTGTTTTTTTTTTTATTTCAGAGGACCAGAGCAAGTACTCGAGATGAGCCATTCAAAAAAAATGTAATGTGAAAAATATCATACTAGATATATTTATTTTCAATAGCATATACCTGTTGATAAAAGAAACCTTTTTTTCCTAGGATTTGAGAACAAGTATTCGCCTTCTAAAAAAAAACGAGGAACGTGTAGCGCAGGTAAAAAAATTAATGGAAAAATTGTACATTTAAGATGTCATTACTACACGCCTATTATTTGAACCTTAAGTTTTTCTTTAGGCGATGGGAGTGCTGAGTAAACGTAATTTCACAACTGAAATTCCAAAGAGAGCTTTGCAGAGGAGATTGCCGAGATAAATGTTTAATTATATGATTAATGAGATCGAATTAAAATCTCTTTAAAAACTATCTATGTAATGGATATTTAAATTTTTTATTTTTAGAAACAATTACGCGATATATTTTCCATGTTGGTTTACAGTAAATTACTAAAGAGAAAATTCATAAGATATACTCTAGCTTCTATTTTCTGAACTACTTCTTGTGACCGAGTCATTGGCCAAGATGCTACACGTGTAATATAATTTTATAATTTAGTGTATTCAAATATTACCTATTTTTGATTTTCATGTGTCATATACTTTAATTTTTTTGATGCTGTTTTTTATGAATCATAGTATAAATAATTTAAAGATTAGTTTTGTTTCTATGAATCAATATGATTAATTTTTTATGAATTAAAATATACCTAGTAATAAAATAATTAATATAAGTGATTGCTCAAAATATAGAAAGGGCGTCTATTTTATGTTTATTTTTCTTTAATTATGTAATCTCCTGATTGAGGATAATTTTTGATTGATTTTGAATTTTATTGAGATGTTCTTCGGCACCCAATGCAACACGCGTGAATTACGTTAAAAAAAGATCTTAAACCTCATGCTATTAATTTTCATTTTCGCTCTCAATCAAGGTACATCGATTTTTTTTCAAAAATACAAAATTTCAGATTTCTAGTTATGTAGTTAGTATGCGGTAAAAAGATGAGAGTGATTCATAAGATTTTCTGTCTTGATTTACTCTCCGAAAGCCATTCTTCTCTGTATACTTGTGAAGCTGAAATTTGATCATGTTAGTCATTTAAACTCGTTTTCTCATATAAAATCATATTAATCAAAAAAATTTGACCTTTCCTTTATTATTATCAGGTTTCGAAGTAGTTTCTCTTCTTCCCAAACATAATGAAAATAAATTTAGGATATGTGAACTCATTCATATTTATGAAATTTCAGCAATTTCAGGCTCCTCAAGCCTTCTTATATTTCGACTCTGTGTCATTTTTTATTCATTTTGGCTCAATTTCAAGGAGTAATATTTCAATCTACCGCCTACATACAAAGCTTGAGTTTTCTAGGTGCATTTGGTCTTTTGGTGAAGAAATAGACGTTTCGTGAAATTTTCTGTTATGATTTATCTTCAAAGGTTTCCTTTTAAATTCACTAGGGATGCGAAAATTTAAACATTTAGGTGTCCTCAACTTACTCTTTTGCATAAAATCATTCTAAACAAAAATTTCAATGTAGATGAATCAAAAATCAAAACACTTTTCATTGTTTACAGTTCAAATACAGTCTTTCTTGTCATTTAACAAATATTAAGAGATTTTCATCAATGATTGCCAGAGCTACGAGCGAAAAAAACTACAATTATTATATACATAAGATCGATTCCTTTAGAGGGAAATTAAAGAGTCCATATTTGATCTAGAAGATGAAATAAACTTCATGACTCAAAATTTTCTCAAACGACACTATTTTGCTGTAACTCACCTCCAAATTCACTTGGGAAATTGAAATTTGAAAATATTTGTATAGTTACGTACCTATTAAACTAGAACACGTGAAATCAAAATCAAAAATTTTAAGCATTGGAAGTCCGTCCAATTTCTCTACTGAAATTTTAGTACCTAAACCATCATTTTGTTAAGAAACACAAATTCAAAATAGCAGCTTTTTTGTATTTTCATATAAAGAGTATTCTCGTAAAATTTTGAGCGATTTTCATCCATATTCGTTGGTCCTCCATACTCAACCTTTCCTTCCAAATCAGGTAGGTTATATATTAGTTACCATTATCAATTAAAAACTCAGCTAAAAATAATTGATAACTGATAAGCAGATAATTTATTTTATGTATTTATAAGAGCTCGATTTTTACCCTATCACATTAGAGAAACAAATGTGCCTCACTTTCAGTTTCCAAGGATTCTCATAGTATTTTTTCATTTTAATTAAAAGAAGGCGTAGATTATTTCATTTTTAAAATATATAGGTACTTGTATTTTGGTTTGAAAAGAAAAAGAAGCAATTTTTCATCTATATGTAGATATAATTATTATGTTGAAAAACAAAAAGTAATCTACGAAAACTGAATAAAATGTATATGTCTCACAAATAGAAAATGATGGATTATAATTTTAATTACATTATCACGAATACATAAAGCTTTTTGGTTTAGGTTGTTCTTGACTTGGTCACAAAAACTCAGAACACACGGTACCATTAGGACATGTTAAAATAGTTCAAATTTTTTACAAAAACTGGTAATGAAAATTAAAAAAAAAAAAAAAAAAAAAACACGATGAAAAATCTGCATCTTATAGCTTATTAGACAACTTATCTGTAGATTAATAAAGAGTTTCACAAACATTATGAGTACCTACATGATGAAAAATCACAAAATCAAAGGTCAACATTTACAGGCGTAAAAAGTAATAATACATAGTGTTTTATAGCGCATAACTTTGAAATTAATTTAAGTATATCATCTAGCAGTACATACAATTGTAATCATTTCTTAAAACATGGGTATACTTATTATTCAAAGAAAAAAAAGATTGTATATTGAAATTAATGATTGCTTTTTACCAACATTCAAAATTATCAAATGTCGAACTCTTTCCTCCTAATACTTTTGAATTAGTGGGCAAATAAGCATATCAAATTTTAGCATTAGATGAAGGATTCGCTCGTCTAACACATCCGTATGGATTCAAATAAGCATTGAGATCAATCTTGTTATGTTCAAGGGGAAGAATATAATTCAAACTGTAACATGCCAATAAATACTTAGGTTTCTTTCTGCGTAGTTTTTCGAATACTATTATACATTAAAAGAATGTTAATCATTTACCGTGAAGGGGAAACTTGCATTGCTTCCAAAAGCCCACGCCAACTGTTTCTTTTTTCTTTCATTTCCTTTTCCAAATCTCTCAGAATGTCCGCGCTAAGTATTATCCAACATATAGAATATTAAAAGGCTGATACAGAGTCATGTAACTGTCATAAAATGTTGAAAGGACCATTACCATAATTCTCTATCATCATCTATACTGCTCCTATACCAATGAGATCCAAAGTTAGTTTGCGAAGGCGCAGAATTAATGTTCATGTCTTCATGATTTCCCTCCTTATTTTTCAGCGATGTATCTCCGCAACAAAAATTCAGCTTTATTATCATATTTGTATTGACAAGCTTTCGACAATGAGGACACGTCTTCGAACTTAAAGTATACCAATATATTCGAAATATAAAGCTATATCATGGTTTGTGAGTATTAAAGAGTAATTAGATAAATGAGTAAGTATATAATTACTTACCTTTCCATCCATTGAAGAATGCAATGATAATGAAAAATATGGCCACATTGCGTTGAACAAATCGTTTCGCTATCATCATTCGTAAAATTTTCTGTGCAAATTGAACACAACACTTCCATTTTTTAGATTAAACTGATTGATAATAAATATTATTCAAAATAACTGATCTTTGAAAATATCGCTTTTTATGAATATTTTTCCTGCATTTACGTCTGAGACACTACGAGCCTTTATAGTTCGGTATTTACTTTTCGTCGTAATAATCGAACATTTCAAGATAATGTATGCTCGAATAAATAAGTTGCGACGAAGTTAATTGGAATTGTGTGAACATTTACGCACAAAAGAAGAATGAAACGGTAACTTATTAGTATTCTGTTGATAATTTTATTTATGATAGTGGGAAATCACGGAATTAAATGAAAGGCTTATGAATTTTTTTATGTTTAACCCTCTGATGGCACACATAAAAGTAATTTAAATTAGAAAATAAAAATTGTACCGAGTCACTCAAGAAATTGAAATATAATATGTTATTGCGCTCGCTGAAATGCAGAATTTCATTACAAAAAATTGCATAATATCAAAATTGAAGGGGCAACATACATAGGATAAAATAGAACAATTTTTGAAAATTTATAGCTCCTTCAATATTGAAGATAGGCAATTTGTCCTTCTATGTTTTTTTCTTGCAAATCGTTCGAACTACAACATAGCATAATGATTTTATTTTCAATTTTTGCGACCTAAAAAATCCAATAAATAATTTACATAAAAATTCAAAAATAAATCTACCCCTTCAAAAATTGATATATGCAAGCAACACAGATGCCCAAATTGAAGGAATTGTGGCAACGTTCAACTATAAAAGGTGCACAGGGATGAGTAACCGGTTACGCCGGAGCACAGCGAGGTTGTATTACCGATGGGTGAAATTCACCTTTGTGTGCCAGCTAAGGGTTAATGTTTTTTAAGCATTGTTGGACCCTATTATTCCACAAGATTTTTATATTGATTCTGAAACCCATCCATGTCATTCCATCAAATCAGCGTGTGGTGTAACAGCGTTTGGCTTCATTGGGACTTCTTTCATACTAATGTATGGACATACAGCAATTTCTGTGACATTTATGTAGGATGTTTTGCCTGTACAACTCTTTGAAGAATTTTTGAAAATGATGGCTATTGATATCAACTTTTCCCTAATTATTGTTAGAACAACAGAAAACGTAGCCAAGAAAAAACATTCCCTGGGTCATGGTACGGACAAGAAAAACCATTCCTCTATTCACTTTGGGAGCATACAGATAAGTTGGTCATTTTCGCGTAATTTTTCCATCAGTCAAATTCTCTGAATGTAAGTATGAACATTAAGTCAGATTTCCATTTGTGTCTATAAATAAGTTCGTATCTAGCTACCTACGTAATAACCTATCTCATTTATAAATAATACCCCGCATGAGCTAAGCTGTGTGTTTGGTGAGACGTCTTGTTCTCGTTATGTGATAAATACTGTATAGTCAACCATAATATAGTAAAAGTAATGAAATTTGCTTACTTAAAATATTGAAGGAACTGAGGTATACAGTTTTGGAATGAAAAAATTTGCCTAGGGAAATGATCTACTAATATCTCGTAAATTATCGATGTCAGGTATGCATAGTTTGCATCAATGTGTCGAAAATATGATGTAATATCATTAATTAAACAATAGTAAATGTGGAAAGGTTGGAAGGGAAATATTGAGAATAGCATTACTAGATACTTTAAGTTTTTCATAAATAATTTTTGGAAATTCTTTTTCAAGTAGACGTTTTAAGAATGGCTAAACCAAGTATAGCGCATTCCTTACAACAAGCTATAGGTACCAACCCCCATTTCTACTTAGGTATCAAAATGAAAAATTGTAAATTAAAATTTGAAAAATAATGATATGCTGCAAAAATTCTTGTCTCACTGTCTATCAACCATGGGAATTTACTTTTGAAACTGTTCCGTAAAGTATCACCTTCACAATTGCTCGATAAATTGAGGGTCATCCTGCATACTGCAACCTCTACAACATGGGATGCTTATCTACAAATTAAACAATTGAAAGCTCAACTACAAAGATGAACTTTCAACAATGTCACGTACTGACTGATTTACATTTGATTAAAAAATTTTTAAACTCTCTTCTCCCCCTTTTTAAATAATAATGTTAACAAAACAAAAATTTTTTCTGATGATATCACTGGAAATGCAATTTTTATTATTATCTTTTTTTTATACTAATCTTATCCATCTAAGGCTACTGGCAGACTAATTCATACACCTGAAACTACCTCCCTCTAAACTGGATCAATCAGAAATTGTTGCAATCAAATTTATCACAAATTCACCTCATTTTTTAAATAATGCATTTTTCATGTGGAAGGACCTAGAAGGGAAATATTTCCAAAAAAAAAAAAACAAACTTCGGCAACTTAGTTAGGAAGTCCTAGCGTGATAATTCCGTATTGATAGAAAATTCCTATACGCTGTGTTTAACTGATTTTAACACCCCAAGCGCCGAATTCCCTTCATTCACAAAAAAGTATTCGTTATTTCACTTCTTTTCATTTCTTTTTACGAGATTAAGAAATTAACAAGTAAATAATTGTTATTCTATGATTTCAATCCATGATTTACAAGATTATGAATGTTTTTAAACTTTCAGTGTTTCATTCCAGTTTCTTAATTATTCAAAACTGATTTGGGAATAAATGAATTTAAATCAATCAAAAAACCTGAAGAAAATTATTCAAACCATAGAATTTGAGTTATTTAAGTCCTAAATTATTCATTATGCCATAATAAAGTCAAATAAAATGAAATAATTGATGTTTTTACGTGAAAGGGAATTTTACGCTCGATTGTGTTAAAATCAGTTAGACACAGTGTATATAGGTGAAATACACTTATGGTAAATACCTATCACCCGGTTTTTTCGTGCAGCGGTGGCTACCTTTAGCTTTTTTTTCTGTTTTAATAATGATTTAGTCATTATATTGGTCGGAATTTCACAGTATTTGTTCTAAGCCTTACCTTATTAGAAATAGTAAACATTCAAATATGCTGTGTAATGAATATATTACACTTCACTGAAAAACTAATTTACTTGAATTCAATATTATACATTTGTATATTGTATCTAGAAATAAAATGAATTTTGAAATGGCTATTTACTTAATATTAACTAGTTCGATATTGAATGTTTTCATTCATATTAACATTATTTTTTTAAATAATATTTCTTGATTTTTAAAATTCATCATCTATAAGTATGGAGAGGTAGACACATTAAAGTAGAATGTAGGCATATTGTAACCACATTTTTGTCTGCGTTAATATTCTATCACTTTAAATATTTTTGGACAACCAAACCAATCTGAAGCCACCCTTTTAGGATAAGGTGGATCATCTATTTCAACCTGTAAAGAAGATGTTGGACACAAAATTAGCCGCAAATAAACATTTTTCCAACCATTCGCTAGCTGAAGCAGAAAATTGTGGATGAGAAATTGGCAAACACTTACAGCTTCTTTTTTATCATTGTATTTGTAATATTTTCCTTCTTTGAAGAAGTACGTGATGAAACCATCTGCTGGTAAAGCGGCGTCCAAATTACCGGGTATTCCTGCCCATAAATTTATTGCTGTTCTGTCGGATATTTCAAATGGGTGTTTAGACATGTCCACTCTCCAGTAGTATTCACCTGCAATAAGGTTGATTCGAGTTGAAAATTCGATTAAAAATTTAAGGAGTGATCAAGTCATGTGGAATATTGTGGATACCTACCTTTGAACAAATATAGATATCCGTTGCCATTCCATACTAAAGCAGCTTGTAAATCGTTCGGAATACCGTGAAAATCACTTCTAATTTCTTTAGGATATCCTTCGACTAATGTTTCACCTTCGAATTTCCAATATTGAGAGCCTTTGAAGAAGAATATAAATTTACCGCTCTTATCTGTGAATGCTGTGTCAATGTTACTTGGTAAACCGGGCCATTTTTGCGATATTGGTTTTGGGTATTCAGCATCTAGTAAGCCCTGGTGAATAAGTTTCCAATACAATTCCCCTGTACAAAAAAATTGGATTGAGACGTAGATATTTGTATAGAGATGGGAATGAATGAGAATTTGATTTAGATGAATGTAGGTACTTACTTTTCAACACAAAAGTCTCATTTTTGTACGTAAATATAGCATCGAAAGTTGCATCTTTGCAGAACTCTGAATCGTTGGTAATTTTGACGCTACTGTCTTGATTCACATTAAGTCCCAAATTCACTTTTCCGTCCTGAGACTAACATTGGCAGAAAAAAATTGTTATATTTTATTGTATTAAATATTGCCTCATTATTAATTAATAATTACCTATAATGTTATTCTCTGAGTTAGTTTTTTGTACTTACTGCTATTCATTATTTACTTATTTAAAATTTAAAATTGAATGACTTTAAGAATGTTTTTCACATGCCAGTTAATGTTCATTAGGTACTTACTGATGTTTGAATATCAATTTTTATAATCATCGCATTTCCAATTGTTAATTGTTGAATGAACATATTTGAAATGAATAATAACGTAGCCCACTGGTAACCAAAGCACCATCTCGCTGCTTTCTTCCTTGAAGATTTATTTTCTTTTGTCATCTCGATAGATTTAAACTAATAAATTAGAGAATGTTGAAGAATACCACAGTTTTGAACTCACGCTACAAAATCTTTATAATTATTGCATTTACATTTAAATATACTGTACTATAATACCTAAATCGAAAATGAGTTGGTGAATCCTAATCGCAAAAACCTTTTGTGTTATAAATATAACTTCAGAATCAAATCTTTATTACGAAAGTACTGACTATAAATATAAAAATTACCCTTTGGCGGCGTGTGTCCACGCTTAATGTACCGTATTTAACGAGCTTATAGTGCGATCGATTGCTCGGAAGTTTTGTTTTCGTTCGTTAATTACCTACGAATTTTAGTCGTTATCAAAATGATTATAATACTAAATGTAAGTTTAAAAGTTTAATACTTATCTAAATTAGAATTTTATTTGCTTCATTTTATTCGAAAATAGAACAATTTACGTAAAAGTCTTGTTTTTTATTCTTATAAATTATTGAAAAAATTTTGGCATGGTACTTTTATGATCTATAAAGGGTATTCTGTAGTACATGTATTATGTACCTTTTATATTAACTTTGTCACTACCATGTCTTGAGTATTTTCGTTATTTACTCCATTTTAAACAGTAATAGGTAGGTAATCATATTTTTCATACTCCTTAAAGGAAATCTCAGCAATAAAGAGTAATGATTTTACATAAATTTCTTTAAATTTTGTGAAAAAAATACAAAAAATACAAAAACCTTAAAAATTAGGCTTATGAAGGAACTCTAATGAGGATGTTTTTTATCACTGCATAGTTGTGACTACTTGATTCGAAAACCTTAAGCGCGAAAATTCTTTCCCCATAGAAATTTGCTAGATATTTAAATGATATTATCAGCGCAAGAATAAAGTTGAATGCAAAATTTTAATTTTTTATACTTTTGTCGTTTGGGTGCTCGAATCAATGTAAATTGCGCGTCTAATTTGTAAAATTAAAAATAATTTTTAATTCATAAACGGATAAACCTTTGTATGCATTTCATCAAGTGAATAAGAAATTACTAAGAAAATGAATTTTTCACACTCCCGCACGCGAGACAACCTAACCTAACCTAACTTTGAGGAAAGGAATGTAGGTCTGAAAATTTCAAGTCTGAAGGCGCGAAGGGTGTACTAATTAAATAATTTTGTAAAAATTGCAGGAATAAAACAATGCTAAAAAAAACACTTAAAAAAAAACTTTAAAAAAAGTTGACCGAAGAATCAAGCAAAAAAATCGGGAGTGACAAGGATTCTTACCCTGAACCTCCAACACACAATGCTCTCATCTATCTATACCACTTGGGCACGAGTTCATCGGCAACTTCTGATGGAAATTCCGTACACAAGTGTTGCACTGAGAGGTGGAAAGTATATATGTTCATATTGAGGATATACAACGTTGCATTAGCGTGCATTATTTGGACTAGCGTCAACAGACAACGAGAGGCACTTATTTTTAAAACATAAAGCAATGAAAGTTGAAAGATATCCTTTGTCCTTAAGATATTATCCTGATGGAGATCCAGATTACAATAAAGCGGCAAAAAACAACGATGTGTGACGGGCTTAACAGTACACGTATTTCATTGGTGCATAGAATCCGTGAATTTAATTGGTGGCTCTTTGGTGCCGGCGATCTTCGTTCACAACCACAAGTTGAACGCTTCTTATCTATGGTCGCAGTGATTAGTAGACGAGCATACAACGGATGCGTGAGAGTGCCGGTGTTTTTTGTTTGCATTCTTGATGATGAAACTGAAAAAAGTTTCATTTGAACGTCAATTTAGATCCATGATTTTTTGGCAAAGAATGGATTTTCACTTATTTATGATTTATGAAGATGGAATAATTGAGATATTTTAATGTAATACATTTACTTTAAATTTATGAAAAGTTAAACTGAAAGGTTTCAAGCAAACTTCAAATGTCAACAACATAGACATAATAAATAATTTATTAAAAATCCGAACTATATCCGTGTTGACAATATTCCAAAAAATTAAAAAAAAAGAAATTAAATGAATATGGGAAACTTAATAAGAAATAATGGATCTAAAATTGGCCATTTTTAGTAATGTGATAATGTGGTTACACATGTGTTGTTCATTGTTTGTATTGATACATTGTAAGTAATCGATTTAATTCTTGAGTACTGTTGTGTGGCCGAACCTACCTCAGTTTTTATTGTGTTTCAGTGAATGGCTAAGAACTTGAAGGTATGGAGAATTTCTTGTGAATACGTGGTTTAATAGATTTGGAAAGAAAAACATACTCGTTACTTTCACTTACATTACAGATGACAATACTTTTCTTCGAATAAAGCTTCAAGATTTAAGGTACAATATTATATATGTTTCAATACGTGTTATTTGTAAGATGTTGATGTCTTCTGCAAGTTGATATGACAACGTTGTAAAAGCCGAGCATCGATGCATTTATTGTATCTTCATTATGAAATTATTGTCTGTGCAGTGAAGCATTGGTTTAGAGTGATAAAAATTTAGTTTCTTAATTTGACCCTAATTTTCGTTGCGAATGTTAAGTCAATTCAATTTTATCAATTAATAGAAAATACATTTTTGGAATAAGCAAACTATCAAAAATCGAATACAGTAAAATATTTCTGAGTAGAGTTCTGTTCCGTTGGTGGAAAATGCAATGAAATAAATATATCAAACATGGATTAATTAATTTGCGCTATATGTGGTAAATTACAAACTGAATGGGTCGGAAATGTTAGTCTCATGTATGTCATTGAATTCTGATATTGAACTAATTTTCTCTGGTAATGTTATGTTTTAGGTAAGTGATTATGTTATAATCATTACAGCTGCAATCCATTCACCAGCCGTTCGTGATGTACTTAGCTCTTCGAGACTGCTCTTGAGTATGACATATTGTTGGAAATAGCAATTAAAAAATTATGAAATGGTAAGCGCTCTGAAACCTTTGAGAATAAATCTTCCTAATGTTTTATAGTTTAAACCAAATTGTCTTGCTGCTTCTCAAATGCATGATTCACTTTCTTTGACGTGTTTGATAGCATTGAAAATTAATTCTTTATTCACAACAGCTTTATTAATTTTTCGTTTATAATTTCTTATCATTATAACTGAAATGAATGATGAGTAATTAATAAGTTGGTGATAAAAACACTTTATAATGTATTAATGAAGCGTAAATTTGAAATCTTAAAATATGAAATATCCCCCATATCACCCCAAAATTCGTGAGAAACTTCACCCCGTCTTCTTTTTTCGACTTTTTAAAGAAAAATTTTAAATCCAAATAATTTCAAGTGATATTCTCATAAATCTTCTATGATCTTGCCTGTGGAAATAAAGATGACTCAGAAATACTATGTCTTGGATATTACCCATTTCTTAGAAGTATCTGCGATTTTCAACAGCCATATCTCGCAGCGATATCTTCTTATTACACTCTTCTGAACAGCACTTCTCTCCATAGAAGGAATTTATAATTTTGGATCCATTTTGATCTTCTACGGATTCTTCAAGTTCTGCAATGTTGATGCGAGAACTGTTCAATTGTGTGTCATTCAAATTCGCCTTAAACTCAGCATACTCCGTTTGATAGTTTTTGGATGTATATTTAAACCAGAACTTGTAGAAGATTCATCTTCGTCGCATACTGCATGCTATATCCCATTAACCGCTTCGATTTCTTCATTGAAAACGTTTTGATTATTTTTTAAATCGACATTCGCGTTCATTTTAATACAGTGGCGTATTTAAGAACGTCCAGGGGGTCTGGACCCCCCTTGACGATTTCAAAAATAGTATTTTTGCCATATACAAATAAGGAACAACGAAAATGTAATATGCAGAATGCAAATAATCAATATTAATAAAATCGCATAATTAAAAAATGCGAGTACGCAAATATTAATTTTACGGCATCAACTCGTACATTACCGCATCGGATGAACGCATGACGCATGTAACACGACGCCTTGATTTTCAACTTCGATGATTTTTTTTTTGATTTTTTTACTTGCTTAGTTATCATTTTTTTAATTTCTTAATTCGCAATTTAATTTAATTTTCATAAAAAAATGGTGAATAAAATTTTGAGCTTACCTACCAGATTTTTATATTTGAAAATTTTGCTGGACCCCCCTGACCATCAGTCTGGATACGTCACTTTTATGGGTTATCTTAAAAAAGAATCATTGGAATACCCTGTTAGCCGAAGATGAGTGAGGGGGAGGGTTGAATGTTGCGCTATTCGCTTTGGTGGTATATTTTTAAATTTTAAATTTTTAAAATGAAAAATACAGTCTTTAACGTCTTAAAAGTGGAAAAAACGATCATATGGTATGTTTTTCGCAATTGCTATTCGCGGCCACATTTACATCTCAAAACCAAATACGTAGGGCGATTCTTCGTAAAAAAAAACAACATAAAAACACGTTTTTAGGATATTTCAAAACAGTAGTCCAACTTCGCTTTCAAGGCCAACACCTCATGAAGGACTGAACCAAAATTGCCTAAAATTTAATCTCAAGTACATCACTATGATACCTAACTATGTGCGAAAGAACGTAAATTTTCCATCATTTTAAACCTAATGAAAAATTCATGAAAAAACGGCAATATAATGGGCATGGAAGGTAGTCATGATTGACAATATTAATAGAATTAGAAAACGCCTATATAATTTGAAATCAGCCTGTTTACTCTATATGAGATACCAATTAATTCCTTGTAAATCTCCGTTGAGGTTCCTCAGATTGTCTGTTTGAAATAAAAGATGACCATGGAAACTGACTAAATAGACTCATTTTTATAATGAAACTTTTATTTACATTCTATGAATAGTATAGAAAACAAATAATCGAAGATAAATACCTACGTCGGTAAATAAATAAGTCATTTAATTAGTTTTAAAAAATGAAAATAAGTCTACAATTCTCATTTCAAACTTACTATTGGGAATCAAAATACAGAGTGGTTGCTCTCGGGTGGTAGTTAGAGAAACTCTGAAAATGGGATAATTGTATTGTCAGTTATCACTGATGTAGGTATGTAATAATAATTTTTCGAGTTTTTCGAAATTTTTTCTCCAGTTTTTTATGAAAGTTTTTTGAGGAAGTCTTTGGTCATTAAACCTTTCTCCCGCGCGTAGCGCAGGGGGTATTCGTAAACTTGGTGAAAGGCTTTTCTTAAAAATACAGAAAGAAACGGCTTTTTTGTTTTTTCGATACCTGCATCTCAAAATGACGGATCACTTGGATATAACCTTTTGAGTGCTTTTTGAGTCATGAAATTTCTTGAATCTTCCAAATTTCCTCGCCAAATCAACATAGAAAGGTCAAACTTTGTATGTCAGATTAGTTGATGATCAAAATGTGACCTATTATATTTGGGTCAAAATGAATCCAAAATAGCGGATTGTAAATATGTAACGATATTTATTTTCTGTGCGACATGCGAGGAATTGAATAAAAAATAAACAATAAAAAAATGATTGAAAAGTATGTTAAGTACCTAATACGTTTTACTTTTATTATTTTCGATGCAACATGCGGAAAATTAAAAAAAAAAAAAAAAAAAAAAAACTAAAATGAGTCAACGAGTAATTCCAACTAAATCGTTAGTGATCTGGTGTCAAAGTGTGGGGATTTACCTTTTCGATTCTCTCATATTTAAGGAGAAATAAACAAAAAATTAATTCATTTATAATTAGGTAATGATTATAAATTTCATGAAAAGTCATTACATCTCATAAAATATATTGAAAAGGCTTTCATTGCTACGAGAATTTTACGTGTTTACTTCTTTCGGAAAAATTTGTTTCCTGGTGACACTCATAAAGTTTAAATATTTTGATCAGTGACGTCATGTGCTCTTTTAATTTTGCATTCTAATTCTGAATTCGAGAAATTAGTCAGTTTATTATCTGAGCTGAATCAATTGAGAACAGTAAAAGATTTTAATTTTTAAAAATTCATCAACCAAAAGTGTAGTTACTAATCCTTCATTATAATCTGTTTTTTATTCTCATAGCAACCATAAGATTACAGAAAAGTTTCCATCGCGTGTAGGTGTTTCAGTTCTTAATGTGCTGAAAAAAATCACGTATAGAGCTGAGGTGAGACTCTCTTAATGATTACATTTGTTCGGGAAGCTTTCGAATTACTTTCGATCTTAGCTGAAATGATAAATTTTTATTAGGGCGCAAAAAATTTATCTGTATTAGACATCTAGTATGCACTTGAACGTTTCGGATTTAACCAATTTCTTGAGGACGCTTAAAAGAAATCTTATTTATGTCGCATTCGTATCAGGTACTCTTGGTTTTTAGTGTTGCGCCGGATAATGATAATTGTTCAAATACATGACTGTTTGTTTTAGTTAAAATTAAAACTGAAAGGAGCAGGAATGTAAACATGCCTGAACTATACTAAACACATCTCGTAATATGAAAGTCGCAAATGTTGACATTTTTCATGTTACACAACATGGTTGTCTTCCTACAGCGTATAGAATATTGAAGCGCACCTTCATGAAGGCTATACGTCTCCCTTGCGACTCGAATTAGTAATGAGCTCGAAAGAACTTTAGGTTCTGAGCTAAGCGGAGGCATGCTCTTCAAAATGCTATTATAAATTTGCCAGTTCTCGCTATCATTTTTTTTACTCGTGTCTACTGTCTATGTTGAGACGATGAGAAAATGGCGATGGCACATGATACTAGAATTTGGTAGGAGATTAAGTATGTCTCGTTTATGCTACTTTACAGTAAAGTTATGTAGTTGAATTTGATGTTAGAAAATAATTGATACCTAATTGTGAATATAACGAATGTAATTAGGGTTTCCCAGAATAAATGATCATTCTTTCTCACCTTTGACTCCATTGCGCGATTTGAGTAATATATGGAATGTTTCAACGAACAGATGAATTTCTAAACAAAAAAAAATATATATATATATATTAAAAAAAAAATGAAAAATAAAATGCCTGTAGACAGAAAAAGAATTCTTTACCCGATCTTCGCACACTTTAACACAATCTGTTAACGATGAATTTATGATAATAAAAGAAATGAAAAAATTTCATAGTAATTTGGTTGCAAATTGGAAAAAATAAAAAATGAAATAAGAGTGAATTATAATGAATGAAAAAAATCGTAGTCATGCAATAAAATATAGTTATTTTGAATGAGAAAATTGTAGGTGAACTAGTGAAAAAAAGAAATGAAAAAAAAAAATGAAAGTTTCATAGAAAAGTATGAACCGTTATGTTTTCTTTAGTCTGTTCTGTGTTGGAAAGTTTGTTCTCAATAGATGAAATTTTTTTTCGATAAACGTATCAAAAATTGAAATGAAAAGATAAATTAAAAACAGAAGTTTTTATTATAAAATATATAACTTTCACATTTTTTCCTACAGTATGAATTAGTGCAAAAATACAAATGGAAGAAAAGAAAAATTGGTAAAAAATGTGCAACACATTTTTATTTAATATCACGATGAATTTAGAAATGTATATTTGAAGAAATGAAAAACTGTGAAAAATACTTTTGAAAAATGTCCAAAAAATTAATGCAAAAAAAAGAAAGGGAAATCTATTCTTAGAAAAGGTATTGTTCAAAAATGATGCCAGGAAGCAGCGAAAAATGTCTTTAGAAAAAATCTTCAATTGAGGCGAATGAAAATATAAACAAATAGATAAATTTTGAAAAGAAAGTGATTTTTACATCGTTTACATCATGCGATATATTTGAAAAATTTGTATTAGAAGTATAAAAATTATTTGTTGAACCTTAATGGCAAGGATAGAAAGCTATTAGCCGAAAGTTAAAAGCCGAAAGTTGGCAAAATTTAGGCAGATAGTCGAAACCTAAAAGTTCAAAAGTTTTAAGATGTTCAGCTAAAAGCTAGCCAAAAGCCTTTTCAAATACAGTTTATTTCAGCTTTTTAGTTTAGAAGCTGTAACTCTAAGTAGATCGATAATTCGATTCTTAAAAGTTCAGAATCATAAGCCAAAATGAGAAATCCAAAAAATTTTATGATTATATCCGGATCATAAAAAAAAAAGTAAAATATTAAAAAAAATTAAGCCAAAAGCAAAACGTTTCAAGTTGAAAGGCTGAAAGCTTATTAAAATATAGCTAAAAGCTGAAACATTAGAAAGCGAAAAAAGCTAGCGAAAGCTAGCTGTAAAACCTGAGAATAATTTGCACTGCAGTTAAAAATAAATCATCCCACGTATTCTTTGCTAAATTTTTAGAACATACGTACTGAGTAGCATTGGCAATGAACATTCCTTTGGACATAATTTCTTTGCTTTTTGTACTTGATCTGCTGGAAGCAGTTTTCGGTCTGTTTTACATTTTTTTTATAATTCCTGTAAATAGCGTAATTAAGTTACTATAAATAATCACATTAATCAGAAACCATCTTGCCCCATAATGTGATTGCCGCATATATATTATGTTATTTCTTTCCTAATTATTAAAACTAGTTGTTTTTTAATCAAGGCGATCAATTAATGTATCCAAAAACCTTAATTACGGGAACCAAAATCTTATGAGGAAAATTCAGATTTTCATTTGATCACAATGATTATGTAGGATTTTTTGATTTTTGCTTCGATTACAAAAAGTAGTGTTACCAAAAAATCATTTACCTGCAAATAAAAGCCAAAAATCATCTTGCCCCCCCCCTCTCTACTCTATAGGTTTTAGGGTGATGATATCAGAGGTATGAGTGACTGCGTTATCATTTGTGATGTCGTTGATGATATCAGTATTTGATAATTCATCAAGAGATGTATCCCACTGAAGCATTTCTGCTTTGGTTTGGTTGTGAAGATTAGAGTTGGTTCTTTAATAAAAAAGGTAGGTTTTAGCTAGTCTATAGATAGTGTAGCCTTTTTTCCTATGATGAGAATGGTGAAGCTTTTTTTATTTTTCTCTTGTACTTTAAATGGTCCATCATATGCGAATTTAAAGGTTTCTTATTTTAATCAACGCCGATGTAGACTTTTTTTTTGCATCTGCTAAGCCTAAATGTCTAAAGAAATTTTTTGAAGTTTTGTGGTTAATGATACCGAATGCCTAATTTTTACTAATAAACTTAAGTATCACCAATCGTAGACAAACGCCAAACATGTGACACCACAAGCATTGATCAGTTGAAAATATTGACACTTATAGTTTTCTATTTCATAAATTGTGGAATTTGTTTTTATAACTTGTAGTATTCTTTTTGCGTGATACAATAAAGTATCTCAGCCAGTAGATCGTCCGTTATGTTAATTGTAAGAAGAAATGTCTTGTTCTTTAGGGCCGTATTCATAGACCATACCTAAGTATCCCTTATTGCTCCACCAAGTAATGCTTACCAAATTTCATTTCATAGTCTTTTTTCAGTTTCTAGAGAAGAAGTCAACGTTACTTATGGAAGTATGAAGTACTTAGTATAGGATTTTAGTTGCTTAAGTGATACTTGGCCTTGTGTTGCTTGTAAAAGTTTTGAAGTTCGGTTCGAAATTTTTTATTCTCCGACTTTTCCAAGTTTTTATCAGTTTTTTCTAACAAAATAAATAATCCATTTGAATATTATTTCGATGAGCAGTTCATCCAACAATTCAAGTTAGTGGATATCAAATCGGGGTATATTGTTTTTAAATCAAATTATCTAACTAATTATGTCCGCATGTATACTGAATTTAATATTACCTCTTTTACATCTGGAAAAACCTCTTAATAATAGAGGTCATCCCATATGGTCCATAATGGCGCCATCCCCTATGATCACATGATCATTTAAATAATAATGGGTATATCCATCAACATAGCGAACTTCTTTCCACTTCTCAAGTGAAGGCATAGTTATTGTGTTCTTCGTCTCAGCTGTCTTAAATCTGTTCATTCGTTGACGTTCCCTCTGTAGGCATGCACTAATAGATGGAATAGGTGATGGAATTTGGCTACAAGCACCCATTGACGAAACTGAGTCGTCCTGATTAGTAGCTTTGGAAACCTGCTCGATTAAGACGTCGTCCAACGCATCCATACAAGTGTCCGCTGGTACATTCACATCGATAGATCTTAACTGAAATTCAGGCACCAGAGAAGTACCTAGTTCAGAAACTGTATAGAGTAGTGGTGTTTCAGTTTCGTGTTGTTCGAGTCCATTAATTTTATCGAGTTGTTTTTGTAGGTCGCAGCCAATCTTATCGAGTTGTTGTTGTAGACTGCATTCCATGTGAGTCGTAATCCCTGCTCGAATCCCTTTTTTTAATTCCAACGCTAGAGTCGCTTTCGTTATCAGACATAATTTTCCTTCCAGATCTCAATCTCATGCACCTTAAGATCTTATGCACCTACTTTGACTTTGAGTTGATTTCGTGTTTAAATTTTTATTTACTACCTATTTTTCGAGTTCGAGTTGAGACTATCGAATAATTATGTTTGAGTACCTACTTTTAATATAAAATATTGGGTATATCTTTTCGAGTTACTTTCATGAAAATTTACCAATTCTAAAATTCCAGTATAGCTTATAGTTTTTCGAGTTGAAATTCTATTATATCCTACCTGTAACCTTATTACTAAATTTTGTGGCGTAAGGCCAACATATAAGCTACCTCACCACGCAGAGGTGAGGTGTTGAGGGGAAGCTGGAAAATTTTAAAGGGTTAACCTACGTCATAGAGCGTGCAACCACGCACCATATATCCTAGATAACCTGCACTACCTAACTAAATAAAACACCTTTTTAAAAGTGAAAAAGGTTTAATTAATTAAGACTCCTAATAAGTAAGTACCTACACCCTATATGACAATCTTAAATTAAAAACTTATCTTTGCTGTATCAAAGTCTTGACTAATTAACCACCATTCTTGAGTGAGTGGAAATCTTCAAGTAAAAACTCTTAACTTCCGAGCTCGTGAACGCGGTGGAATATTATTTAAATGCGATTCAAATATTAAAAGCGAGAATATTTACATTCACAAATACGCGCGCGAAAATTACGACGATAGCGAAAACACGTTTATCGTTCGAGGTCTAAAATACAACCGAAGATGAGAAGGCTCATCATTTTTCACTTTAGTTTGTTCAGAAATTGTCGACTTATTAAAAAATTCGGATTCATCAATGATATCGCAGTCGCTTTCATTAGTGCTACTATCATCAGAATCACTATTCTGAAAGAATGGTGCATCGCTTTCTTGAGTAATATTAAAATTAAGATTGAAATCATTCGTATTTCCATGAGTGAAGTTAGATGTTGAAAGCGTCGAAAGCGAATGTTTGTTACGTTTATGCCTACAGAACGAATTCAACGTTGAAAAAGACCTAGAGCAACCGTTTTCCAAACAAGAAAAAAAATTCTGATCCGAACGAAATGAGGATAAATGTTTGAATAGTAATAAATCATTGTCGAATTCAACACGGCAGTGACAGCATATAACTGGCATTATTAAGATTTAAAGAAGTAGGTAATATATAGAAGGATTACTCCAGCATAAAAATTATGAATAAAAATATAAACTGGCCACAGTAGACCATTGGAAATTTAAGTAGGTACTTAAAAAATACGAAAAAAAATGTAATGCGAGAAAGAATCCCAAATAATAAAATTAGGTATAAAAAATTACGAACGATTTATTCACCGTTCATATTAAGAACAAAAAAAACAAAAATGAAATTGGAAACATAATGGAATTATGCAATAGGTAGTAAAAAAAAAACAAAAAAAAAAACAATATTATGTATTAAGATATTACATACCAATAGAAAATGAATTATCATTGTCGATAATGTTGACCACTGGTAGCCAGCTATCGAATAGAATATTTTCTCCCAAAGTACCTAGATGGATATTGCATTGTATAATGAATTTTGTAGATTCAAAACGACTTACAACATAAATTAAATAATATACTTACTGCTGGTGCTGGTGAAGGATGAAACATTAGGTATTGGATTGATTTCATCGTTGACGTTGAGTGATGGTAAATACTCGGAACCAGCCGTAGTATTTTCATCATCGTGCGATGAAATTTTATTAATACAAAAAGCACTTATTTAAATTTCTGATTCATGGTAAAAGAACCTTACTCAGTATGATACGTGAAACCAGAAGCAAACAATAAAGTAACGTCTTGTTAATTCTTATACATACAATAACTTTAAAAGACCAATTCACAATATAATTTAAGGTAAAATTCCGTCAGAATGGGTGTTTAATTTTATTTTACATCAATCGCGAGTGAGCAGTATAAGTTTTTCACCTAGTACATCTTTATTTTTTGACTTGATTATAATATTTCAATAAATTTTGTGGACATACCACCATTTAATGAAAAGTTTTTGGACATACTACAGTTTGGCATTGATAAAATTTTCAGGTGTTGGAGATACCACATTATATGTATTTCAACGATTTTTAAAAATATCTGGATAGTTCTGCAAAAAATTGTCAAAATAATTCGATAGAGCGTAACGTTCTTCATCCAGATCAATCAAAACCTCAAAAGTCGTTTTTTTGGACATACCACTGTCCTGCTTTAAGCTAACGAAATAATGATACTGAGAAATGTTCCACAACTTTTAATCAAAGAAGTAGTAATAAGAAGATGGAATATGCTCAACCATCTTCTATGCATATTACAGACAAGAATTTTTATACTGTCAAATCTAATCAAATGGTAAAAAATGAAAAGAGTGACTTGAAAAATCTAACAGAATTTCATAAAAAATATGAAAAATATCTTAAAACATAACATATTCAGGACAAACAAATTTTGCTGTTCAACTGGATCTATTTTATATTAATTTTTTATCTAGAATGTATCCTTAATATTTATTTCATTTAGACTTCCAATGATTTATTTAAATAAATTTAATAATTGACCTTTTTCGTTTCATTAAAGATAAAAATGCAAAGTTACTTGATGCCAGCCATAACACATTTCATAAAGAATGCCCGCTTCTGTTAAATCATTTGGAAAATAATACAAAAAGAACCAATTATGGATGTTAAGAATCGACGACCTAATAATGATCAAAATAACCAAAAAATAGATAAATTAAAATACTGGCAATATAATTTTGGTAATAATAAAATTAAAACAGGAACTACAGTTAGTTGAGGCTAGTGAGGAAGAAGTACATGTGATTTTGGCCTCTGAGCTTTTGACTGAGCGAGTTAGTAATGAAGTTCATAAAAAATATCATCTAAAAGTATTTGTTTTTCACAGGTTCACCATCCAATTTCTAATATCGCTAAAATAGTGGTCGGAGATATTTCGATCTTGTCGGTATACCAGTCCCCTAATGAATCGACTGATACGTTATTCGGGTATCTTGATGCATATATAAAACGCTACAATGGTAAAAAACTACTTATTACAGGAGACTTTAATGTACATTCTAACTTGCTACCATTACGTAACTCTAGACGTAATAATAATGGCACAATACGTGCCAAAGATGAGGCATTTGATAACATTATTATAGGTAACAATTTAACAATAAAGAACACATTTACGCCAACGTTTATTAGAGGAACAACAGAAACTATCATAGACTATACATTGACCACTGCGCAGCTGGCCAGTGCGGTGTTGGATTGGCAAGCTGTGTCAGTTGATACGCACGATCACCTTAGGATAATGTTCACCATTTCGCTAAACCCTTTAACAGATAAAAATACAATTACACAAAATGATACTGTAGTGGTCTACGATTATGAAAAAATTAAAGAGTTGGTTGAGGTTTGTGATCTCGGAATGAAGGGAAAAACGGCGCCTATGGTCTTGAGCGTACAGGAAATTGACGAATGGATTTTGAATTTCGAGCGTACAACTACTGAAATACTTAAACGCTGTGCGTTGCCGGCGAAGGACACGGTGCTCAGGTGGTGGACTACTGACCTGCAAAAACGCAAAGCTGAAGTGAAAAAGATATCAAGAAAAATTCATAAAGTACGAAAGAAAACAGGAGAAATAGGCCAATTGCAGGCTATGTGTGATGAATACAACAATATGAAAAAAATATATCACAGAGAAATTATTAAAAGAAAAAGGGAAGCCTGGAAAGAGTTCTGCGATTCAGCTAAACCGTGGGGTAAACCTTATAAAGTCGTAAAGTCGATGGGTGATAGTGTTGTCAATATTCCAAATTTCAGACCTAATGAATGCATCACTGAAAAGGAAAATATCAAAATATTAATGCATAGTTTATTCCTAAGAAAAGATAAAGAAGTTTGTAGTCTTCGTACTGCCACAATAAGTAACTTGAATAGTGATGAATTGAGCGAGCTTGAGTACAGTTTGGTGAATGAAGATTTTGCTAAGGTGACTCTGACTGATATACTGCAAATTGTTAAAGAATTAAAAAACGGTGAAGCTCCGGGCAAAGATAATATAGGCAATAAATTTTTCAAAATTCTGTCTAAATACCACGGTGAGATGATGAGAGATGTGTTTCAGTCTTGCATTAGGAATATGTACTTTCCGAATGCATGGAAAACAGCTTGGAACATAAAGGACCAGGTGGGGTATTATACAACCCCAAAACACAGTATGTTCAGTGGGGTCGTATAATACCCCACCTGGTACTTTATGTTCTAATATAAAGCGAAGTCGTATAATACCTAACCTGGTACTTTATATTTTAATATGAAGTGGGTCGTATAATACCCCACCTAGTTAATAAACACCTTGTATGGTTGGGATACTACCTAACCCCACCTGGTACTTAACGTCGTGTATATTACTGGGGTTGTATACTACACCTGGTACTTACAGGGTTTTAAAAATGCATTGTTCTGAGCTCAATTAAAACGCTCAAAAGCCATTAGTGACCGTACACCTGGAATAGTAATACCATGTTATACCTATGAGTAAATTGTACGTATGTTATCATTTTAAAACAAAAACAAAAAGAAAATTATTAATATTGTTTCATGTATAGGTATTATTATTATATTCTTAGGTGAGTATAAGTTTATACTTACATCGGTGTCGATGTGCGGACATGTCTAAAAGACGGCTCCTCATCTGATGCAAAATGCAAACGCCTCGGCCTGTAATATAAAATTTATTTTTAATATAATATTAATGTTAACGTTTAATGTTTTAAAAAATTCGAAACTTACCATAAAGGCGAGCGTGGTCGACGCGGAGGCATCCATAATGGCTCTCGTGGTAGCGGCCGCACCGATGGTGGTACCAAACTGCTATTATTATTATTATTATTAAAATGATAATAATTAAAAAACATTCTCTTTATTTAAAAAAAAAAAATGAAACAAAATATATGGGTTATAACTAACGATGTATCAGTAAATCTCTACACCGAGCGTCAGTAGTTCACCGGTGTTATAAGATGAAAAACAAATCTAAGTCGTGATATTTTTTTTTTTTTTTTTTATAAAAATACAAAAGATAATGATTTTATTAATGAAAAACAAATCTAAGTCGTGATATATTTTTTTATTTTTTTTATAAAAATACAAAAGATAATGATTTTATTAAAAATACAAAGAAATTTTTTCTTGCCCATCATCTGAAAACAAAAAACAAAAAGTAAATTATTAATATTTTTACATAATATGCGTTTCAGACCTTTTGTAACCATCTAACAAACACATTTTTACCTACATTATCGTTAAGTATAAGTTTATGTATACACTTACTTTGGAGTGGATGTATACACCCTTCTAAATGACGGCTCCTCATCGTCGTCGTCGTTACCAAAGTGTAGACGTCTCGGCCTGTTATGCATAAAAATATTTATTAAAATAACTATTATAATTAATATATTATAGAGAAATAGGGATAAGACTTACCATAATGGTGACCGTGGTCGATGCGACGGCGTCTATAATGCCGCCCGTGGCTGAGGCCGCACCGATGGTGCCAAACTGCAATTATTATAATTAAAATAATGCTAATAATTATAAAACTTGAAAACATTCTCTTTCTTTTTTTTTCAAAAAAAAAAACAAAATGAAACAAATGCGATACATTAATGACGTAATCAGTAAATACACAGCATGCTTCCTGGAAAAAATCGCTTAGTCAGTAGTTAGCGAAAAGGTGGTGCTACAATGTTGCGACATTTGTTTATCAGTTATTGACCATATTATTACTGGTTATCGCCAAAACATAGAGCAGCACTTATATATATGGGAGGCGATAGTTTATATGTGGTAGTTGATTCAACAGAGCTAAAGCCTTTAATCGATATCTGTTATTTACCACTGTGGAAATGTTTCGAAGTAATTGATATTTCACCATACACTGTTACTACTCTTTACTTTAGAATTGACTTGCCTTACGAATACTACAAATACCTCGATAATGATGTTAAACTTAATTTTTGGCGTACTCGCGAAAATCTTGCTATTTGTTGGGAAGATGGCGATATACACTTCTCTTATAGCGGTGGTGATGCCGTACCTCACTTACCTTTAAATAAAATTGATGTTAAGTTTGATGGTTGTAAAATTGAAAAATTTACACGTTGTACGAATAGTGATTTTGCACACACCCAATACTTTACGTTTACATTATCTTATCCCGTTAAACATGATTTCGACACCCAAGAAAAAATAAAATTCATGAACCTTCAACGCGTACGTCTCGATTGCTACGTTGATAATAATAACTTTACAAGAATATATATAAGAATTATGTCGAACTCGATATATCGTCGTTGATCCTCTAAATACCTCCTATGTGCAAAAAATGAAATTTTACACCAGAGAAAGAAAACATTGTAGAGTCATTTAAATCGCAGGAATGCAGCGGAAAATTTTTTTAAAAATCAATTCCTAATGTTCTTGAAATGTTCAAAACCATTTTTGGTGAAATATCTTTTCTCATGACCTTCAAAACCGAAAAAATCTTCTTTCCAAACGCATAGGAGTTATTTTGGGTGATATTTGAAACACATAGGAGAAATTATAATATGGAATTTCTTTAGTAAAAAAAAGTACTTTATTTTTTCGAATTCAAAAACAATAAAACTAGTTCGGCAAATTATCATAAAATGCGTGATGATCGTTTGGTATAACATTTTTCAATTCTTGTAGTTGTTTAAACTTCGTTTTATCGATTGGTATTCTTCCTGAGTGGAGAATTGGAATGTTTCGAAGTGATGACGCTACAAATCGACAAGGCATTTTGGTCCAGTTTTCAGAATAATCCAAGGTGTAAAGTATTTTACCGGTAATGTCATATCATAATCGACGTATATCAGTAACGACTGGGTCACCTGTGCGACAGCTAGGCCTTATTGAAGACACTGTAAAAATTTTTTCAAAGTTCTTGAAAAATGTATGATCGATTACATTTAGTCTGAATGGTTGATCGGGGTGCGCCATACGCATACGTGTATGATACTCAGCTGGACTGTAAATCGGTGGTCGAAAATTCTGTTCCAATGTACTATGGACGCTGTCAACTTCCATCATTGTATGGCCTTTCTCCAATATTACTTGGGAAATTTCAATCTGATATAATTTCGCAGCGGCAGATAGAGCGGAGGAAAGGACTCTATTTCAATTTTGATATACACAACCATCTGATATCAAAACAATTTTACTAAAATGACATTTTTTGGAGGTGTAGTCCATAATGCGAGATGTGAATTCACTGGCGGAAACTCTACCCTGTGACTCGTCCCACACATACAATTCTACGTTTTTAGTGTTAAGCTCGTAGATTGAAAAATTATGAATTTGCAGCTTCATTTTATAGTACATCGCACTGGCTAAAGTTTTTGGAGAAAGTAATGTACTTTGTAAATCCATAGTTACAACTAAAGTTGACTCGTCAGCCGTGTCTTTCAATTTATTTTTCAACACTCGTCCATCAGTTTTTCTTTTGATATGACCTTGATACGTCTCTTCATCAACATAACCATGTTTGTATCCTAAGCATGTATCGCATTGATCCTTTCTGGGCTTGTGTATGGTGATTTTTCTTTCACGTAACGTTCGTTTAAAGACATTATATCCGGCTCGTCGTTTTCCTTCATCGGTGCACCATAAAATGATTGTACTTTGGAATTTATGTAGAATTTTATGACAAATAGAGAAGTCCTAAAAGTTCAAAAGAACTTCATTTTTTCTTTCAAATTAATTAGGAAATACATTCCGTTAAGCTTTGAATAGCGAAAACAAGTTATATACGGATCTGAACTGGAAGGAATTTGTACTGAATATCATAGTTTCTTGACCTGCTTAGAACCAGTGTTAGAACCTAATGGCAGAACAATAAAGATCCATCGTTAGTCTAGTAGATATAGATTTAAAAAAGAATTTTTTCAAAAAAAATTCATACTTACTCATGTTTATGCTTCTCGAAAGTCGAAACCAATCTTCCACATTTAAGATGATCGGGATTGTATTATTGTTCGAATTATAGCTCATTAGAGTTGCGTTCAAGTCTTTAAATTCAAGAGATCTCGAAAGTCGAAACCAATCCTTCAGATTTAAGGTAATTGGGATAGTAATGTTCACATTGGACAGATTATTATTGCTCAGTAGAGTTACGTTTGGAAACACATTCACATCTGTAAATTTAAGAGAATACAAATAATTATAGGAGAACGAAAATGGGGACTGTAACATAGACGTATATGGAAGTTATTCAGTTTTCATGAAATTACTCGAAATGAGATTTTATAAAAAAATTGAAGAAAACAAAGTTGAATAAACATAAAATTTATTTTTAAATAACACCGAATGTATAGGTACTCACCGACGCCTTCGCTGATTGCGGTTGTGGTAAACAAACTTAATAAAAATATCGCATACATCTTTAATACATCGAAATGAATTCACGAGTAAAGGAAACATGATATACGCGTAATTTTACATTTCGCGGTCGTTATTACTTATCAGTAAACATCCACGCCCGTCTTCGATAATTTTGGTGTAAATGACTGCAAGATTATATTACTTTTGTGTCAAGTATGTCAGTACATGAAACTCGATGATAAGTAGTGAAATGATATACTTATTAGACACTTACATACGACTTGAAACTAAAATCTCTTACTGGGAAAATAAGGTTTGAGTCTCCGGACTCGTGGTATGAACAAGACAAGATGGTATGAAGAATGAATCTTTCGTTGATCTATTGTCTGATTGTAGTCGATTTATGGTTGAAATAAGCGGACATATCTCGACAGCACGGCTCGACAGGTAATCGATTTCGATTTCTAGTCAATTTGATGACAATCAACAAAATAAATTAAGTACCTATTCTGTTTTCAATAAGATCCTTAAGCATGTGTGAAGTTATTGGAATTGCAGTTTCGGTTATTAGATTTTCAGATGTCATGTTCGAAGTTATTGCAAATTCTGTTTCGATCGCTGGTTTTTCAGATAATGTATCTGAAATAAATTATCCATAGGATGCAACATGGGAATGATGTAAGCAATATAAGTTACATTACTTACCTATATTTGCAATCATAATAAGAAACAATAATAAAAATAGTATCTTTCGTAAAAATCACTGATAAATTCAACGTGTGGCGCGCGTGTCTCGTGTTCGTTTACTTCAGAATGTTCTCCTTCATCGTGCGTTGCACTTACCTAGCTGAATTGTTTATTGTTATTGGGCAGTCATTGACCTATAACTGGATTTAGCACTTTCGTCTCTAATGTATCCAAACGCATATGTATATACTTCTAGACGTCACATCGCCGAGGTACTAGAATCAAGTTACAACATTTTGCTACAGCTCATTAGTGAGAGGAGGGGAAGCATGAAGCAAACTATTCTTACAAAATTTGAACTTTTTTGGGTGATTTGGTTCGGAGATATGGAAGATTCTATTAGAAATTACATGACTCGTCTATTTCTACTAATTCGCCTATATCAATTTCCAAGCTGTACGGAAATTCATCAATCTCTCGCCTCACAGGGTTTTTATTTACATTTTGTGTTTTTTCTTTTTTCCTCTCTCCAGTTGTTTCTTTTGTGGCGGTAGCTTTTTCTTGATTAGATAAGCCGACATCACTAGTAGATTTAATATCTCTTCTCTTGCGAAATAATAAATATCAAAGGCAGGATTTATAAGGTTTGAACGTTTAATTCCAAATAAACTTTTGATATCATATTATATCTTATTATCCCGAGAACAATAACTTAAAAGAAATCACATAAGTCGCGAAGACTGGTTTTTAGTCTTGAACGTTGTTCTCGCCGTTTGTAATAACCGAACTGACTGATCGTCCAAATTTACTTTCGTACGTTTCCTAGCTAGGCCACCAGAACTGCTGGCTCAGCTAGCAAACGTGCGCTTTTCCATCGTACGATTTAACCGTTAGGTTTTGTATCGTACGATGGTACCGTTACCTATTTCGCCATTTCCTCGGACTTCTGGAATTTTTTGAAGCCGATGAACTGACGAAGTAGGTCGCGGAATTTTAATTAATTTACGACGTTACAACACTTAAGCATTAAATAAATATTATTTATGCCATTTATTGTTCTTAATACCATTCAAATATGTAATTTATTTCTATGAGAGAAAGACTTTTACGCTTGGGGTGCTCGAATCAAGTAGTTACCCTGCATAAGAGGAAGCTGAAAACAATTACAAATATTATTAAATAAATAAATACGCGAGGTCCTTCTCCCTAACTATTAGAACGCGGAAAAAGGTCCTTCTGTGTACTTAAACGACTATTCTATCAGCAGGCTTTAAAAAAAAAAAAAAAAAAAAATACTTGTTACCCACAGGAACTTCTTCAATGCACGGTCGCCAAAATTGAAGTAGCTGAAACCTCAGCTAGGGTCTTACTGGAGAAGAAATAAAACAGAGCATATATTTCGAGGATGATTTCATTACATATGAGCGCTGACTATAAATGTGTACTCTTACTATAATCGGTATAGAGAGAACACTGACATGACCAGTACAGTAAGTAAAATACATAGTACAAGTTACAGAAGTGTTGGCGGGGCACGGAGAGGAGGAAACCGGTCCGCGCACCCGTCAAACATATGATCATAGGTAACGACGCGCGACCATTATCGTCGAACGACAATGGGGCGAAACGCACCGCTTCAATTTAACATTTTTAGAAATATATTTTCTAAATACTAAGGAATTTCTGATTTTCAACATTTGGCAACACTGCTTACCCAAATAAGCTTCGTTTCCGAGAAAATGAATAGAGTATTTATAATGACTGGTCTATGTTCTAATTGGTCATATGTTACGGGCGTAATGACCAATCATAACGCTAGAATGTGATAAAATGTAGGTAGTTTCATTTCTACCTTCCTAAATAATATCGTTCAGTTTTCAGTGAACGACTAAAATTCGTTTGTGATTTGAATCATCAGCTGATTTGTGTTTTTATTTTATGAGTTCGTCGAGGTAAATTTGCCACATTCCAACTTGTTTGATTGGTTGTTATAGGCGTGACATTTGACCAGTTAGAACCTAGACCAGTCATTATAAATTATAAATACTCTATATGGCGTGTTGGTTTACTCCTTCTTAAGTACTACAAGATAGGCTATCTACCAAACAGATCGGAGATGGGCAGTTCAGTAAAGATTCATGACCGTAACTTTTTGAAATGATACTGCAAATGTATGACGTCATTGTTGAGAACTGTAATGTTGTGTTTTTTTGTTGTTCCAACAATTCTGATTGTTATGTTGAGAATGTAGAAATACTATATACTTATAAAAATTATCTCGAATTTTTGTTTACGCTTATCTGTTTTCAGTACATTTACTCTTTCACAAGTTAATAAAAACTGGAAGTATTTTTATTTTTTATATAAAACATTTTTCCATTGAACAAACGTACTTTGTAATTTCTTTTTTGTACTTGACAGGCCTTCAATATCTATGATCTAGCAGTGGCTGACTCTTATTTCGAACTTGGATGTTTACTGTTTCTTCTTGTCTTCTGAGCAAAGATAAACGAATCTCATCTTCATGTTCGTTGCTAGCCAACATATTCATAGGATTGGTGGTGTACTTTACCTATTTATCGTAGGTCCGGTTTCCTACTTACCCAAACTTTTATTTATTTATTTATTTTTTTTATTTTATTATTATGTTTTCTTTAATTTTGAGACCAAACGCTGTCGTGATCAGCCAAGGGTCCCTTCTCGTAGCTAGATAATCTTAGAATCTATGAACCTTAATCTAATCTTCGGCCATTTACGACGGAGGCCCTTAATGAATAATCAATCTTAACTTTATCGAAATCCTTGGCCGATCAGCCCTTTTTACTCTAGAAATAAAACTAAAGTATTTTCCCTTCGTTTGAAATTACATCTTAAAATAATGAGCCCTTTAAACACAAATAAGATTGTAAAATAATAAGAAAACTAAAAAAGAAATAAAACTACATCTTCAAATACAAGAAATAATGAGGGATAACAAACAACAAACAAAAAAAATCTTCTTGACCACAACTACCCCCAGATGTTGACTATACCAGCTAGCTGACCTTATCAGTCTTTATCATAGTCTCGAACCCAGTCCTCCATAGGTCTCCGCGCCGATTCATCAGTTCCACCAAGCTACTCTTCATGTCTACGCATTTGAGGTAACTATTTGCCCAATCTTGGCCTAAAACTGCTACCGTATTGTAAGCAGCCCACTCTGCTATTTCATGGCATTCTACCGTCATCAACATTGGGCAGTGCCTGGCTCGAAACCAAATAATCCTCCTGAGTCGATATTGGAAAGTGCGTTTCGATCCAAGGGATTCTAATTAGCTTCCTCTTGGGATGATCGATCGCCTGGTCAGTATCTCCGGTTACAATTGTAGTGTTGGGCCATACCTTCGATATTAACGAAATTGGGAGGGCCACATCTATTACGGCCTTAAAACGAAAGTTGCCACCTTCAGCATAGCAATCTACAACTACCAATGGAACCTCTAAATTAGCTGGGGCCAATTGTATTATTTCCACATAGCCAGCGTCCTTCAGTATGGCTAGTTCATTTTGGGTAAAGTACTTGACCTTTTTCAATGAATGTTCGTTCAAAGTCGGAAAATTGGAAATTGGCTTAAGACTTTAACCAAAACGATTTTTTTAAAGTTTAAGTTGAAGTTTAATTCAGTTTCAGGGACTGAAAATATTAGTTTTAAGTTTTATTCGGTTACACATATTGGGATTTACAGTTATAGTTAAATCCAGTTTTATTCTTAATACGTGGAAATACGAGTCAGTTTGAGTTAAAGTTTAGAGTTTTAATTATTGTTAACAGCCCTGGCTGGCACATAGCATACTTTGCGCTGAAAAAATTGATTTAAAAAAAAGTGGTACTTAGCATCCTTTGCATTTCTGACCTTCATTTCATTTCATGATATCGCTTCACAGCTCATATCAAGGAAAACCAAACACAAAAAAGATGTTTGATCCAATATGGAGGACCTATTATACCCGTTCTTTACCAAGTGACTTCTTGATTCGAGCACCCCAAGCGCAAGAATCTTTCCTTGATAGAAATGAATTATGTATTTGAATGATGTTAGTAAAAATAAATACTATAAATAATATTTATTTAATGCTTAAAAGCGTTTATTAATGAAACACAAAATTTTAATTCATACTTTTGTTGATTTATGGAACCTTCGCCTAGGCAAAGTGCTATACACAACATGAACACAGGTGAACGAAACACTTCTTTATTTATACACATTATTGTAACGTATTAAACGATATTAAACTTAACAAGTAATTACAAAGGTATTTGAATTATTCGATGTCTTGACAAATACTTATCCTGATTTTGAGTATTTGCTTACATATAAATTACTCCGAGACACAATAGAGAATTTATTTTCCGCGATACGAATGATGGGTGGTTTTTGTAATAGTCCTACGGCATACAAATTTCAATGTGCTCTTTGAAGACTGGGCATCCAGCATGAAGTTGTGTATTCCTCCACTTCTAATTGCCAAGACGACCAAATTCGCATTCTGACTGTTGGCAGCTCATCTAAAAAGGAAAAAGAAGAAAGTAAGCACGATTCCATCATTGAAGATGATGACTGTGAGGGAAACTTCGAGCTATTCAATTTCTAGAATGTTAATGTACCAACTAACTTTGTTATGTACGCCGTAATATACATATCCGGGTATATTGTGTACACAATTAACCAGAAGCGATCAAAGCAATCTTGTACACAATGTTTACACTATATTACTGGGACTCCAGAGTCTGATTCATCTCCGCTGACTGATGTTAAAAATAGAGGTCCTTTAAAGTATGCCTCTAGCCAGGTGATCGATTTATTTACATATCTGGAAAGTGTTCTACAAGAACATGAAAATGAAATTTTCAGACCAACATTCTTCGAAAGATGCCTGAAGTATGTTTCTACAAACTCCGAAAAATATTTTCAAGATGAGCATTTCCAAGGAAACAACCATGGCAGCACTCTGTGATAAAATATCCAACAAAGTCGAAAAGTATGTTAGAAAAATACATACAAAACTAACCTTATTCATGCACCAATAATAGTTTTTTTTCGTATTTTTTAAAAATAAAACTCGAGTTACCTTCTTTGTCGTAAACCAGTAGAACCTTTCATGGTCGCCTTTTGAATTCATATGAGTAGATGTGATTTGTATGTTCTGGAATAAGGTTCCATTTTTCGTCGTTAGATGAGCGCTGTAATCGCGTATTTAGGATGGAGATTATTGCTGTTTGCGTGTAGGTGATGTTGTTGTATGGTTTCCCCTTACCTCCGCGCCGTAGGTATGCGGTGAATTTACGTTGCTCGCGTTGGTAAATCGGTTTGCACGCGGGAGCGGTTACGAGGGGAATTTAAATTTATTATTAGGCGAGTGTTAATTTAGAAACGATAGCTATTACAGGTTATGAATGGGAATTACTGCTGCTTGTGTGTGCATCATGTTGTTGCACTCGGGAGCGGTTACGAAGAGAATTTAAATTTATAAATGTATTTTTTCTATTTATGTAGTTTATGTGGATCATACATAATATAATTGTTTTCTTTAAAAGAAGTATTCAGATTTTAAAGTATATACAATTTCTTTAAAAAAAGTATTTCGATTATAAATGAAAAAAGCACATAATTTAAAAAAATATATTTTCAAATTCATTACATATACATATTATATATATATAAATAACATATTCTTGAAAATGAAATTTCTACATCAAATATCAGCTAATTACTTGAACATACAATACATATTATATGATTATACATATAATATAAGATTATTTAAATAGATATTATATTCAAATATCTTGATTTACTATTCCATCAAAAGCATGATAAGAAAACAATCTATCATAAATGATTAAACAGTTAGCAACTGTTCCAGCTGGAATGTTGTCTGTACACCGAAAATCAAATCTTATATTTATAGGACCGCTTGTAGATTTGTTCAAATTACTATCTTTTTGTCGACTACAGTCAATCACAACCATTGGAATTTTCTCAATAAAATTCTTAACATTAACAGATGGTGAATTGAATTCATCATTATAATAATGATTATAAAACGAACAAAACATATGATATAATTGTATGTATTGTTTCTTTGCAAAATTAATATTTGGGATTTCATAAGGATAACTTACTTCATTTAAAAATAGTTGAAAATATTCCAATTTTATATTATCATATAAACTATTTTGTGTATTATAATTATGTTTTTTACCTGTTTGAAAACATATAATTACATATCGAGGTCTAAGTATAGAATTCGTTGATTTAATTGTCCAGCTATGAGAAGATGATTGAGGAAGAGTAGGATATTCATAAAAATCCCAACATCTATATGGTATTGAAATTCGACGATTTTGTTTGATAATATTCAGAAGCTGAATTCTTGAAGCATCACTGACTTTGATTTGTGGTAATTTCCACGATACTTCAGTTAATACAAATTTAGGTTTTGCGGGAATTAATTCCAAATTATTATTATTATTATTTTCATTCCCAACTCTAATATCTGGAGGTCTATCCCATATAAATACTGCAGAATCATCTTTTGATCGAATTAAAATTAATTCTTGTGTGGAATTCAATATAGTTTGTATATAATCTTCAAAAAATCCTGATAAAATTCTTAATGGTATCAAAATTTGTAATGTTCCATTAACAGCATCGTAACAATCTTCATATGGATTATCAGCATGAGAAAATCCAAGTGATTGGTAAAATAATTCCTGGTTTCTTGATTTTGATAGATAGGATTTCAATGTACTCACGAATCCAACGTTAGTTGTTCTATCAATTTGAAATCCATTCAATTCATAACTGAGAGAATAGAATAAATTCATGATACCATTGTAATCAAAACGAACATTTTCTCGGTTTTCAACACGTCCATTTATACTTAAATAGGACAAATGTGGTATTGATAGAATATCTTTACTTTGAACAGAAATACGTATTTCATCATTGTAACCTAAACTTGAGTTATTAAATGGTTTATATGTATGTAAATCATAAGATTCGATAGAATTGTCAAAAGAAACAGATTGTAAAATATTAAGGTTCCTACTACTAAGCATGATGATGAAATAATTTAGAATAATTTTTGATACCTTGATTATAATATTACAGTAAGTTAAAAAAAAATTCTCTCAATTCTTTTTCAATTTAAATCCTAACGAAGCTAAAAATTTTTTGTTCTCATATGTTATTTGCTTAAGAGATGGAGGTAAACTACTTAATTTTTTCATTTTTTTATTCTTTTTATACTTTTTTTTCGAATGATTCTCATCAGTATAATAATCCTGATCACAATATGTATACCGATGGGTTGATTTAAGATTGAGAGGTAGTGGATCATTCCCCTTAGAGTCTTTACAATTTTTTTCCTCAAATAAACTGTTATCTTCATGATTACCTAATGAAAAAAAATTCGAGTTGAAACGATCATTATAAGTTATCATTTTTTTTCACGAATATGAAGAATGATATTTGCTAGATTCTTATCAAAATCAAGTAAATTATTATCTTGATCTTCAATTTGTAAAGTGATAGATTGTATAAATTCTAAATTTTTTCTTAATGGTAAATAAATGAGATTTTGGGGTTCTTCTAGTAAAAAGTCGTTGTATGATGTATGATAGACAGGGAATGAATGAAGAATATGGTTATGATCATTGTTTTTATACCCTGTATAAATTAGATTATTGTGAATATGTATTTCTCTTAATCTATTAGTAAATGTTATCGGAATGGTGGAAGTATAGCTAATTTTAGTGCTTTCCTCTAAGTCATAAAATCCTTCATCATTAAAAAACTGATCTGGAGAAAAACCCAAGAATGAAAGTATGCTGTTCTCTCGCAGTGCGAAGTTATACTTTGAAGTTATTGAGCATTTTCCATCATGGAAAAACATACGAAATTCATCTTTTTGAAAAAGTTTGTTAATCACATCAATGATATCATATATTTCATAACTATCTGTAGGTACTGTAAGTATATGAAGTTTATGCTTTCTATCAAAATAATGTAAATTATTATTTTTTTCAGTAACATTTCTGAAAGAGTTTCTAACCCAAAATGAAATTAATGCCATTTCATATATTTTATCTTTTTTCAAATGAATAGCTGGAAATACATCATTTTGAATAAGTCCTCCTTTCCCTTCCATATGAAAACGATAAGACATACTGAATAATTTATAGAAGTTAAATTCCAGTAGATAATAATAATAAATCAATACCAAATGAAATTTGAATTCTTGGTAAAAGCAGGTGTTTCTTTCAGTTTATGATTATGAAATGATATAGTGAGGATCGTAACCTTCCCTTATATAGACTAGATTCTTTATCTACAACCAGAAACCCAAATGGTCTTTCCCAAGAATAAGAACAAATGGACTGAAATTTTTTGAAAGTGAGATCACAATTTAAGTGATCATTATAAATATGTTGCATATTCAAAGTATCTTGAGGAAAAACTATGATGAAATTTGCGTTATCCCTTACTAGATTTTTATAAATTCTTGCATAACTTTGACATAATAGAAAACAGGAAATATTTTTATGTCTAGACATTGAAAAGTATGATCTTAATTTTTCGTTTGGTTCGTTAGTTGAACTAACATCATCAAAAATAACTATTGAATTTGATTTACAATCCTCTGGATTTGGTAAATCATCACAATTATGAAAGCAATGAAATCCTATTTGTGGGATTAATTTAAAAGTTTTTCGTAAATTCAAGTACTTTTCTTGAAATAAACTTTTACTAATCAAGTAAATGTTTTCATATTTCAATCCGTTTTCATGTTCTAGCATTTGAATCATCAAATTTGTTTTACCGCATCCTGATCGACCTATAATTAACCCTCTAATTGTACTAGGAAATAGAACACCATGTATCATTCTGTTATCTTGATATTCTAAAGAACACTTTTTTATAGGAAGTTTTATTGTTTGTTCAACAACTTTCATTATTTCTACGAAAAAAAAAAAAAAAAAAAAACCAACCTCATATTAACAAAAGCATTATAATAATAAATATTATCTCGAATATATAAGATATTTATACTTTTAAATTTAATTTTTCAATATGATGAAATACCTTTTAGAAATTTTAGGCATAGATGACCACAGTTAACAGTACCTAATTTTTGATCGCTGATTCGATTATAGAATACATTACATCCTTTGAAATAATTCAAAATTACAGATGGAGGAGCAACATTTCCAATTGGATCATAATACAGTACATTTTTTGAATTTTTATGATAAGCTATCCAATGTGTTCCATTCCCATCTGATGAATCTAAATTTAATATTCGATTTTCATTATTTTTTGGGACCTTAGGGAGCTCGTTTATACAACAAACTTTCTGAAAATGGGGAATCCCCATTTTTTCTCCATATTTTTCTAACTGAAAATTATTCAATGGAATTTTCTTTGATGGTAATCGTATTTTCCCATTCATCAAGTATACCAAAAAAAATTTATTTAATATCTATCAAGTATCTAATATTAATTGAGTAATAATGCTAACCCTTTTTTTCTTCTTGTGATTGATATTCCCCTACCAATTTTTTCCTGATGAGTTGAACTGTTATTATTTTTTACTTGTTTTCGTATTTCATTTATTTTATGCACTGCATCTACAATAGTAGATACTCCACCCACCAATGTACCTATATGATTAAGCGCTGAAAGAATAGGAACGATTGGAATTGCTCCACCAGAAATTGGTATTGGAATAATTCGATTTTTTGGTAAAGAAATATTTGTTTTATTAAATTTTTTAGCAGCTAGTAGAGTTTGTTTGATTGAATTCAATACGTTTTTAGTTTTTTTGTTTTTCTTTGGTTTTATTTTTTTCACAAATTGATTGAAAGTTAATCCACTACCATGTTTTTTAAATCTACTTCCTCTTATTCGTTTCTTACTACTTTTTACACCTGCACCAATCTTACGCTTCAATTTCATAATATTAGTTACAGTCCAAGCAGCTGCTTTTTCTCCAAAATTTGCGTTATTGCTAGTTACACGATTCCAAGCTGAATTTTCCAATAATTCATCAGCTTTATTTCTTTCTTCAACTGTTTTTACTTTTGAATATGCAATATCATGAGTTTTACATGCTTCATCTAATAAATTTTTTCCTGGTATATTATTTTGTAATTTTTTTTCTAATTTAGTACCTGGTCCACAGTAACGATATGTGGGAATATGTAGTTCTACAGGTAGCTTATCAATAAACCAATTAACTAATCCACCTCCACCTTTAACATTACCAACAGTATTTTTGTGGGTCATATATTATACTGAGAATGAATTCAATAGGTATATCTAGTTGCAATATATTGTAAAAGATAATGAAAAAAATTTCTTATGCATCCATTTTTATAGAGAAATTTCATCATTTCCACCGCTCCCCACCATGCTTCCAATTTAAATAATTATTTCATTTTCCCGAAGTTCTTCTATGATGCTTTGAATTTCATTCGATATTTGACCAGATTCATTCCCTGCCATTTGTTCACCAGTTAGTATTTTCAGTCTATCTATCAACTCATTAGAATTATCATAATAAACCATCTGATATTTATTTTTGGAAGGAACCATCAAATTCATGAATAATTTATTTTTATTTTTAATGTTACTACTTGAAAGTCCACCACCCAATTTTTTCCATTTATTATATTTATTTGTTTGCTTTCCTTTACCATATAACTCAACAAGTGATTTAATGAAGTTATATTTTTTTGTTTGAGTTGGTACATATCGCAAAGAATTGTCTTTTCTTCGATGTACTTTGGTATATTCTAAAATTTCATAATAATTTTTAACATCTATCGGAGTAACATCTTTTTTTCCTATAACATTCTGTGTTAATAATTTTATTAATCCCTCAGTCCTCTCGAATTGTTTATTATCTATTATTATAAAATTATTGGTTATTTTTACTCTTTTTTTCCCAAGTGAAAAACTTTCTGATTTTTTATCATAATGTAATCCAAATTTCAAGTCTCGTAAAGGAGGTAATTTATATTTTTGCCATAACTCATTATTTGTGGTATTATCATCTTTTTCTTCCCAATCATCATCATCAGTTTTATCATCATTAATAACATCTTTTATATTTGAATCTGATTTCAAAAAAGGATAGTCGATCTCGTCATTAGGTGTTAAATATATGCTTTCTTCGTTTTTTTCATATTTATTTTTTGGAGAGTTACATGTTACTTGAAAATTTTTCTTTCCATCATAAGGTTCATCTATCAGATTTGTTGTTATATTATTTGTTTTAGATATTTTGGTATCAGAAATATTTTTTTCAATTTTTTCCAAAGGTTTTATGATTGGAGCAAATGTTTCATTTACAGATGTTACAATTTTATTTTGAGATGATTTCAAATCATCATACTTCTTTTTAATTTGTTTGGCCACTTGAATAATTTCTTTTTTTTGTTGAATCTCCTCATCTATCTTACGTTTACTTGCCATTATAATGAATTTTAAAATGTTTACATTTTTATACGCAGCAATATATATATAGTATTCGAAAGAATCCTCCCCTCTCACACAAACATTATAATCGTAAAATAAAAAATTCTCAATGAAATTCATAGGTATAATTTTTTGATATAAATCAAGCATTACAAAAAATTCAAGTAAATTTAATTACACCACTTAATGATTACTCATAAAGAAAATAATAAAACAAAGTATACTTATAATATGTATTAATTCACACATGTCTTCAATTTTCTCAAATTTATATTTAATAATCTCATACTTATACTTTAAATTCAAGTATAAATGCTTTTTCGAATATATACAATTTTTTATTGAAATTTTATCTAATGAGCATGATCCTAATGTATGATTAGCATCGTTTCGATAGCTATCATTTACTCTATGTGATTCTCTATCCTCCAAAATACATTTCTTGATAGAAACATTTTTAATGTTAAGATTACTAAATATTATAACAAAATATACTTGTAATAAACCCAAATTGAACATGTTTCGCACAATTAATTTACGTATTTTATAATTATTTTCAGTGAATTCTTTAATAACTGTTGAAATTTCTGTTTTCAACGAAACAAATTCAATCTTTGTCCAAAATATTTTTCTATCAAAACAGATAATTTTTTGAAAATAACTTCGGAAATCTAATATTTTATTTTTATATATTAATTTCTCATCGTCTAAAACCAATAACTCAGGGTTCATGGCCTTCTGAAAAAAAAAAAAAAAAAAACTTTTCTTACCTTTCATAATAAATGATTATATAAATGACACACTATACGCAGGATTTTGATTAAAGAAAAAAATATTATGTTTTCTCAACTCAATATTATATTATTGATCGTTACTAATTTCTAAGGTTAAAGATTATTTCCGTATTTATTTATTAATTTTTTTCAGTAAAAAAAGTATTATGGTGAGTAATATTAAAATAAACAACACGTGCTTACCTATTATACGTGTATTATGAAAAAAAAATACATTCTACTTATTTAAATCATCATCATCAACATCATTATCATCATGTTTTAAAAAATAGTGTCCCAAAGCTAAACTTGGTTTAGAAGGATCATCAATAAAAAATACTCGTTTATCACTGAAGTTAAGTAGAGCAACTTTTGTTTGTTCTATAGTGTAGATTACGTGTTTATAACTCCTAAAAGATTTCTGTTTCTTTTTTAATACAATTCCCTCAAATAGACATTTAAAGTAGTTTTCAAATGTAATTTGTTGATTTACAATATTTTTTTTTACTCCTTTGATTTTTTTAATGTATTCGTTATCCAGTAGTTTGATACAATATACTTTTGGTGAAAGTGATATGAATTCGGTGCATGTTTTAGACCCAAATTCATCAGTAAATAACCCTGGAATCTTTTTATTATGTTCAGAAAAACAAAAATGGTTTTTTGGATAGTTACTTGTATCGAAATAATCCATATTAGATTTAATATATTTATAGATATCAGGAGTTTGTACTGATAATATCCATGCATCTGTATCCATGTATAAAAGTTTTGGAAATGGGATATCATGGAAAATTTTTTGTAAACGATGATAATAGAAATGATACATATGGAACTTGGATAATTCCAATATCGCAGCTCCGACATAAATTGGTTTATTCAACTTGATAATTCGTCTTCTAGAATGTATTCCAACGAGATTTTGATTAAATACCACAGACCTTAAAAATGATGTTTTTGATATCGCTCTTTCCAGTTTTTTAGAGTCGGATATAAGTCTAAAATTGATTCGGTTGCGTTGATTCTCAATGAATTTTCCAAAACAAGAATTGACGAATAATTTGAACAATGATTTTTTAAATTCATTTTTCGAATTTTTACGAAATTCTGTATTCAAATCTACATATTTTTTCAGAAAGTTATCCTGAGTGAATGCTAAGATTCGATGAATTTTTTTTAGTATTAAACCATTGTAAATACATAATTGTAAATTTCGGTAATGAATAACATAATTATACTTATTTTCCAATGTACAAAGTAATTTTGGAGATTTTGAATTTGGAGGAGATTTTTTTTCAGGAGCAAAAGGAAAATTATTATGCAAATCATGTAATCTTTCTGGATACTCAAAATCTACTTCGAAAAAGTATGAATTTTCGAGCAATTCAACTCCAACATATCGATAAATTCAATCACAGGTAAAAAATGATTTTCAACATTCAAACCAACATTTAAGATGTACGGAACACAATCTATATCAATGCACGATTTCAGTAGTAGCACACTCATCGCTAAAAAGTAATCTACAAGTACTTTATTTACACTAAAAAAAAAGTATGTATTTTAAGACAAGGCTTCACCACGTACCTACTCACATGAATAAATTCACAACCACAATAATCTAAAGAATATCTTTTTTTGAAATCCAAGAATTATGAGTGGAATCGAAGCCTAACCATTTCACAAATAATTTATTTCCCTTTTTGCTAATTATCTTTTCAATCAAATAATTATGAGGGAATTTTGTCAAACTCAGTTCTTCAGTGTAGAACTCACCTTGGGTCATTACCTTGAGAATCTTTCAATAAATATGTAGTTGGAATGGTTTTTTGAACTTTACGTACAATAAATATTTCAGAGGTCCAAGAAGGTGTATAACCTTTTTCAAACAATGCTTTTTGTTTGGAAATTCGCACATAATCACCAACTTTAAATACTTCTCTTAAACCTACGATATTGGATGTATTAGGGTCATATGATTTTAATTTAGTATTTTTTAAAATACATTTCATAACCTCACCTTCATTACTCTTATTTACATCTATTGGACAGCGGTTGATGGTGGAATGATAAGAAGAGTTATAGAAATTTACTATTTTAGGTAAAATATCAATAAATTTATATGATCCTCTAACATTCATTTCCTTAAATAATAAATTTTTCAACGTTCTAATACATCGTTCAGCAATACTCGCTTTCATTTTAGAAAATGTTGAGTAATGATGGATTCCATATTTTTTAAAAATTTTGTTACACTTCAAATTGAAAAATTCTTTTCCATCATCAGTTTGTAGTAGCTTTGGTGATTTTATTTTTGAAAACAAATTATCAAAGGCTTTTGACACTTCCTCAGCATTTTTAGATTTCAATGGAATACACCATACAAATTTAGAAAAACAATCTATAATGGTTAAAACATATTTAAAATTTTTATTAAATTTTGCATATGGAATCATTTCAAATAAATCAGCCTGATATAGATCATATAAGCCCTTTACAACAGTGTGACAACGCTGAAAATACTTTCTTGCAGGTTTAAATAACTCATTTACAATATTTCTCTTTACATCACTTTCATTCATTTCCACACCTTGTTTCTCCATATTCATTCGATGAATGAGGATAAGAGATCCAACTCTAATCTTTTATATACTTTGACAATCCGAATACTTCTTTTAAAGAAAACAATTATATTATGTATGATCCACATAAACTACATAAATAGAAAAAATATATTTATAAATTTAAATTCTCTTCGTAACCGCTCCCGAGTGCAACAACATGATGCACACACAAGCAGCAGTAATTCCCATTCGTAACCTGTAATAGCTATCGTTTCTAAATTAACACTCGCCTAATAATAAATTTAAATTCCCCTCGTAACCGCTCCCGCGTGCAAACCGATTTACCAACGCGAGCAACGTAAATTCACCGCATACCTACGGCGCGGAGGTAAGGGGAAACCATACAACAACATCACCTACACGCAAACAGCAATAATCTCCATCCTAAATACGCGATTACAGCGCTCATCTAACGACGAAAAATGGAACCTTGTTCCAGAACATACAAATCACATCTACTCATATGATCTGTGTAAACCTTTTCCAATAATTTAGATCAAATTCTTCGACACATAATCTACTTCCATTGTGCTGTAAACTATAAACCATAAAAATAAAATATGGAAGTAATGTAAAATTCTCGAAAGCAATATAACCGTGGAATAACTAACCTTTTCAAATTATTGTAAAGAAGATCGTATTAAATAATGAGCAACTTTCCATCAATTCCTTCAAAATAGGTTGAATTTTTATTATGTAGAAGGCAACAATGTGAATGTAATAAAAATCACTGAGTCATTGGAAACATTTTTTTTACACATAAAAGAGTAATTTGTTAAAAGAATTACGAAAAGAATTATTTAAAAAGTTAATAATCACGTATTCATTTCATATAGCTAATAAAATTATTCATAAATTATGTTTGTTTGGAACTGAATCGCTTATACCCGACAAACAAAATTCAGCAGAAAATTACACGAGTTGAAAGCTTATTCGCAGAAAATTATCTAGGCTGATTTTGAAGTTAAAAATGAGACTATTTTTTACGCTATTATATGTGAAGCAATTATCAGCGTCCACATTACATTATAAAATACGCTATTCTAAAGTTGCAAAGAAATGCGCGTATTTGTGGTATTATTATAGAAAAACTGCTGCTCTTTGAATAGTGTATACGCGACTTCAATGATGAAATACGCCACTTTAGAATTCTTATTTCCGCGATTAGAAAAATACGCTAGCCTTACCAAATGACGCATTTCAGTGGCGTATAACTGTGATATGGATGATTATACGCTACTTTTGAAATGTTTTACATATGCTACTAAAAATTCTTCAAATGTCGCTGATTTTAAACTTTATTGTACACATAATAAGCTACTTTCGTAGCAAACAAAATACACATAATCAATAATCATTTATATCTCCAACATTAAAAATTCGAAATTCATTGGTTATCAATAAGAATTTTTTTTTTTTTATAAACACCAAAAAACACACTAATAATTTTAATTTTTTTTAAATTAATTTAACTGAATAAAATAGATTGTTTATTCAAATATTATCTTTGTTCTTATACACTAAAAAATCTCATTTTTACAAAGAAAGGAAATTTGGCGCTTTATCTATATAGGGTTCTTAGGTATATAATTATATGAAGAGGTTGGAATCAAAGTGCTCATTTGCCAAATTTTTGAAAAATGAGTAAACACCACCATTCGGTCGAGAAAATAATGTACTACAAGATACCTATCTGAGAAAATAGGTAGGCAACTGAATCTGCAAAAAAATTGACTGTGAAAAAGTGGTGTTTGTATCAAAGTGCTCTGACACCAACCTATTTTGTAATCAGTGTTGTTGTTGGCCATCACTTTTATAGTGGATGAAATTTATGTTAATAAAGTTATTCTGACGTTGTTCTTAATAATTTATCACAAAAAAAATCATGTTACTTTTCTGTTCTATATTACTTTTTTGCGACAAATCAGATCACGAAAATTTGTATTTTGAAATAAAATAAATATTTATCATGAAAGGAAAAAAATAATACTAACCTTTTATGGTTTGAACTGTTTCTAATGATTCAAATGCAAATTTATTTTGAATTCCGCTCCAATTAAATTCAAGTGAAATTTTTTTGTCAAAAATTTTATTATAAATTTTTTTCAATCTTTTCGTTTTCGAAACTTCATTGGAACCGAACTTTGATACGCACTCAATCTAGGTAAGAAGAAAAAGAAACTTTGTTATTCAATAATTTTCTAATAATCAAGATAAAAGAATAATACTTATAAATTCTGATCTCAAATTTTTATCTTTGAGAAGTTTACAGTCGAGACATGTTAAATTGTATGCAGAAGCAATGGGAAGATTAAGCTTCCTTTCTAAAGGGATGCATAATTCGTTTTCTTCTTTTTTTTTTTTTATACTTTAATTCTTCCACTGATCTTCTCAAACTTTGAATTTCTCGAAGCATTTTATCTATCAATATAATATTATAAAAAGTGTGATAATAAGATCTAGAAAGAAAAAGATGCTTACATAAAAAGAAAGAGAGAGAGAGTGAGAGGGGGAGAAAGAAAGAGAGAGAGAGGGAGTGAGAGAGAAAGAGAGAGATATTACCATCACGTTTGATCATTTCATCTTTCAGTTCATAGATACTTTTTATAACATCGTCATTTGAATTGGAAAATTAGAAACTGGTTTGAGTTTCATAGTTATGTTGAAAGGAAGAAGTAGCAGTATTAGTAGGAGAAAAACACATAGGTGAAATTTTAGGTGAATAAATGTCAGGGCTGGAAGATGAATTCTTCGATTTTTTTTGAATGGATAAGGGAGGGGTGGAAGGTAAATTATTCGTTTTTTTTGGTGAGATGAGGGAAGGGTAGAGGGGAAAATTTTCGATTTTTTTTGAAGTGATGAGGGAACGGCAGGATAAGCATTTTTACGATTAGGCGAACTTTCCAAATTAGAAGGAACATTGCGAGTAGAAGATGTGACTTTCTTCAGCAGTTTTTTATTTTTTTTGTCGCTGTTTTTACTTGAAGTTGTTTTGGAAGTACCTATTGCATTTACAAATCATATTTTGCACAGTTAGCAAATTTTTTTTCCAAAGCCTACATCATAGTATAATTAAAGTAGGTTTACCTCTTTGAAATTTTGATAATCCATGCCTCTTTTCAGAGAAATGGAGAGATGCTGTACGTTCTTTCTCTTTTGAAACTTCTTATCATAGATGATAATCCATTGTAATAGAAAGAAAAAAATTAATAAAATTAATTTGATGTTTCTATTAGAATGAATAATAATAATTATTTATTCCTAAAAAAGAAAATTACCTTTTTGATGTTAGAGTTGTAATTAAGCTACACGAATAATAAAACCAAAAATGAATACCTTAATCAAAGTCTGTATTAAGCAAGTATAAAAAAAATATCTGTATCAACACAAAAAGTAAATGTAAAAATGAACTGTAGATAAAGAGAAAAGAAGAAAAGGCAGTCCTCTTCGTAATAGGTAAGGAACAGCAATGTGCAGTCTCAAGTGTCCAAAATGGCTACCTCTCCTGATGAGGAGAGGTGTCATATGACCTCGTGACGTCACCTTTCCCTGCTCTCCTGACACTCCCTCCTAGCGTCACGGGGGAACATCTATTAGTACCTCGACTATATATCATATTACCTCGACTAAAAACTGAAGATTCTTCGACTATTTTATGCCACCATCAATGATGAGGCATTTCCTCCTGGAGGAGGAGGTGGTGGACCTTCATCATCTGACGATGCAATGGACTCGGAAGAGGCAGACTCGACTCCTTCATCCGGGTTATTCCGTAGGTCCTGTGCTTGTTTTGTAAGCCGGTTCCGTTGTTTAGCCCTCCTCCTTTGCGCCTTCTTCTTTTGCTTGGAAGTTAGCCCTTCGTGTTCCAATTTATACCTAGATTCATATAAACAGAACAGATTAGTAATTGATACTCGACTCCTATTATTCTAGAACACGTAACACAAAACTCGACTACTGATAGAAAGATAGAACATAGAAGAGAGGAGCATGCTACAGCGACTGTTTTTCTAATAAATGATTGATCTCAAGTAAAATTTTGTTTCGTAGTGTTTGGAATGGTAATTTAGGTAAAGGTTTTATTAAGATATCTGCATCTTGATCTTTTGTACTGACCCAATCGATAACCACTCGATCATTAATTACATAATCTAGGATGTGATGAAGTTTTATTTCTGTGAGATGAAGAAGTTTTGGCGAACCTGGTTTCATGGTACATTTCCACGAGGCTGTGTTATCTCCAAAAATTGTGAACGGTTCTAAGTTCTTTCCAATGGCTCGTTTAATCGTTGCATTAACGCTTATACATTCCATAAGTGCCATATTCATAGCGACATATTCGGCTTAACAAGTTGAATTCGCGATTGTAGTTTGATGTTTGCTAGCCCAACTGACTAGGTCACCATATGCACGAACTAAAGCCAGCCGTCGACTTTCTTGTTTCTTCACAGTCTCCAAAACTAGCGTCAGAGTATGCAACTATGTTTTCTCCCAATCCGCGATAGACTAAGCCATAATTTATTATACCTTTGATATAGCGGAAGATTCTCTTAACAGCATTCTAATCTTCTACAGTAGGATTAATTTGTCTTCGACTGAGATAATTTACTGCATAGATGATATCTGGTCTTGTAGCATTAGCTAGGTATAAAAGGCTTCCAATTGCTTCGCGATAAGGGAATGGAGCTCCTGAGTAATCTGGATTTTTGACTGATGGCTTACTTGTAGCTTTACTCGACAGAGTCTGTGTTTCAACTTTTAACTCGACTTTTGAGAGCTTTTTAGTTGTAGCTTTAGGTAACATTGGAATGTCAAAAGGGATGGCCGCATTCATTTGAAAGCGTTTTAAAAGTTCACAGCAGTAGTCTCGTTGATCTAGAGTGATAGTTTTCCGCGACTTATCTCTGGTGATGTTTAATCTTAAGAATCGTTTTGGTTCTCCTGAATAAATTCCTCCTCCAGGATTTCCATTAGTGTTTATACTTCATCCATGGTTTCAAATAGTGGAGGGGAGGCTGGCCTCGGTGATATGCTAGGGGCTGGTGTAGCTCCCTCCAGATTTGATGAAGGGATAGGTTTACTCGACTTGATCTGCCCTCGACTTAATCCAGATGTTGATGGTTTTGGGTTATCCTCGACTAAAGTATAATTTCTAGGTTTTGTAGGTAATTGTAGCCTCGACATGCCAGATTGGTTAGTATGAAAGCGTGACAATTTATTAGGTCTAAGGTTAGATTCTACAGATATTAATTTACGTTTTTGCGACGTATTCTCAGAGGCAACTAATACTCGATGTATATATTCTTTAGTGACCCAAAAATACCAAAAAGGTTGTTTATAAACTCTTCGAAGTATAGTTATATTAAGAGTTAGATCAATAATCCATGCACCTGAACTCGACAATACAATTTTAAAGCCACTATCCGCAAATTTACTAAGGGATAATAAATTATATGAAATTTTTGGAATAACTAGAACATTAGTTAACGAGACTTCGTTCCCGCATAATGGACTTATACCTCTGAGAACACCTATCTCTGTGGATTGAACAAAGAAGTTTGGATCCTTGTTCGCCCCCTCGACTATTTGATTATATGGCGTGGCGACTGTCAGTAATTCAGGCATGCGAACCATATGACAACTCGCCCCAGAGTCTCCAATAAATGTGGTTTGCCTACCTGCTTCTAGATTTTCATCAACTGACAGCTGCGCATCAGTGATAACTCTATTCAATTCTTCCTCGTCTCCAATGCCTTCGTCGCCAAGTGTTGAAGCTGCCTGCCAACCCCGCATTAAGTAAGAACGGGTAGACTCGATGAATTTATCTAAATCGTCTAGGAGCACACTGCGAACTGGGTCATAGAATCGTCTCATTGGGTTTTCTTCTAATTTATTATCCCAATTTTCCTCTTCAACATGTGGTAGTTTTACAGGTGACTGTGGACGTTCAGGTTCAGGAATGGGTTTTGGAATATTCTTTCGACTCTTCAGTTCTAGTTTTCCACTCGACTTTATAGGTTGACTCGACTTTATGGGTTTTGTCTTGAAAATGTATATATAAAAGGATTATTCTTTAAACGACTTTCCATTAGAATTTTTATAATATTGATTATTATTTTTATTAGAATTATTATTTTTATTATGCTTCGACTGTTTATTATTCCTATCGTATCGATCGTTATTTTTCGACCACTTATTTTTATTTTGATTCCAGGGTTTTGAACGGTTTTTCCCATACTGATGACCACCAAATTTGTTCCCTCGACTGCCACCATTGTTATTATATCGATTATTATGCCCACGACTATAGTTATAATTGTTAGTTGAGTAATAATGAGGATGTTTCACAAACTTACGAGGCTGCCTCGACGATGAGGAATGATATTTCTTATAATAACAGTCCCGACTTAGATGGCCAAACTTTTTGCAGTTATAACACTTGGATCCGGCTGGGTTGTTACATTCGGCCCGAGTGTGTCCAAATTTGTTGCAGTTATAACACTCTACCCCTGACTGCGTTGAACTGTGAGGTTTTTTCCTTCCGCGATTGTATTCTTCCTCATTAGATGCCCGCTTCTCCTGGTGTTCGCGAGCCAAATGTGCGGTTTGAGTGGGCCTCCTTTGCCGGTGCCTCGACTGTCGTTTTATACCTCGACAAACTCAATATAACTCGACTTAATATAATTTGATTTAGAATAAACTCGACTTACCTCGACTAAATGCAACTCCGCGACTTAACTTCAAATAAAAGTAAATATCATTATAACACAACGCTGAGCTAAAATGTGTGTAAGATCGACTCTCGTTTCTCCACCCGTCGACGGGCTTTTAATTGGCCATGAATCACCAATAATCGACTATAATATGCGTGATTTATATCAAGCGCAACACCAAAAGAATCAATATCAATATCTTGTTAGTAAGCACGTAATTACTTCAGAACTCGACATGAAAAATTCATGCTTCTATACCAAGCAAATGGCGAAGCTTTGAATGTGTGTAATATAAAGATAAGTTACCTTACCAGGATTTTGGCTACAGTATCCAAGCGACTTTATTAACTGAACAATTTATTTAAATAAAAGGAAAAACCTCGACCATTTGTTTCCACTCCACTTCACCTACGACGCACATGTGGCGTCGGCCGCTCACAAACACGAACGCACTGCTACCATGTTAGAGTTGTAATTAAGCTACATGAATAATAAAACCAAAAATGAATACCTTAATCAAAGTCTGTATTAAGCAAGTACAAAAAAAATATCTGTATCAACACAAAAAGTAAATGTAAAAATGAACTGTAGATAAAGAGAAAAGAAGAAAAGGCAGTCTTCTTCGTAACAGGTAAGGAACAGCAATGTGCAGTCTTAAGCTTCCAAAATGGCTACCTCTCCTGATGAGGAGAGGTGTCATGTGATCTCGTGATGTCACCTTTCCCCGCTCTCCTGACATTTGAATGTTTGATAGAGCTTCAGACTCAGATGAATAATTTTCTTCTGAATTCATTAACTCGGCGAAATTTGAAGATGCAGCTGAATTATTAATAGCTTCACATTCTTTACTCCTCGCTTCATCGTATATATTTATGTATATAGAAGCATAAGATTAAGAGGAAGGAAATTTATAGCTTTATATATATAACTCAAAATGATGTATAGAAATAAAATATGTAATTCACCAGAACTATGAAAAATTCTGTTAATTTTGAATTTCAGCCAATCTTTCTCTGGTGAAACTAAGCTTTTTATAAGCTTGTTTATCCTCTGTTTGTCCGTTTCGCGCGAAGGCCAATCAACATACCCTTTCTTTACCCATTTGGTAGGTACAGTAAAAACTTCATTAAATTGATCCTCCACCACCAAAAATTTTTTATATTTGGTCAAATTACTTGAAGTCACTACAGAAATTGAAAATTCACAATGATTATTCCCAAGTATGGTAATTGTATAGCTATACCTCTCATCTACTAATGACTATCATCATGCATTAATAACATTTCCCCAAGAGTTGGAAACCAAATTATGACTTTTATTTTCGTTGAAAATTAGTTGGTTTAGAAGTAGAAATTAGATTATTGGATATTTGTTCTAATCTTTACTTGAATAAAACTATGTATTGATATTTTATGGTTATAATTTGGTTTTCAACCCCTAAATTCACCATACAATAAGCATCTACTTTATAATATTTTAAATTATTCATTTTTCTTAATGTATAAAAAATTATAGTACTTAATCATAAATATTACAACTACAGCTATCATTTACTCATGCTACCATATTCATTAATGATATTCCCTACCATAAGCACCTAACCCTGAATTATTTTGAATATCTAGGTAGGGTACACGTATTTAAGAATCTTATAGTATTTCTTACCATTAATTCAGCAGTTTGGCTGCAACAAATTTGTCCTTATGTGGCATAAGCAAAAATTTTCCGCTAATAATGTTTTCCACAGAGTAAGTGCGATTGTCTTTCAAAATATGAAAATTTTTTAGAGATTCAATTCTTCAGTCACAAAAAATTATTCTTGAGTGAGAAAAATAATTAGGTATGAAAAGTTGCAGTGAGATAAATAGGTACCTACTACCTACTTACTTATTTTTAAAATTTTGTAATTTGTAGTTTTTTTAGAAATTTTGTAGAGGCGCTTTATAAATAATTTTTTAGGTTCATTCATCACTAGGGCGACCCAATATATTCGAATATAGTATAAGAGGCAAAATATTCAATATTTTATTTGGATATGTTCCAAAAATAATAATTGAATATCATCAAAATATTCGAAAATATATTCGAATACAATATGGGAGTTATTTTACTCGTCTGAGGGAGTGCTAATAGAAAATCATAATATTTTAGATAAATAATAAAAATAAGGCGAACGATTGCATCAAAATTATATTTTATCCATCAAATGCAAAAATTATTATTTATTTATTTAGCAAAACTCGAAAAAAAAGCAAAAACATTGGAGAAAAAAAAAGAACTCGTGCTGAAACTCAAATTTGAAATATGTTTTTCTGTAAAAATGTAAGTATCGCCACCCCCAAAACGAAAAAATTCCCAGAATATTCGAAAATATTCAAAAAATCTTGTAAGTTTCAAAATATTACGCAAAAATATTCGAATATTAATCGAATATGTGAAAATATTTTTTTAAAGGCAAAATATTCGTATTCGAATTGAAGTTGAGCTTATTTTAAAGGAAATTTTCTGAAATGGAAAATGATTTTGTTACTTTCATGATGGGACGGCTGCAGAAAAAACGAATATGAAATATATTGGGTCGCCTTATTCATCATGAATAACAAATTTTGAATAAGAAAAAAATTATTATGGAAATTTTTGTATTTTTAATGTTTTGTAAGATTTATTATAATTATGATTAGGTGATTAAGTATGTAATTTTCAAACGAGAAAAATTTTTAAAATTAATTTAATGTTACCTAATGCAGTAATTTTGCAGCTACATAATATTTATTTTTAAAGGGCATTAAGAAAAATTTACCAGTAATGTCTTTCACGAAAAAACTAGTACTATTTTTAGAAAGATGAGAAACGAGATGTATACCAACGTTTTCAGACGAATAAGGCAATTTATAAAATGGTCAAATTTTTGTGAAGTGTTTTCCAATAATTTTTATCACTTGTTTCTGTTCATTACGTTCAAAATGATCGATTCGCTGGTACATCGGCAACAATATTGAAGTTGGGAATATTGAACAAGAGAGTCGGAATAGTGCCCTTATAATATTCTGCATCAAGGAAAAAATTTTCCGGGGTTCTTTTAGTAATTTTTTTTTCAAGAGGAAAACAAGTTCGATTATCAACGCGTTTACCGCGTATGGTACATTTTGGGCAACTATAAAATCCAGTATGGCCTTTAACTTGCAAAATAAAGGATTTAGCTGGACTGTCGCATATGATTTTTAACAGCTTGACTTTATAAATTATATTATGGTAACACAATCCTTCATTCACCAAAGTGGTAATTTCGGAGACAAACTCTTGTAAAAAACTATTAGCGTCATCAGGCTTACTTTTACCACAATATAGTCCGATAATAAAGACTGGAAAATCGTCAACACTGCCTAATATCGGCCAGAATTGTATAAGGGAACTTTTGAAAAGGGGCAAGTCGTCTATATTTATTGAAAGTAGAATTGAAGGTTTTTGATATCAAACAGAGGAATTTTAGAGTTTTTGAGACTAATTTTTATTCCATAATAAGTGAAGTGTCCTCCAAAAGTAGGGTTTATAACAGCATTACTATTATTATTTTTATTAGAATTATAACTTCGCGTTTGTAATGTACGAAAATCATTAGGCAAACTTTGAATTTACGAAGTATCGTTAATTGATTTAATAATCTTTAAGATGGCGTTTCCAGATTCTAAAATAGAATTATATGAATTCTTCCATTCTATTAATTTTTCTTTCAAGTTAGGCGACGATGTACAATCAGTTTCTATTTCCTCTGCAGAGTTAGAGTCCGAAAAGTAGTATTCTACATCACTTTCAGAAGACGAAGTAAAATATGAAGACGATGATGAACTAGTAGGCGATGATGAACTAGCAGACGATGAAAAAATTGACGAACTAGCAGGCGAGTGTATTATTGGTGAAGAGTATGTAGATGATGTAGATGGCAAGTGGACTGCAGGTATAGAATCGTGAATATTTTCACAGAGAACAGGCGAAGTCATGGGACAGTTAGCGAATTCTTGGCGCTCTTGTTTGCACTTTTTATAATAATAACTTTTAGATACCTTCTCCCCTTTATAGATGTATATTTTGTCAGACACTGAAAAAGTGAAGGACTAATATTACGGACTATCCTACCTTAATACAAACATATGGTACATGCCTACCAAATTTTTAGGGTAGTGTAATTATTTAAAAAATATACAAATAATATTATGTATTCATTTTGTTAAAAAAAAAAATTATTCAAATGTAAAATTATAATTACAATTCAACTCTTGAATTAGTATAGGTATATATGACGATAGAATGATAGACCCCCGCCCCTTCTTTTCTGCGTCGAATAAACATACTGACGCACAAAATAAATTTTATTCCTAGAATTAATAGACGCCAATGATACACAATTTCTCTCCTAAAATTTATGAGCACTTGCTTCCTATAATATAGGTAAATTGGTACCTATGTCTACTTATATTCGTTTATACTATTCCTATATTCATAAAAATATGAAATCGTTGCTAAAATGTCGCACCATAGTACCCAAAAAACAAAAATAGAAAACCTATAGGAACTAAAGGAGTGTGTTTTTACGTGGTACCAATGTAGAAAATTATCATGAGATTGAATTATAATTAATTACTTACATATAAAAACCGTTAAAAGTAAGATAAAATACTTACTTTTTTGATTCTTTTTCATACAGTAGGTACACGTTTTTAATTCAATTTCATACAGTAGACACGTTGACGTAAAGTGAAGACGGCACAGACAGGTAAGAGATGGATCTTACCTGACTGAACGACCTAACGGGACATATTACGTCACAGGGGGGACGAACGAACGACTTACCGAGTGCGCAGATTTTGTGGAAGCGTGCTGAAAAGTAAAAACCTAAAGGCACCTGTGTAGTGAATAAACGAAACAAATCACGTAATGCAACGCGCGAAAAAATATATTAGGTAAACGTATACAAATTCACTCAAGTACTTAAGCTAGGTAAATTATAAAATACGCAAATAAGTTTTATTTGATAGTGAATTCTTCGTGCGCTCCGCCGCATATTGACACCTGTTGGTGCGCGTCTCAGGCAGTCTTTGCCGCAGTGTCGACGCCTTCAACTTTTGTGGAGGCACCTAAAAAAAGTAAATGAGACCATTAGTTCGTCCGTGACGAACTAAGTGAGTCTGGAGGTCATGCAAATAAATTAAAAAATTGAAGGTACTTCGGTAGGCTTTTTGAAGCGAACCGTCGGAAAAGGACATGAGCAGGTAGGCGGAGCGGAGGGTTGCAAAGGTGTACTTTAGGTAGGTAAAATTGCGAACTAAGTTCGCGTCCCTAATCCACACGAAGGCACTCTGTATGACGCATAAGCGAGCGAAACGGTAATAGTAATTAGTTATTGACTCACCGTTAATTGAATTTGGATGTCTGTTTCAACATCCATAGCAGTGTTGGTACAATCGCGAATTTCGTAGAATCGCGGTATCGCGACAATCACTTAAGTTTTCGCAAAATTGCGGGAACTGTTACAAATTAATCGCGAGATCGCGACAATTGCGTCGCAAAATTGCGCGAACTGTTATAATTATATTAATTATAATATAGCAAAAGCTATTCACAGAATTTTACTATACTGGCTAACAAATCAATGATCACCAGTCACCTAGTAGCATAAGTAACTCTGCAGTCTCATCTGAGAGTTACGTTGTCCGACAACCGGCGGTTGTTTTTCTACCCTTATAGGTGGGGTAAAAAGGAGCGAACTTGAAATCGAGCAATTGAACGTCGTGCCCAGTATAGGCATAGGTAAATACCTTATTTAAAGTGGATGGGCAAACTGATTCAATGAATCAGGTCAAAAGAATCTTTCGACACGACGGTACCCGGTGTTGTGGAGGGGAAAGTCGGTAGAAAGATTTTCGACACACGTCGTTATACTTTCGTTGGAATTCAAACACTTATTGTAACTGTCATTGAATTTGTATAAATAAACTCGTGCATCATTAATTCTTATCGCGCATGCGTAACTCCCCACTACATCTTATAAAATTACTTGTATTTACACAATAACGACGAAGGCAAAAAGCAACGCGACTAGTCTGGTAAGGTAATGCAACGAATGCCGCTACGTTGACTTATATGAGCGACTAAATGGTTCTCAATAATCGCTTACAGCGTTTACTGAACCCAATTCAGTAGCGTAAAATAAAATTAAGTAGAGAAGTAGCGTGTTTACCATTGAAACTACGCTTCTAATTTGGCGTATGTTGCTTCTATTATGAAAATAATATAGCGTACTATAGAAATAACTAAACGAACAGCGTTTTTAGTATTGAGATTACGCTTCTAAATTAGCGTATCTTACTAATCGTGCTTCCAGTACGAACGATAATGTAGTGAGTTACAGAAATAATTTTGTAATACGCTACACTAATCGGGTAGTGTCGCGTACGATAAGTAAAATACACTAAAGGGTCGTTTTCACGGTGATAGTTCTATCGCAATAGTACTATCATAAGAAAACTGCGATAGTTACTTAACATGACAGTGGTTGTTTACACGACATATCTACTATTACGCTATTAAGACCATCAAATTTTGATAAGAGGTGCAACTAATGAGAGAAAAAAAAGGAAATTGTATAGTTCATGATGAACAGATCGTAAAGAACATCGATATTATTAAGTTATACCTACCGCACACTACGGATTTTACTTCTTAATATTTTTACATCCTCAAATAGAAATTTTTCCTTGAGAGTGGCCTTTGCCACATCCCTTTTCTCCCGATTTGTATAATTGGAGTGGGTGGGATAAATCCCAGAAGTAGGGGTTTTCCCCATATACCCTCAAAAATTATAAAATTCGAGTTTTGACAAATTAATGTAGCATTAATAAGTTGAAAACTCAGCTAAAAAATTATAATTTCAGAAAATACTATCGCATGCATGCTGCGATAGTACGATAGTGCTGTCGCATAGGTAATAGGGAACTCTCACGAGTGTTTACACGTGATAGTTACATGATAGTAATGTCACGATAGCAACTATCGCGATAGAACTATCACCGTGAAAACGACCCTTAAATTAGAAGCGTAGTTTCAGCGGTAAAAACGCTATTTCTCCAGATAATTTTTGTTTACGCCTCTGAATTGTGTTCAGTGATCGATTGGGCATATATAATTATTGTAATTTGCAACGGCTATTGATAGCAACCATTCCACGATACGTCAAATGGGATGAAGAGAGACTTAATTCAATCAGTAAATAAGCTGTTTAATATAATGAAACTTGAATGTACGCGACTGAACAGCGTTCAGTGTTACTCTCGCCCAGCTGTAAAGTTGTTTTAAAAATACTCATGCAGCTAAATGTTGGCCATCAAATTGCTTAAATAGTTACACTTCCGCACATAATCGGTCCTAACTGCCTATAAATTAGCTCTTTTTACACCAAATTTTGTTTGTTGGGTAGAATCACCTACGTATAATTATGTTGGGACCAGGTTGTTATCAGTTAGCGCGGTCTATGTTAATACTAAATAGTCTAAGGTCGAGCAAGCATACAGTGCTGCCAGTATATTGGACTGTACTATTATTACAACACCCCTCCTCCAATGTATCTGGCATCACCATCCATCTATAATTTGCTATCGAGTAATTAATCTATAACAAGCATTAAAATCATTAATATACAACATATACCAAGCAGTCTGCCTAATTTTTGGTGAGATAGTCAACATCTTTCTCCTGAGTTTATCTCCCTCCTAACCAGAGCATTCTCCTTTGCTCTTTACTTTAAGGTTCTCCATTATTCCCAGGTTATTAATTCTCCTTTACTCCTAAACATGATCTCCTACACCTCTCAAATAAATCTCGCCTCAACGGTTTAGTCAGGTAATCTGCTACTTGATTTTCTAACTCAATCCATTTTAACTCGTATCTTTTTCTCCTCCACTAACCATTTAGTACCAATGAGGGCTTTTGGACTAATGATGGCTATGTTGCCTCTTTTCTCGTTCATAGGTGCGTTTATCATAATCTCTTGAGGTTTTGCGTAACAAGCCATTCCAGAATTTCGCTCAATTATGGACACCTTTCTCTCTCTCTCAAGCTCATATAAGAGACTCACTACTAAATAAAAAGTAGCATCTTTAATGTCGACCATCCTAATATGGGCTAAAATTTTGGTTTTAGCCTTAGAAGGCAAACTATAGACGAAGATGTCTCGATGCATCCTTAAGGATAACTGTTCTCCACACGTATTGTATCGAGCAGTAATTCGCTCGTAAGCGGCAATATTCTGAGATATATCAAGGTTGGTATCATATTTCCACGCATGGAGAGCCAACCATGCCGCGATGCTGGCAGCATTAGTTCAAGGATCGCGGAATTGCCTAATTCGCTCGAATATATCTTTAGGATCTTCAATGTTTTGGACTAGTTGGAGGTACGATGAGCGCAAGTATGATAACAACATGTTTCTAGCAGTAAACTTCCTGTCCTCCTCATCTTCCCCATTTACAACCGGGGCATTATCTGTGGTGAAGAAGACATCCTCGACATCATAGCACTGGGTGCCAAAACGAAAATCTATCAACCAAATATCATACTCTATATTGTTGCTCAATCAAGTAATCTGCAACCCTTCCGGTTTATGTTGTTTCCACATGCGGCGCTTTGGTGCAGTCTAAACATATCAAATCAAACTCCTCAGTATATCCCACAGTTATACCACTTTGTCCCGTGACATAAATGTATTATTTTATTTGTTATTATATTATATTAAAATAAAATCTATAGAACGAAACATTTTTATTTATTTCTAAGAAACATTATTATAACGTGCTACTAATTAATACCTTCATATTCTATCTCCAAAAAAAAAAAATCACAGAAAAAACATTACTATAAGGAACCATAAAAAAACAGTGTTACCAAAAAAATATAAAGTACTGCCACATATTATGCTCAGCGAAATTTTTCTTTCTTCTTTTCTTTAACACAACAGCTAGAAAGAAAAGAAAAAAAATTTCTACATGATAACAGTATAAAAAAACACAACAAAAAAAATTATTCATTTATTTACATTGATTATAGTTTGGGGAGTATGTTATTTGTTATGTATATATATATTTTATTGGCTCCATCGAGAGCTGTTTATGTCCTCAATAATCCCCTCCAGCCATTTGATACCCACCTTACCATGTAGGTGGTATCCTCCTTTGGTGTATATAAAAGCGCCCTCATAGGCAGCTGGTCTCCCCTTTCGTGATAGCCAAATCCTTTTTCTTATTGGATTATCCAATTTCAATAACATTTTCGCTGCCTGGGTCATTATGATGACCCGTCCTTCAAATTGCTTGGCAACCTCCTGGAGTCCCTCTTAAAAAGCGACATACTGATCGTGTTTCTCATCTCTATCCAGATCTTGATCTAGATAGAGGATAGGAGGGATAACGAACACCATTGCTGAGTTTCTTCTCTCCAATAGCTCATGGAGGAGCACATACAAGTCATCTATTTGATCTATAATCTCCTCCTTCGACATTCTTTTTTTCAGGTGCACGTCGTTGAAAGCCGTCAGTAGTACGGACGTTTTCTTGCAATTCAGTTTGTAAATGAGAATTTGTTTTCGGTTATCGTTTATACTCGTCTATCTGCCAATAAAAAATGTAACTAACTTTACATATGGAGTCAAAAATAAATTCATCGATGAAAAGCAACATCTAGTAATGACCACCGAAGTAACAGATAAAAAACAAACCGAAGTCATAATATTTTTTATTTTTTATAAAAGTACAACATGATATGATTATTTAAAAAAAAAAAAAACAAGAAAGATTTCTTTTTTTTTCCATCATCTGAAAACAAAAACAAAAAGAAAATTATTAATATTATTTCATATATATTATTATTAGGTAAGTATAACTTACTTTGGTGTCGATGTGTGGACAAGTCTAAAAGATGGCTCCTCATCATCTGTTGTAAAGTATAGACGCCTTGGCCTGTACTATAAAATTACTAAAGTATAGACGCCTTGGCCTGTACTATAAAATTACTATATTATTAAAATAACTATTACAATATTCTAGATAAAATAGGGATAAGACTTATCATAAAGGCTCTCGTGGTTGCGGCCGCTGCGGTGTTTCCATTGCAGAAAAATATCCAGAATTGCTGTCTGGTTGTGGTGTGCGATACCACCACCAAAGAACAATAATTACAAGTGGTAACACAGTAATTAAAAATAAAAAGAACATTTTTATATGTTGTTAATAACGAATGTTTTTGAAACAAAAAACGAACATCTTTTAATTGATGTTGTTATGAAATCTCTAGTCACGTTTCCTAGAAAAAATTGCTTAGTCAGTAGCTGGCGAAAAGGTGGTGCTACAATGTTGCGACATTTTTTTATCGGTTATTGATCATATTATTGGTAATATGGTCACGATTATTGTTTTTACCTAATCATTTGGTAAAAAACGTTTTACTTTGCTCGACCGTTTGTAAATTTTTAGTTTTTTTTATCGCCAACGATGTTTGTATCGGTAGTAGCAATATTTACCAAAAGACCATCTATAACTTTTTCCATACCTTTACCGTTAATTTTTAAAGCGTTTTTATGATGAAGAGTCAAACCTTTTACTTTTGTGCATTCTTGACCATTATTTTTTTTATAATGATACGATTTTAGACCCGTACTCAAAAATTTGGTTATATACCCACCATCTAATTCGTCGGTCCATTCCAATTCGTATTTTTTCTTATAATTCACCTGAACAATATCGTTGTTTATCATATCAACATTAATATCCTTTAAAGTATCATCTAGTAAAATTTTATAAAATTTACAAGCATCATCGATAAAATCGGTACTTCCCATATTATCGCATTGACCAAATTTCCCCCATAAAGAATTTAGACATAATTTTGCTACCGCTCGTTTACCGGGATTTTCCGCGATTTTATCCGCATCTAACTTAATACCCATTTTAGTAAACGTATCGTTAATGTACTGTTCTTTAGTTCCAGAATGTTTACTAGTTTCTAATTTTATTTTCATAAACGTTTCGATATATTTGCGCCATAATTCGGTAGATTTTTCCAAATGCCAGACTTCGTAGATTTTTTTAATTTTATAACCCATTTGTAAAGCTTTATTCACTTCAACTGTCGACCATGTACCTACAAATTCGCGTTCCGATTCATCGTGTGTACACGCTGATTGATTGGTTGCAGCTGCTCATTTCAAACATAAGGGAAATATTAATTTCTCGCTTTTAGCCATTTTAACGCGAACTGGTAAAACAGGTAGATAGAGATCTTATGGGGGTAGTATTTTACATTTTATTAAACCAAACCAGTTTGTATCGAAATTTTCAGGATTTAAAATTTTTTGCGGATGACCTATCTGATATGTTGTTACTATAAGCGTACTGATTATGAATATGTTGTCGGTTTTTTGATCTAAGCCCCAAAACTAGGGTGGGTCGATTTTCACTTTTTTGGAAAATTAAGTATGCACCTAGTTCAGTAGTTACAAAATGATCCCAAAAGAATGTGAAAAAAATTTCAGCCCTTTAGGTTAATATTTACCCATCATTATGGCACTGATAACATACTCTTCCCTTATTGGGACATTTTTCTGAGTCTCCATCGCCAAAAATGCAGAATAAACATTGTAAAGGTGATTTGATACACTACGACTAACTGAAGCTTTCATTAGCTGTAAAGCTTGCGCATCCAGCATAGTATGTCATGCTGGTGATAAACGGATTGAAGCTGCTGCCTCTTCACTAGTAAATGGAAGTAAATTTAACGCTGCTAGGTCCAAACGTACCATTTTTATCCACTGCTTATAGTTTCTATGACCACTTAGTTTCTCATCTTCTCTAAAACTTCTAATTGAGAAAACTGGAGTGACTTATGCCGTATCCCACACCGCCCATTTTTCTGCTCACTGGATAAAGGTGAACTGCCTAATTCCAAAGAATCGATTTTCAATCCATCTGATGAGATATGCGTTAACATACTTGATAATAGCTTTCTCTTATCTTCATCTAAACTACTGAAAGCATTCACTAAATTGGTTACATCACTTGATTTGTCGATAGGATTGTCATTTTCACAAACTTTATCTGCAGGCTTCATTCCCACTTGATTTTCGTCGTTTAGTATACGACTCTCCTCTTCAGTTAGATTCACGTCAATATTATTTTGACGAGTCTTTCTTATTGGAGCCATGCTTGTTTTTAGAACAAAAAAAAACAAGGAATTCGAAAATGTTCACGAATGAAAAAAACACCGTTACTTCCACATGTGGTGACGACACAATCACAGCTTTCAATTTGTTATTTTTATATTTTCGACATTTTCGCATATACTTCACACTTCAACTTGAATAAATTCTCGCATCTGCTACCATGTTGGTTTACCAAAAATAATTAAAGAAATTATTTCAGGAAAAATTTATTCAAACATACGAAACGAACAGATGAACAGACAATATTCCACTAATGGTTAAAAACTTGAATTCTACACATTAAAGAAGAACGACAATTTTGAAAAAGCAACGAACGATTCATTTAGGAGAATCGAATACATTAATACTAATAGTAAGTACGAGTGATTATGCCCATAGAAAGGTATGGTGAGGTTGCTAACTTTAACAGTTTCCTCCTCTCTGTGTCCTGCCAATACTTCTGTAAATCATAGTATATGGTGAGATCTTAGTTGAGGTCTCAGCTCCTTCAATTTTGGTGACCGTGACAGGACACGAACCTCGTTCCAGTTTTCAGTGAATCCATTGTTTACAGCGCGGGTGAGCTGGAACTGTCATCTCATTTAGCTAATCTACAGCGCATGAGAAACAAATTAGCGCAGGTTGTCCAGCTCTTCACGGACAGAGGTGTTACTACGGGCAACAACACTGTTAGAAAAAACAAAAATGCCATCGCGGCATTCATCAAATCTCCAATTACTATAAAAATATACAATATCGACACTTACGCGCTATTTAGTTCCCGTGGTCCAAAATTTCATGTGGATCAAAAAACTGGAAGGCATTACTTGACCAGGGCTGCTGCACTGGAGATGCGATGTTATTTGCGGAGCATTTTGACAGATATCGACCGCAGAGGCTAAACATTGATAGAACGACCTCAAATTGATTTTAACTAGAGACTCTATTTATTGATTGTAATTTGTTGGTTTTTATTTTTTTTTTGTTGTTTTTGGGAAGATGTAATCATTGTTTTTTTTTGTTTTTTGTCTTGGCGTAATTAAGGCTGCAACTGGTACGACGCTTTCTTTGCTTTTATAAAGAGGCGTCGGGGGCGAGACGGGCCGCGGATGTGTGCTCGTCGTGTCGTCATTGTGACTTCACATTGGCGCACACGGGTAGTGATGTTAATTTTCGGGAAAAATCTTTTTCAAAGAATATTATCGAGAATATTCCCGCACATTCCCGCATATTCACATATATGTCCGCCTCCATCATTGTTATGCATTGCGTAAGTGCATAATCTCATATGAATGTTATTAAGAAAATTAACAATAAATATGATACCATATAAACCAAACTTCGTTTAATTTAACTAATCTTTGAGCAAAATTACAAAATAGGTATCATTACAAATCGAGTAAAAAAAATACACTTAATCAATAAAAATTAAAAATCATATGAAATATAAATATCAACCGCTTCTTCGTTTATTTGCCATTCTGCTCTTTTTCATCCTCTGATTCAGATTCCAACATTTCTTGCTCACTACAGTATTCAATTTCATTAAATTCGGATCTGGATTCACACTCATTTGACAATAGCGTTCTTTCAATTTCATCTGGTTCATCAATTTCCGATCCAGGTTCGGATGTTAAATTTGCTGAAAAAAAAAATCATTCCGAACCTCACTCAATATTGAAATACAGAAAATTTAAAAGTGTATATAAGTTGAAGAAAAGAGAACCATATCCGTAGCAATGTCGTAGCAATATTTATTCTAGAAAATTACTTTTTAAGCACAAAACAAACCTATAAACGCAATTCAAATCGAGGATTTTTATGAACAAAGCGTATACAAATCTACCATTCAAGAAATGTAGAAAATGGAAAATCTAAAATCAATATATACAAGTATAACATATATGATATTCAATATGCCCTAAACTAACCTGTAACTGGAAAAGATACATTTACTTGACGAGTACACTTAGATTTAGGCTTCGAATTTGAATTAAAAAGCTTCCAATTGTGACTTATATAAGAGACCTTTAAATCAGGTAGAAAAATAACAGATTTCAAAGGAATAAACGAAAATTTTCAACAAAAAAAATGTAAAAGGATATCTTATTTCACATAAGGATAATGGATATAAATCTCCTTCAAAGCTTCAATGCAAAGCAAAAACGATTACAAACACCAGTGAAAAAGTGATTAAAATTAGATATATATAATTATGCTACTGCTTCAAATACTTAATATCAGTGTAGCTGCTTAAGTGCTTAATCAAAGAAATGCGCAGGAATGATGAATGATAAACCAAACAATTGAAAACTTACTTTACTGGCCTGTTCAGTTTTCAATTTGTTTCTTTTTTTAGTGTGAATAATAGAATATATGCTGAAACTTCGTTCGGTTGCTGCACTTGTTACTGGTGAAGATAAAATTTTATCTGCGATTTTTAATAGCTTTGAGAAACTGTAAACGCCTTTCCACCATGCTAAAGGCTCCAAAGTTAATACACAATTCAAAATGAAACTATTTTCCCAAATACCAACACGACTTCTGTATTCTGCTAATTCTGCAATAATAATAGAATACTTTTCTGCGTGTTCATCTATGTAATAATAAATTCGGTACATATTAGGTACAGTTACATAGAAGACTTGAAATAAAAGATTATAGAAAGCATAACATAATTATATAAAATTACTAAAAAGTTTCTTATATTCGTCACTAAGAGTCGAAATGAATTCCATGCCACTGAGAAGTTCCTCTTCTGTAAGTGATGAACCAACATCTTTCGGATCAAGAATTACTGCGGCATAATGTATAGGTCGAATGATACTTGCTTTACGAGAGGTAAATAGTTCTATAATGAGTTCGGATGTTTCACCACTAAATGCAGAAATTGCATTTCGGAGCTTGTTTTCTAACTCATTGACTTTAGCATAGACTTTATGGATAAATATGTTATCGCCTTCTATCTCAGTTATGAGTGAAACAATTGGTTCAAAAATTTGTATCAAACTTGAGAGCGTTTCCCAAAAATCAGGATCCAAAATTTTTTTTCTAAATTCTTTTTTCAGCGTGATGTTTGTTTGATCAATAGCAACACGTTGTAAGGCTCCTCGGTTGGACGCTAAGCTTTTCAAACTCTGTATGATGGAAGCCCATCTGGTCTTAGAGTATAAAAGTAAAGATTTTGAAGAATATTCTTTCAAAAAAGCAGATGATACTTGCGAATTCTTACAAGTATTTATAATTTCCATCACTTCACTTATTAGTTCAGCTACTCCAGCATTCTTTAAAATATCAGAGACTAAAATGTGTAATGTATGAGTGATGCAGTTCAAAGTAACAAGATGCTTATAATCTTCCTGCACATCACGAAAAGCCTTTTGAATATTATGGGCATTGTCACCAATTAACGATGTAAAATTGTTTTTCCCGTATAAATTCAACATAATCTTTATCTCATTGGCTAAATATTCAGCTGTATGGCGATTTGTTTTGTTTTTCAATGACTTCACATATATAGGTTTTGGAGTAATAATAATGAAATTGACAATGGACTCATTACGAATATTGGACCACCCATCAAGCTGTAGATGTAATGTTTCAGAATTTGTCAAAGCTTCACAGCAATGGGATTCAGTGGTAGCGAAATGAAGTTCGACGTATTTGCTGGCGATAGATTGTCTATTAGGAACTTTAAAAGATGGTCGTATCGTCTCAAAGAATTGTACCCACAGAGGGTGCGATACCAATGAGAAAGGGCAGCCGCTCACCAAAATTGCCAGTGATAATAGTTCATTAAGTTTTTCCTAAATAAAATATGAAAGTTGAAAACACGTTCTAACAACAGAATTGTAAGCAAAATATTTAAGTTTTCAGCTTTAAACTTACATTTTCTTGCTCTGTCATACAGTCAAAAAATTGATCAACTGCAATTTCACGCTCGCTGTTAGTGCTAGGCTCAAGATCTTGATTATTAGAATTATTTGCCCCTTTCTCAATAGTACTAGTTATACTTATAAAATTGTCTGAAATTAGTAATAAAAATTGATATTCAATATTATGTATTGTACTGCTTCAATAACATCATTTGAACAATTTGATTACGAAAAAAAAAAAAAAAAAAAAAAAAAACTGAAAAAGCAACTTACATTTTGTTTTTACTTTCTTGGCTGTACCTGGACTTGTATATTTTGTTTTCAACAGAGTATATTTTGTTTTCAACAGAGTAGGTATTTTTTCACAATTCTCGAAGTGCTCTTTCAATCTTGTAGCATGGCGTTTATATTTTTTCGCACAATACTTGCAGGACACTTCATTAACAGCATTTTTCACTTCATTAAAAAAAGACCAAACAAAACTTGACCTTCTTCTTTGCCTTTGCATTCATTTTTCAAAATTGAATTGATATTAATTGATTTAAATTAAAATTTATACAGAATTCAGAATAGCAGAAACAAGGGAAACAACTGAAACAAGAGTACTTCAACTTTTTAGGAATTTTACTAGTTACCACTCTGAAAAGAGTTATCTAACCTACCGCTACCACTGTACCAGTAGAATCTACTTGAAAATATGAGTATTTTGATATGCCACATGCCAGAAGTCAAACACAGAATTGAAAAAGAATATTCTCGGGGGGGAGGAGAATATTATAGAATATTCTCAATTATGCTGGAATATTCTTTTTGAGAATATTCTCTTTAACATCACTACACACGGGGCAATGAAGCGGTGTGTTTCGCCCCATCATCATTCGACGATAATGGTCGCGTGTCGTTACCTACGCTCATATGTTTGGCGGGCACCATGCCAATACCTGTATAAATCATAGTATGTATTTTTCTCTCTGTACTTGTCGTTTTAGTTCTCTCTGTACCTGTTATATTGGGAGGACATATATTTTGTTAGCGCTTATAAGTAATTATACGATCATCGAATTTCATGCTCTGTTTTATTTCTTCTATAGTGAGATCTTAGTTGAGGTCTCAGCTCCTTCACCTCCAACCGCTCAGTACTAATCAGTGTTGGAAGAACGGCCAAGACATCGTTCTTGTTCCCATTCCTGTTCCCGTTCTCCTTGACTGATTGCTCTTTTCCAATGGTTTTGTTCTCACGATCTTGACGCATCAGTTCTGTTCCTGTTTGTGTTCCTGATTTTATTGTGTGACTTGTTCGTTCCCTGTTCGTTCGTTCTCAATCTTTTGACTGAGCGTTCCCGTTCTTCGTTCTTGTTCTTGGATTTTTTTTTAATCAGTACCGTCTGTGATCAGTATTTACAATTTATTATTTTATTTCGCGAATATTATCTTTGTTTTGTTCATTTTTTTTTTCTAATGTTCACTGAAATGTTCACTTGAACGTGATTATGCGTGAAAATTCTTCAAAGTACCTGAACGAGATTCCAAAACTGAAAAAACAGAAGTATCATTTACTACGCAGTTTTATACCTGAAGATGAAAATTTTCGAAAAATGTACACTCTAAACGCTTGGTAAGTTGAACTATAAACGCATTTGATCATTATTTAGGTACAAGACTTATATTGCTCTCATATGTGTATTTTTTAGTTTTAGGTAATTACTACAAAGGATTAGAATGGTTAGATAGAAATTGTATTTCGAAATGAATCTTGATATGAATAAAAATGACGATTTAATAATGTTACATATATTTAACAACAGGCATATGAACTTTTTTCCTGTGGTGAATAGCACCTCAACTCAGTTTTTATTTGAAAAATCAGCTACATATTTTTAAGGCGAATCTGTACCTAAAACTCCTAAACGAGCCCATGCCAGAGACTGGAAGCCGAAAGATAAAGCTGGGCTTTTGGCTTTTAGCTAGTGATAGAAATTATAAAGCTGGAGCTTTTAGCTTTTGGCTTTTGAAATTATATGGCTGATTGGGCTAGCTTTTGGCTGGAGGAAAATACGGCTTTTTTCGGCTTTCGGCTTTCAGCTTTCGGCTTTCCACTTTTATCGCTTCAAATTCACACAAAACATTCAAAAAACAAAATAATAAAAATTTCTAATATTTTTATTTTTTTTCATTCTTGAACATATTCATCTAAAATCTAAAGAATAACACAAACAAGTAAAAAACAAGAGGAACAAGACTACTTTTTTAAATTTCTGAAACATTTTCATTAAAAGTCAAAACCTCTAAAAATAAACACTAAACATAAAAAGAACAAGAAACAACATAAACAATTAAAAAAAACAGAAATTTATATTTTTTACTTTTTTCATTGGCATAAAAATTAAAGAAGATTAGTTCAACATGCTCAACCGTTTCAAATTTTCAAAAGTATCAAAATTACTCTTGATGAAAAGAATTTCGTTAACATTTTTGTTTTTCAGGTTATATCTATTATCAGATAACACCAGTTTAAGTTGAGAAAATAGCCTTTCCACTGATACCTGGTTTGCAGGAATGGCAAAAATAACTTCAGCAACTCGGTAGAGATCTGGTAGGGATTGCCTCTGATTTCTCCAATACGCGAGAATATCTTCTTTTACTTTTATTCGTTTTGGTGAAAATGAAGCGCATATTGCTTCAAAATTAGGGTCTGATGTTGTGGAAATCTGTTTGTTTTCATGCTTCTGTCTTAGCAGCTTTTCATATTGCCTTTCATCGCGAGCATCTTCAGGGTCAGCGTCAGGCTCAGGGTCAGATAAAGTTTCATTCAATTCGCTCAAATCGCCGTCCAATTCATCACTGTGATTACTACAACTGTCATGAGACTGTAGCAAAACTAAAAATGAAAATAAAATATGAAATTTACATTATAATCATGGTTTCAAAAAATTCTCAATAGTATAAAAAAATGAAAATTTAGTAAAATTTATAAGTTTGATAAAGTGATTAAGATTAGCTTACACAAAGTTTTATTGTAAATTAATTTTAAATGAGACTGGGCTGTCACTTTCTGAACATCTGTCAGCTCAAAATGAAATCTTGGATCCAAGTATAATGCGCTTAAGAATGTTTCTCCTTGTGAATCTTCAAATAACATTTTCTGTCGTCTTAGTTTTATAATATGAAAATAATTATGAGAGTTATGGGAATTGAATGATTCAAATACATACCAATTTCGGAAAGTTTAACTCGGGCAATATTATATTAATTGCAGTTGGAGGGAAAAAATATAGAAAAATCTCACTAGAAAAATCAATCTTTTTTGGATTTTAACTCGAGAAAATTGAATGTAATTCAGTGTTGTAGGAACAAACCCAAGAACGAGAACGAAGAACAACAAGAACAGAAAATTTTCATTGTTCCTGAGGAACAGAACCAAGAACGAGAACATATAACTGATATGTATGAAGAACAAAGAACAGAACGAGAACAGAATATTTTCAAACTGAAAGATCAAAGAACGAAACGAGAACCAACTAACGTAACAAGGTGAAGAACGAGAACAAAAACAAGAACGGATGCAATTTCGAGTTGTTCTTCGTTCTTTTGAAAGTTAATGATTCATCACAAAATTAATAGATATCATGAGGGGAAAGAGAAAATAAAAAACTTCTAAAAGCGGACAAATGCTGCGTATACCCATATAAATCCTTTTTTTTTAAATTTATTTATTAATTAGCTTCAATTAATTAATTTTCAATTTCAACAACAACATAAACTGTAAACACGTTATCAAAAAAAAGAAAGAACAAAAGAGAAATTTGAAGAACGAGAACAGAACGAAGAACGAACAAGAACGAGACCATGAAGGATTGAAAGAACAAAGAACAGAACGAGAACAACATTGTAAAGAATTAAAAGAACGAAGAACGGAACGAGAACAGTTAAAACATTGAGAATAAGAACGAGTTAGGAACAGGATCAAATGACTGGGTCTTTCCAGGAACAAGAACAGGATCAAGAACAGACGTATGTTCGTTCCTACAACACTGAATTGTAATTTGATAATTTTATTTTGGCATGACAGCATGACGCGAATAGAATTTTACGTTTTTACTATGTTTTTACTTTTTAGTTTTTTTACTGGACTTTAATTTTTGAAAAAAGCTGTTAGAAAGCCAAAAAAATAAAGCTTTTGGCTAGCTTTTGGCTGCTGAATTATAAAGCTGAGCTAGCTTTCAGCTTTCCAAAAGCCTCAAAAATGACCGGCTTTCGGCTTTTCGGCTTTCAGCTTTCGGCTGGCTTCCGGTCTCTGGCCCATGCTCTGTTACCTTCTGCTAAACTAGTTGGAATATTATTTATTTTATGCTGTATCTGTGAAGACTTTATTAGGTTCGCGATATTAAACCAAGAAATATCGTTTTCCAGGTAACAATTGCATCGGCTTTGAACTTATTTTAGTTATTTTGAACATCATTAAAGTTATAAGTTTTACCAGATTTCATTTTTACTTTCAAAAATTTTAAAATATAGTAAGGTGACTAACATAGGTACAGAACATTGAAGATTTGAAGTAGACTACTAGTACTACACTCAACATGACGTACAAAAATGTGGTAAAAATACGCGCGAGAGAATACGCTTAAATTTTTAGAAAAAATATCATTTTTACAACATATAACCCGGGTTTGTGTACTGTTAAAGCAACAACTATAAAATTAGAAGAACAGAAACCAAAAACTGGAAAATTTTGTTCTTTGTTCGTTCTTATGTTACTCAATTTATCCGTTCCCGTTCCTGTTTACATTTCTGTTCTCAAAAGATGGATGTTCGCGTTCTCGTTCCTGATCTCGTTCTCAACAAATCAAAGTTCCCGTTCCCGTTCTTTAAAAATCACCGTTTTTCTGCGTTTTCGTTCTTGTTCGCAAACTGTTCTTCCAACACTGGTACTAATCAATATTTCTTCCACCAGCTTAAAATAGCCTTTTTCAAGGCTTACATTAATTATAAGATTACTTACCTTACATTAATAAGATTTATTTTTTACTTACCCAATTATATGGAATACCTAATACAAAAAAATATAAAATACAAAAAAAAAAATTTCAAGACATTCCAAGATACTACCCCCCACACCCCTGATTAGGGGAGGGGATACACCGTGTGTCTTGGAATGTCTGCCCTACTACTCATAACATAACGAACATCCAGAGCTTCCTTCGGTTAGTCTTCAGGTAAGGTGGAGCAAGTATATAGTGCTGCCAGTATAAGTGTACATGTACATACAACGCAACCAATAATCAACCAACGCAATGGAATCAAAATAGTTTGATTCCATTTGCTTTGGCATAGCAACTAGATAAATAAATAATTATGTACGTATATCGCCACCTTGTTATTGTTATCACTGTTCATGTTTTTTCTATTTTTAAAAATAATTTCTAATTTTTAATTTTTATTTTAAATAAATTTTTAAAAATTTTAAAAATAATGAGTGGTATTGATGAGACGCTCAAAAGTAGATAATTTCGGCGGTGCAGGGTGAGAGGTGTTTTGACAATTGTAAAAAAATGTGTGAATACTGATAGCATAAAGAATTTTTTCACCTGAGACATAAAATGATTATCACCACAAACGTTACATTTTTTGGCTTTTACACACGCATTCACGTTTCCAAAAAGTTTGAAGTTGCTATGAATGTAGAGTAGGAATTAACTAGTGATGGGCCGCTCACGACTTTTTGCACTCACGCTCCCCTCCACGCTCAAATGTAATTGCCATGTTTCGCTCCCGCTCCGCTCACGCTCAACTTGACATTAGCTTCTTCGCGCTCACGCTCATATACAATTTAACGCGCTCAGCTCATCCGCTCTTTTCCCGCTCACCCGCTCTTTTTCCGCTCATTAGTTTTTACAATTTTTTTTTTTTTTTTTAAATTCACAGTGAATGCAAGATACGTACAAACATGAAGCAACAAAGTATAAAACGTAAAAAATTTATTATGTATTTCAAGGAGGCAAAACATATAACTGTATAATATGTATTATAATATTAAAATTTAAAAAGAAATTTGCTTATTCAAAATTGCGTGTTTCAGAGTAACATTCGCTTCAAAATTCTCATCGGTTAGTCTATTTCGTTTTTTTCTTAAAATATCCCCACAAATGGAGAAAATCCGTTCCACAGTGTCGCTCGATGGAAGCGGAGTATTATATTGCAAATAAATTTGTTTTAGGCAAGGAGTATAGTCTTTTAACGAAAAAATTGGTGTTTTCATGTACTCCCTGATACAATTATTTTCGTTCATCTCAGAGAGTGATGATGCATTTGAATTTAACATTGGCGTCTGAACTTCAAAATCATATAAGAAATCATCATCATGGTTTTCCACATTAGGAATATCTGTAGCTTCAGAATTTTTAGGAGCAATTTTTGGACACATACATTGAAGAGATAAGTTTTCAAACGCGTTAATACATAATTGTTTAAGCGCCGCATCGTCCTTTACCCAACTGAAATAAAATTTTGGGTCTATGCAGCTTGCTATAATGAAATTCTGTTTCGTTAAAACTTCTCCAAATCTCTTCTGAATGGATTCTAACAATATTTCCATCAACTGCTTGAAAAAGATTGTAATTTTCGATACAAGGAATACATTATTGGAAGAAAGTACCCCATTTCAGACTCTTCATTACGAAATCATTAATCATTCATTAATAATTTTGAATAATGAAGAAAATACTAATTTTCCCTTACTTGGTAAGCTAACCCTACACTCATTTTCTCATAGTGTTCTGGTTGAATGCGGTGGTAGGTAAGTTTGTGACTTTTAAGTGAATACTTTGGCTTATTTTCTTCAACCTCCACTAAGTTTTGCCAAAATTTCAAGTCTACTTGGCCATCTGGTGTCTAGAAACAATCAATTGATCATTTTATAAATAACTAAAATGTCACATTCAACCAACAATTGCTGAGTAAATTTCAAATTACATCAAAACATTTTTCTTTAAGAATCCAGTTACGGAAACACTTTATGAGGTGTGGAAAATCACTAAGAAAATATAACCTCCTGCTTTCATCGCCTTCATCGCAAGGATGGACAAAACTAGGATCATTTTCGTCACAATCAAACTGCCGCCACATTGCTCGATTCTACTGAGCACCATCTAAGATAACACAGTCAACAGAAAACCCACTGTTTTCCAATAGTACTGTAGCTTCTAGCACAATTTGAGCCAGCACATTGCCTGGAGCTGCATTTTTACTTAAGAATGCGGCTAAAGGTTGCACCCATTTGCCTCTAAATGGTTGGTATAATAGTACCAAGCCGTGGTCCCCTAATTGGTCTATTTGGTGGTGTGGTGTGTATTTCCCCAAATTGGTAAAACCTTGTACCTCCAGTGTTTTAGTATTTAAACTTGCATGAGGTGTTATTTTCATTTCATCAATTAATATGACACCTAAAAAAAAATTATAATAATAATAGAAGGAAAGTAAATTCAAATAAAAAAATCACTATAGTATAATACTGATACATACCTCTTCTGTCTACAGGTTTCATTTTAGAACTTTTTTCTTTCAACATTTCAAAAACATTGGAGTCGAAACCAAAGTGAGCCTTTAAATTGCGAAGGTACCTAAATATAAAAATAATAATAATAATAATAATAATGCCTTATCACATAAATTTGTCAAGTCCATATGCTTATACACACCTTCGAATAGTACTCAGACATAGCACTACTAGAATTTCATTCCTTCTTAAGTACTCATATTGAGAGGAGTTTTTAATTTTTAAAAGCAAGCACTGGTACACCCAGCTCTGGTTGTAACGTCTACCGCGGGAGTCAGCATGTTTGCTAGCTTGGAAACAGGCTCGCACACTTTCTCTGGTTGTTTCGGGAAGTTTTAGAATCTCATCTTCCAAGATTTTCTCATTTTTTTCAGCCATTTGTTCCTGTAGCTTCATCATTGCCTGTTTTAGATTTTCCATCTAAAGAAAAATTACAAGAAAACTAAATTAACATCATTCTAGTATTAAAAATTGTACTACAAAAGCAATATACCAACACAAACAAAGCATTAATACTCACATCACTAATATAGCATCTCACATACAAAAACTACTGTTAAACTAAATGTCAAACAAAGCAATAGAATTACCACTACATAGAAATTCATAAAATTCTTATAGAAGTAACTACAGGAGAAATGTTAGTGATATAGAAACATGGAATGGATTAGTGTTCACACTATTGAAGGTAAATTGTATGATCTGAACCTTTGAAACCAATCGAACATTTTTTCTTTTCATATTTTGTACTTTTTGAGAGGATATATAGGAACGATTATTCAAGTTTTTAACCACTTTTGCAGATTTTTCACACAGATTACAATACAACTCATTTGTGAAACAAACACATCCAAAAAGCGATTTTCTGGAGGTAAGGAAAAAATTGAGCACAATGTAAATGGATAAGTAACAATACCAAGTTTGTTCAAAATTGATTATGTTTATACACTAAATTGAAGTATCTTCATCTAACTTGCCACTAACACATTATTCAATATTCAAGTTGTGTAAATTCAAAATACACACCAAAGCAAACTTGATTAGTGCATAACAGTATTCTATGTAAAAATGTATGGTGTAGTTAAATTGTGAGATTGTAAGTAAAATAACTTATCATTATTATATTCGAACAAGAGTGCGCAATAAGCAATAGCTTTTGAATGCTAAATTAAATATTAATTATGCTGATTCATAAGTAAATTAAGTGATCATATATATCAAATATTAATTATGCTAATATTCATAAGTGTTCATACGTACTTCTGTGATTTTTTTTCCTATAAACTTTGGCATATTTTCAGTTTATCCACAGCATCAATCAGCTCTACAACTGACTTGACACTATCAACATTTTCAAAACGTTTGATGAAAATTTCTCTATCGAAAAGGAAAACCTAAAATTTGAAGAATTATTTTTCATTGTTTATACCTAAACAAAGAAGTGTTACTCTCATTTTTACTCACTCGAGCTTTCATATTTGATGTGATGTATACTCGGCGCTCAATTAAAGTACATTGCGTGTCCCTTCCTTTCAAAAATAAAATAAGAATATCATGTAGCCTTATTTGTTTATTTTATCAATTTGAAGTCTACACATAAAAAAAAATAAATCTAGTATCTTTATTTTATAATATTTTACAAAAACACAAAAATGTGTTCAATAATCTTACTTCGAAAAAAATAAACTATAATACAAAATGGTCTCCTTAAAAAATACAGTGTGATAGAAAAAAAGAAAAAAAAATTAGCTGAAAAAAAAAACTGAAAGTATATAAACATAATTACGGTAAAAACTCGTCACATATGCCCACTTCGACGATGATGAGCTGTGGGGCTGCGAACATCGTAGACCTAAAGTGACAAACCAAATTGTTACAATATCTTCTTTAAGTTTTATTTTGAGATTATAAAGATTGAGTAGAAGTCCAAAATATTACTGGTGTAAATTGAGTAAAATTAATATACGTCCCTATTAGGGTAGGCCGATAATTTTTGTTAAGCCTCCCCAAACACCCCTCGAAGCCACTTAGGCATAAATCTTCCTTAAATGTAATAATATCCTGCCCGGTATTCATAAAATCTGGACACTCGTGGGTAAGGATTTCCCAATCTGGTTCGAGCGGATAGTTTATCCTCAAGATCACAATACTCCAGCAAACCGCCATTTGGATTAACCAACAATGTGTGGGACACTGGTCGTTCTTCACTAATAAGTTCTATATACCAATTATATACCTTATGTATATATTCGTTATCCAAGTGTATGTTGGGATAATGGATGGGCAGCATGACTATTATTAGTCTTTCACCAGATCTGGTTAGAGTGTGAAACAGTCGGGCTATTTGTTCTCGTACACGACCCCGCTCAGTTGCCTTGATTTCGTTTTTTTCAAATAACTCAGGGAAATCCAGGCTTAGGAAGGTGTAACGCCCTGGCCAATTCTTGATTTTCTGTATAGCGTCTGTCCATTCAGTAATGTTGGTGTAGTTTGTGACCAGCATCATTTGCTTCAACATCTTCGATATATGAGAATTCTCGCAAGCATGTTCATAATATTTTATTGTGTTGTGTAGGGCAGCTCCTCCCACCAAAACAAAATCATCTAAAAGTACGAAGTTGTTATCAAATTTTAGCATAGGCAGGTCTTCTACATAATAGGAGAAATGCTGGATAGGTTGATTCTGATTGATAGATGTCTTATATGGCCTGGACTTAGTATTATCAGCTTTATGCGGTTCCTCTACTGGTGGCTTTAAATGATGCGATTTATTGTGTTGGTGAGAGATTTCCGCTTTAAGATTCAGAACCTGATTTTCTAATTGGTCAACTCGATAAGTTAACCTAATGTTTTCTTCTTTCAAATTTTGGTAGTTTGTCTCAACACTGGTATATTTTTGTTCGAGTTGTATGAGGTTGTCGCTCAGCTGCTTATTATTATTCTTAAGCTGAAGTATCTGTTTGGAGTGTTCGGTCAATTGTGTAAATCCATGGTTACCATATTGGAATAAGGTTTTTTCAAGGTCCTCAACTATGGTAGATATGTTCTGTACTTGTTGATTGGCCTTCGATGCTTCATTTGCTATTTCCATTCTCTGGTTTTCATATTTTGCCTGTGCCTCTTGTAAGAGTTCAAGAAGATTGCCCAAATAGTAGTTGGCACGCTCACGAACAATGGTATCTATTATATAACTTGTGTAGTCGTCACAAGTAATTGTAAATGCCTTACTCACCTGTCACACGATTATGAAATTAGGAAGGAACCGATATTTTAAGAAAAACTGCGTTCACAGTATATGAAAAACTTGAAGATACTTTTATGCATATGCCCCTGAGGTGCATTTTTGAGGCATTGGTTGTCACTTACAGGGAGAGAATGAATCAATGAAACACGAAAAGTTTGTTTTTCTTATGAAGAAACTTGAGTATGAAAACAAGCAAACACCATCCGCGAAACATCCTCGCCCCTTGAGGGGGGTGGAGCATATGAAGTATTAGACATGCTGTCAGGGAGATGAATTATTTGGAATTTTGAAATTTCATGATAACAACACGTTCGTGGAACCTTAGTTAAGAAGATTTCACCACCAGATCATACCTATCTACTTATTTCTTCGAGTGGATTCTGGGCAAAGCGGTAAAAAAAACTGGAGAATTCTGATCATAGGCCTACTTTCGGATATAAAATTAGGAATTCAGTTTTCAAACATTTGATAAGTGAGGATTTTAATGCTTTGACGAAGAAAAATTATAAGAAAATTGAATGAACCTCTTGGGGAAAAAAAAAGAATCAAAACAATACAGCCACAAGTAATTGTAAATGCCTTACTCACCTGTCACACGATTATGAAATTAGGAAGGAACCGATGTTTTAAGAAAAACTGCGTTCACAGTATATGAAAAACTTGAAGATACTTTCATGCATATGCCCCTGAGGTGCATTTTCGAGGCATTGGTTCTCACTTACAGGGTGGGAATGAGTCAATGGAATACGAAAAGTTTGTGTTTTTCTTATGAAGTAACTTGAGTATGAAAACAAGCAAACACCATCGGCGAAACATCCTCGCCCCTTGAGGGGGTGGAGCATATGAAGTATTAGACATGCTGTCAGGGAGATGAATTATTTGGAAATTTGAAATTTCATGACAACACGTTGGTGGAACCTTAATTAAGAAGATTTCACCACCAAATCATACCTACCTACTTATTTCTTCGAGTGGATTCCGGGCAATGTACACATTATATTTATAGTAAATAGCTTGCATTAATTTAACGAGTTCAAATTAATAAAATTTGAATGCCAAAGTTTGAAATTTTTGACTTCTCTGAATTTCTATTAAAAGTATAATATGAAATTGATAGGTACAACTTGGATACAAAAGCTCAAAATTTTTGTGACGTCACAAAAAAACCACTATATCTTTGAGAATTTTTGGTGGCCAGCAAATAAGATAACCTGCTTTTATACACTCTACCCTCTTTGATAGGTACCTACATTCATGATTTATGGTTCAATTCTTGTTACTTCTTGTTGATTTTTTTTTTGTTTTTTGTTTTTGTTTTTTGTTTTTGTTTTTCTTTATTTAATTTGAAAATAAAAACGTTTGATTTGAATTTTGAAAAAAATGAATTATCAAGACGTGTTGAACTTGAAAATGGAAAAATCATCAACTCGAGAACGTTTGTAAAGGAAACAAACATTTCCAAAATTCAAATTACATTTCGCGATCAAATATATTTTTCAATCAGGTTTCTGACTGTACAGCATGTTCGGTAATTGTAGATTCACAGTAAATTGTTGCTCACAGAACGTCAACGAACACACCTACTTTCTGTAGGTAAATTTTGTAAAAATCGCAGATTCTGTACAGTTTCTGTGTGCCAACGAAAACCCCTAATAGTTATCGTGTAAAATTCATTATTAGGACTGACACATGTATGGGTATAAATTTCGATCACTCAAAGTTAAATTTTTTACGCTAATGACTTCAAACGTCGCTCTAGTGAGTTTAAAAATCGTTTCGGAAAACTTCCATGAAACGTCCCAACTCCCAACTCTACATGTAGATGTAGAGATAACCTTGTCATATTATGTGGTGTGTTATTATCCGAAAAATTTGATACAAAAAAGATGAAAATTTCATGAATCAACTTTACGAAAAATTTGTAGGAAATGGTTAGATTTTGATTAAATGAAATGTAAGCTAAAAATTGAGACATCAAGAATATATTATTACATCTAATTTTATTTAACAAAAATTTCTTACATTTAGATTTTCATTTCAATGACGAAACATTTGCAAGAAAATAAAGGAATAAAACTGTAAATAAAGGTGATTAAATTACCACAACCGAGCAATAGGTACTACTATATTCACAGACAAAACAACTTGTGCGACTTTTACTGAAATAAGTAGGTACTCAATTATCACACCCGAGTTCTCATAGCCTAGTAACAATTAGTTTTTGTTTTCAAAGAAATTTACTTAATTTTCAATTCATTTTTTACATTTATTTTAATGAACTAAATAATTTGTATTTCAACGATAGCGCCACTAAGAATTACAGCTACAATAACGTATAATATAGGTACCGTCGGAAGGGGTGACTTGGCACGTTTTTAAGCTATGTTTCAACTTTGACGTTCGCTGTAGGTAACACCGTTGCTCCATTTATAGTGGGAAAAATTTTCTAATATAGATGGCTTATTTACCTACAAGATGGTAAAAAGAGATTTTGGATACACCTGTAATTTTTTTTAAAATGAATTTTCAAAAAAAGTGTGCCAAGTCACCACGCTTTGGGGTAACTTTGCACATCAACAAAATTACATTATTTTACTGTTTATTATTCATTAGATATGACAAATTAGGATCAAAACAATTAAATATGACAAATTAATTGTCTTTTTCTGGGTACCCGTTTTGTAGTCATATTTCACAATCAAGTAATCACCAACATGGATCTGAAAGGGAAATGAAAAGTTACTGAGTTAGTGATCATGGAAATTTCTATTATAGGCTAGGTTTTACAACTTTTATTTTACCTCCTTGATAGAAACAGTAGGAGTAGGTTCTGCACGCACGAGATTAGAAGGTCCTGGTTCAAGTTCCTCATTTGGAGAAACGTGCGATGTTCCATTTTCATTCGATGTTTCACTTTCATTTGTGGAATTATTGGGCGTACTTGTAGCACCAGCATTCGTCAACTCCACCTAATGAAAAATTAAACGTAGATAAGTTGTAGATTTCATAGCATTATAGCAAATAGGTAGGTACCTAGATGAAAATACAAACCTCTGAAGATTCCTCCGGATCAGGATCATCCACATTCTCCTCTGAAGACTCGTCCGATGAGATTTCAGCAACACTTCGACCAGGAATCACACGCGTCCTCCTTTTTCGTTTTCTAGTGTTACCAGTCACGTCATTTCGCTTTGAGCTTAAAAATTCAATGAAGGATTCGTCAACAGCAGTACGATCTACTTTATATGTAGGGAGTGTCGCAAGCAGTGGTTCGATGGCACACGGATAAATGCCACATTTCCTAAAACCTGAACGTAAATTTTCACTACCTTTCACAAGCAAATCATTCATAAGATTTTTCAATAACCGAGGAAAGTCTTGTTTTTGCAAAGTCTTACAACATTGTCCACTCCCTGTTAATTTCCAATTTCGCAGAATTTTGCGCCATATTCTTTTCATCGGACCAAAAAATGATACATCGAGTGGTTGGGTCAGGTGTGTACTGTTAGGTGGGAGACAGACGAATAGGATATCGTTACTTCAGCACAGTTGCAGAACCTCATCAGAGAAATGCGATGACAAGTTGTCACCTATAATCACCTTTTTACCAGGTTTATGGATTACTGCTGGCAGGAATATTTTTTTGAACCAATCTTCAAATACAGTCACATCGAACCAGCCTGATTGTGTAACATTATATCGACACTGAGGAGGACCTTGCTCTGTCCAGGTGTCCCAAAGACGAGTGGCCTTATAGACAACGTACAATGGAAGAATATCACCAGCTGCATTTCCACACAGCATTAAAGAAATCGACGTTTTCGTTGAATTACAAATTACTTCTGGATATTTGCACCCTCTTTTTGCCAACACTTTACGTTCTCCCGGGTTGTCAGTGATATTTGTTTCGTCATAATTAAAAATCAATTCTGGAGGAACTCCTTCGAGTGATTCAGCTAAATTAGCTTGATATTCACGAAGCACTTTTTCATCAATGGCCGCTCGATCTGCCTTCACGTTTCTTGCCACTCGACAGCTGATCTCGGGATGCCGTCCCAGAAAACCATTCACCCAATCTGGACCAGGAGAAATACCATCACGAAATTTGGAAACATTTCTTCCGAGTTTGAGCAAGTAATGTCGAACAACAGCTCGAATATCTTCTTTTGTCAATGGAAATCCAAAGTCACTCGACGCAAGCAAATTAGCTGCAAATGCACTTTCTTCTTGGGGTGAAAATATTGTCTGGCCACCAAATGGTCGAATCACACTGTTCTCAGGCTGACTCAATTTGTTATAGATCGTTCTAACCGGAATTTTATAAACAGCAGATGCTTCTGAACATTTCATTCCATTTCGTACAGATTGCAAGCAACTGATAAGCGTTTCTTCAGGGTAATCGTGATATAGACGACTGCCCAGTTCTCTGCAATACTTTCGTGGCATGATTAACACCTGTTGATGCAATAAAATATCATAAGTGATCGTAATTGCTCGAAAACTCATTGTTGAATTAATATTGATAAAAATTTACGTACTTGCAAAGTCACCCCGAAATTATTTTTTTGTAAGCTTTGAAATCTTGAGAAAAAACTACTGTGATATGACAAAAACCAAATACAGCAACGGAAAGCTGATTAAATTTCGAATCGAATGAGCTATCACTCACTTTCATCAGTTGAATAGTATTTGCACAGCTGTGCTTATTTTACAAGGTAAGATTTTCGAGTAAAAATGCACGTAGTCAAACAATGAACAACAGCTCATGGAAAATAAATGCAAGGTTGGAACTAACACGCTAAAAATGAGTATTCAAGGCCTGGTTACACATTTCAGCATTCGCAAACTCTCAATAGTATGTTATATCACCTCTAGAGGACAGCAGTGGAAGAGAACTATGATTGTGCAAAGTCACCTCGCGTTTGCCAAGTCACCCCGTTCTACGGTACACGACTTAATTTCTTCAATTGAAATCTTATAATATTATAAAGCCACAAATATAAAAACTACGATATTAAAAATTCCTGGACGATATGAAAAATCCGTATTGTTTTTTCATAGTACCTACAAGTAATCGAGAAAATACACGAACATCGTTAATCTCCGAATATAATCCCAAGAGGGTGGAAAAAAAAAAGATAGAACAACCTATCAAATAATAGTTACAAAAAGAGAATATAAATAAATTTATACCTGCATTTAAAAAAAAAAAAAAAAACGATACAAACATACACAAAGTAAAACATTTCAATTTAAAATAGGTAAAAACTATCGGTTGAACGTTCAGCTATTAACGAAACACGTTTACTTTTTAATTTTACAACAAAAAAAGTACTATAATTGAAATTTAAACAATTTTACAAAGGAAAAATTATGAAACCCTGTTCCAAGCGAGTTTAAAAACAAAACACTAAAGTTATAATATCGTTTTAAAGAAATTCTACCTTCACAACTCGAAACTTTGTATGATTCATGTTGAACCAAAAAACTGTTCAAGTTCTTATTACGAATGAAAACTGTCTTGTTAAATTCATACCACTGATTATTTATAATGAAATCAATTTCATCTCATTCGTTACAACTGAATGTAATTCCCAAACCTTTTATCCAAATCTTTTGGAAGACAATCGAAGAAATTATTCAACATACTCGTCGTTTTCACGTCGAATAATCGTTTGAAAACGAAAAATACGATGGAATTTTGGCAAAATGATTACCTACGTTGATAAACGAAATCTAGGTATCACCCCTCTATTTTCCTTATAACGCCTCACAACCAGCATCACGGCCAAAAATATAATTAATAACTTAAAAATTAACAATATGTACAAATTCTTCACCAATTTAAATTTATCAAAGTGTAGGTATAGTAAAATACAGAACACGATAGCCTATACCTATAATACTGATAGGTACACTTCAATCATCAGTCTCTTTTCATCATCGTAACCGACAACCACGTCCATCTAAATCTACACAAGTAGTTATCTAAATTTATAAATACAAATAGGTATACAAGAATATTAATCGATTTTCGACATTTCACAATATATTCTTGCAATTTCAATATGTTTATCGGTATCGAAAAAAATCCCTATTTTGATTACACAGGCGTAAATTTGTTTTTTTTTTTTTAAATCATTTTCAAGTTCTTATGATGGTTACGAAATCAAAACATTAAACAGGTACATTTGAAAAAACGAAGAAGAAATCAATAAATAAAGACAAAAATAATATAATTAAAGGCGTGAATAATTACGTTATTTCATCATTCATTAGTAACGAAGAACTTCTATACATTCATCATAGTCGAGGTAAATTTCAACTTTTCAATAATAAGCATCTAAATAATAAATGATAAAGAATATTATACGCAATAATTCGAAGCTAACCCCTTATTTTATCGATTACGAGCAAAAATACTATCTACATCGTCAATGAAGAACAACGAACGCATTGAAGCAAATCTATATGCGTTATTTGTAAGAGATATAAAATCTATCACTAATAATTACCGCGGGAGGAAAAACGAAAGTATTGAGAAACAAATTAACCTTACTTTAGATATCGGCCGAATATAAAATAAAATGATCCTTAATATATTATGGAAAAAAAACAAAAAATAAAATTAATTTAATTTTTACACCATCGACGAAAAAAACGTGGAAACATCACAAGACAGCCTTGGAGGAACTTCTTCAAAATCTTAAACATATATTAGGTATCAATTAATATTAGGATAATGTTCAAAAAGTATGTAAAAATGGTAAATAAAAAACATTACAGAATTGCTTACCTCCCTCTATTGCATTTTACTTTGTGTTTATAAAATCCACCCGTGGTGAATATCTTTTTGCACACACTAGAGTGAAAAAAATTAATCACCATTAATAGGTACGCAAAGTGCGTAATAATCTGTTTTGAAAATACAAAAATACTCACGGGCATTTTATTGTGCCGCTTAAATTTTTGCACTGTTTTTGGTGCGCACACATGTGGTTCGCGCATCTAAACGATTCATTACAGCGCGAACATTAATTTAAATGATCTGCTTTTGCGCATCTAAAATGTAAAAAAAAAAAAAAAACCGATAGATTATAAATATATTTACATTGGTGCTAGTCCGAATATTGCACGCCAAAATCAAACGTTGCCGCTAGTCCGCACAATGCAACGTTGCCAAATCAACGTTAATACTGTATAACTCCGAAAGTAACGAATAATTATTTGTGTTGAAAGGCTGGAAAGGCACAAATGAGGTAAAGGAGCATGGGGGGCATTTTGCCCCCCCCCCCAAACCGCGAGACAACTTCACCTTAACACACTTTGAGGTAAGGAACGTAGGTCTGAAAGTTCCAAGTGTGAAGGTTCGAAGGGTAAATGGCCAGTAGGTAATGTAAAAATTGTAGGAATAAATAATTATTGAAAAAAAAAAATAAATAAGAAAAACTTGAAAAAAAAATCGGCTGAGAAATGCTGAAAAAAAAATTTTAGAATCACTAGCAGGACCATGCGCCGCCATTAAATCCGCACAGCCACGGTTTGCTTGGCAGGCTACGGTAAAAAATTCATATACATGCCTTGCTCTCTACACAACACGTGGTAGCGCAGTCTAATATTATAATGGTGTGGCAACGCTGCGGTATTCGGACTAGCGGCAACGTTTGATTTTGGCAGGGATGGGCATGATTCGAATCAAATTTTGAATGAATCGAATCATGATTCGAATCACTTTTCGCAAAATTATTCGAGATTCGTGATTCGAATCATATTCGTCGTCGATGATTCGATATTTGATTCGAATCAAGTTGTTGAAAATTTAATATTTCGAATCATTCTTCAGATTAACTTTTTTTTTCAATTTCAGTTTTAGGTTTTTCCTTTTTTTTTTTCATTTCCTTTTATTTTTTCTCTTTCATTAAACTTTCCAAAGTTTCCGAGTCTGACGAAGACGAAGTGCATCTGTGTTGTGTACTTGTGTTTGTGTGTTGCTGACTTACTGTTTCTGTGTGTGTTTATATTGGGAGATTGTTCTCATTTACCGAAATTCTAAACAAAAGTCGTAAAAGTCGTTCAAATTTAGAACGTGTGTGCTGTTAAAAGCAAATTAAATTATAAAAAAATTAAACAAAAATTAGAATTTCTCAAATAAAATGATTAGAATTAGAAATGAATATTAATTTATTATTACTAATTGCTATTATTTTCTCTTTTATTAAAAGGAAAAAGAGTACATTACACGCAGCGAGTTATACGGCCAAAAAATATGTGAAAAAGAAAAACTGAAAATGATTCGAAAAATGATTCGAAAATAATGATTCGAATCATTTTTCTAGAAAATGATTCGTGATTCGAATCGAGAACCTGCGAAATGATTCGAGATTCGAAAGGTCGAATCATTTCATTCCGTGATTCGTGATTCGTGATTCGAATCAAAAATTTCAAATTTTGCCCATCCCTGTACCTAGCTAGGATGGCGGCGCCGGAAATGAGAAGTAATCTCCGAAGAATTCTATCATTCTATCGGACATCGACCGGAGAGGTTAACAATAAATAGAAGGACCTAAAACCGAGCGTAAACAAAAGCACTTTATTAATTATAGTTTATTAGTTTTTGTATTTCTTTTCGTTTTATCATTTTTCTGAAGATGTATTTTTTTTTGTTTGTTTGTTTTGTTTTTTATCTTGTTTTTGTGTTGACATAGGTACGACCGCGACCGGTACGACGCTTCCTCTGCCTTCGCAGAGAGGCGTCGGGGGCGGGACGGGCCGCGGACGTGTGCTCGTCATGTCGTCATCGTGACTTCACGGTGACGCACACGGGGCAATAAAGCGGTACGTTTCGCCCCATCGTCGTTCGACGATAATGGTCGCGCGTCGTCACCTATGTTCATATGTTTGGCGGGTGCGCAGACCGGTTCCCTCCTCTCCGTGCCCCGCCAATGCTTTTATGTACTGTATGTTTGCTGGCTGTGTCGTTTGACCCAGTTCCCTCGATGTAACAGTATTATTAAGATCATACAATTAAACATTCGTTAAACTTAAAACTCTATTTTATTTTTCGTATTCTGAGGCCTTGGCTGAGGCTTCAGCCACTTCAAGTTCATTGCCACGTAACGGGATCTCGCTGCCCAGACAGCCTGTCGCCAAATTGGTGATGGCCAGAGGGGTTTCAAATTTGAAGCGCCAAAGTCATATGTTCCAACATGGTACTTTCAGGGTTAAGCAGGTAAGCCAAAAGTAGATTAGTAATAAGTAGGTAAATTATTTCTTAAAGATAGGATGGTGGGAATTCTCAAACTTTTAATTCTGTGACCAGAATTAAAGTCGGAAATCTCACCAGATTTTCGACATATAGCATCCACAATCCACTACGCATAGCAGCGCTGTTGGTGGCAAGAAAACGAAATGTTATTGATATAGTCATTTATGAGCGAATCACCTATAAGAGTTGCTGTACTTGTATTCTTTATAAGTTTATATTACTTTACCTACTACCAGTGTTGTCAAAGTTCACGAAAAAAATGAACGCGTTCAGTTCACGTTCGTTGCAAAATGAACGCGTTCAGTTCACATTCGTTGAAAAATGAATGCGTTCAGTTCACGTTCGTTGAAAAATGAACGCGTTCAATTCACGTTTGTTGAAAAATGAACGTGAACTGAACGCGTTCATATAAAAATTTTTTCTTTCTTTTTGCTGAAAACTTAAAAACGAAGTATCTAGGCCACCAATTTCCAAGAATTTATTCTTAAAATTAAAAAACCTCTTTAAAAATTACAATCACAAACAAAAAAATAAAAATTGCAATACTACGTAAATAAAAGAACACATTAAGTAAAAGTTTTTAAAAAATTTGGTAAAAAAAAAAAATAAATAAAAGAGGTAAAAAAATTCAGGGTTGCGTACCGGTACCGATACCGCGGTATATACCGACCAATACCGCGGTTTTTTGGGATTTACCGATACCGGTACCATACCGACCGGAAAAAATACCGATACCAAATACCGGTACCATACCGACCGAAAATTATATAAATACCAAATACCAGTACCGTACCGACCAGAAAAAATACCGATACCAAATACCAGTACCGTACCGACCGGAAAAAATACCGCGGTACGCAACCCTCTGTAAATACCACGGTATTTATGATATTTATTTATTTATTAATTGTTAATTTTTAATTTCGATCAACATGCAACCCTGGTTTTGATTCTAACACGTTTTTTGAGTTTTGAAATAATTGAACTGGTGCGATATTGCGGGGCTAGGGTTGCGTACCGGTACCGATACCGCGGTATATACCGACCAATACCGCGGTTTTTTGGGATTTACCGATACCGGTACCATACCGACCGGAAAAAATACCGATACCAAATACCGGTACCATACCGACCAGAAAAAATGCCGATACCATATACCGGTACCATACCGACCGAAAATTATATAAATACCGAATACCGGTACCATACCGACCGAAAATTATATAAATACCAAATACCAGTACCGTACCGACCAGAAAAAATACCGATACCAAATACCAGTACCATACCGACCGGAAAAAATACCGCGGTACGCAACCCTGAAAAAATTAGCACTTTACGTCCATAAATTCTAAAATTAGCAAAAATGAAAAACAAATTCATTCAATCAACATACAAATACAAAACTACAAAAGCACAAAGGTTAAAAAAAACGATGATATCAAATATCAAAATAATACTTGCAACAAAAACGATTACTTTGGAAATAAAAAAGTGTAAAAACGAAAAAAACGAACTTTTATTATTTTTCTCTACTTTTATTTAATATTAACCTATTGACAGTTACATTCAGCACAGACTAAAACATTGAGTTCCGGTTACTTCCGAAATAACGTAACGGGTAACGTAACTTATACGACGGTAGCGCTGCAAAAGTATACTTCTCTCCAACGGATTACGAAGGAGTCATATAAACAAGGTTCTCGATAAGTAGCATAGTAGTATTCAAATAGGTACGAGTTATTGTACTCCTACTTTCAACTTCAGTTGCTGTTCAAAATGTGCATCAGTTATGTTATGACCTTTTTTCCCTAAAATATCCCCAGCTTTGTTGAAGTTCTTCGTACACGTATTCATTTTAATACTTACTTAAATGATTTAATGAAATTTGATCCGTTATCAGTTGTGACCATGACAGTTTTATCAAGAATGTCATATTTTTTTAAAACTTCGTGGATCGCAGTACCCAGTTCAAGGTAAGTAATCTGAAACTCCATCTTTCTCAGCGTAAGGATGCTCCACCTTCTTTTCAAATTATCATCAATCCAATGCACAGTCATGCCTAAGAAGGCCCTATTAAAATTGAAAATGAACTTATTACACAAACTAGAATGTAATTTTGAGATAAATGTGAAACGCAAAACTCACTCATGTGCTGCTTTCCAGACATCCGCTGTTGCTGCCACAAATTTAATCTGTTTCAAAGTACTTTTTAAGAATATTTCATGCTCGTCATAATCGTGCTCCATCTGTTTGACCACCTCTCTTCTATCAGGAACAATAATTTCTTTCTTGGTGACGTCCGATTTTAGGCAGCTCTGTATCAGTTCAATGAATTCGGGCTCATTTGCCATACTAAATGGATGGTAGTTCTTATAGATTGCCTTTGAAACCAATTTTGTCATCTGTGTTTGGGAATGGATTGGTTCCAGCGTTTCTCTCAGTGTCATCTGGGCGTTTTTACGAGATAATCTCTTTTGGCCGACAGGATTATCAGAGTCAACGTTGACATTAATGATTATTTCATTATGCATTTTCTGTCCAAACCAGTGTTGTAGGAACGAACATATGTCTGTTCTCGTTCCTGTTCTCGTTCCTAGAAAGACCCAGTCATTTGATCCTGTTCCTGACTCGTTCTTATTCTCAATGTTTCAATTGTTCTCGTTCTGTTTTTCGTTCTTTCAGTTCTTCACAATCTTGTTCTCGTTCTGTTCTTCGTTCTTTAAATCCTTTATGGTCTCGTTCTTGTTCGTTCTTCGTTCTGTTCTCGTTCTTCAAACTTCAACTTTTTCTTTTTTCTTTTTTTCTTTCTTTCTTTCTTTTCTTTTCTTTTTTTTTTTTTTTTTTTTGATAACGTGTTTACTGTTTATGTTGTTGAAATTGAAAAGTAATTAATTGGAGCTAATTAATAACAAAAAAAAGGATTTTTATAGGTATACGCAGCATTTGTAGACTTTTAAAAGTTTTTTATTTTCTCTTTCCCCTCATGATATCTATTAATTTTATGATAAATCATGAACTTTCAAAAGAACGAAGAACAACCCAAAATTACATCCGTTCTTGTTTTTGTTCTCGTTCCTTAGCATTTTACATTAGTTGGTTCTCGTTTCGTTCTTCGATCTTTCAGTTTGGAAATATTCTGTTCTCGTTCTGTTCTCTGTTCTTCATACATATCAGTTTTATGTTCTCGTTCTTGGTTCTGTTCCTCAGGAACAATGAAAATTCTCTGTTCTTATTGTTCTTCGTTCTCGTTCTTGGGTTTGTTCCTACAACACTGGTCCAAACACAAGAATAAACAAATGCACATTACAAATTGATTATAGTGGGTACCATCTTAGATTTGTGCAAGTAAAAAATTGTTGTTAATGATTGAAAAAATTTTTGATTTTTGAAATTTACATACCTGATAACAGTGTTGTAGGAACAAACCAAAGAACGAGAACGAAGAACAACAAGAACGGAGAATTTTTATTGTTCCTGAGGAACAGGATCAAGAACGAGAACATAAAAGTGATATATCTGAAGAACAGAGAACAGAACGAGAACAGAATATTTTCAAACTGAAAGATGAAAGAACAAAACGAGAACCAACTAATGAACAATATTGAGGTACAAAAACAAGAACAAAAACGATGTAATTTTTTGTTGTTCTTCGTTCTTTTGAAAGTTCATGATTTACTATAAAATTAATAGATATCATAAAGGGAATGAGAAAATAAGAAATTTATACTTCGGGCAAGTGCTACACATACCCATATAGGTATTTTTTTTTTTAATTATTAGCTTCAATTAATTGATTTTAAATTTCAACAACAACATTAACTGTGAACACGTTATCAAAAAAAAAAGAAAGAAAGAAAGAACAAAAGAAAAGTTGAAGAACGAGAACAGAATGAAGAACGAACCAGAACGAGACCATAAAGGATTGAAAGAACAAAGAACAGAACGAGAACAACATTGTAAAGAATTAAAAGAACGAAGAACGGAACGAGAACAGTTGAAACATTGAGAATAAGAACGAGCCAGGAACAGGATCAAATGACTGGGTCTTTCCAGGAACGAGAACAGGAACAAGAACAGACCTATGTTCGTTCCTACAACACTGCCTGATAATGTCTCTTGAAATTTGTGGTACTCGATTTATCAGCGCTGAGTATTTTATTACAACCAGGTTTTAGACATCTCCCATCATAAGAGTGTCCCTTAATAGTAGGGTGGCATCCTACGCACTGAAAGTAACTTTTCAAAAACTGCCAGCTCGGAGGAAATTCAAATTCTATAAAATTGGAGGAATTTGAACTTGAAGTAACTGTAGGCTGCATTGGTGTAGGTGATGTTGAATTCAACGCAGTTGAGGTCGGAGTTGAATGAGTTTGTAACATTGATAATAGTCTTTTCTTAGTTTTTTTATTTTTGGAAGCAGATGCAGCTGAAGCCGAGTTTATTGAACACGCTTCTTTTAGCACTTCAAAAGCAATACGGATGGGCCGGATGGGGGCACACGATTCGTCTTCACTGGTAATCACTACTTCATCAATATATTGATCTGGATTATAGTCCGGGTCTGGATCATCAATATCACTACCTGACGCTGACTCAAAATACGGATTGCGATCACAATACCCCAAATGAGATCTTTCTCTTTCCTTTCTTCCATTTCCATTCATATTGCAATTTTCAAAAGTCACATAATAAAATTAAAACTAAAAGGAAAAGAAACTGTGCAGAAATCGCGGAAAAAATGCGGGAAACGAATGAAACGATGAAAACCAGAAAGAGAATAAATACTAAAATAATCGCACATTGACATGCAACACGACAAGTCAACAAGACACAAGAGCAAGCTTATTCCTGGACTCTAGCCCTGAAAATCTGTGGTGAACGTGACGTTCACGACGTTCACGTTCAATTTTTCTGTGCATGAACGCGTTCAGTTCACGTTCATTATGAAATGAACGCGTTCAGTTCACGTTCACGAAAATGTGGCTCGTTCGCGAACGCGTTCACGTTCATTCTCTAAACGTTCACGAACTTTGACAACACTGCCTACTACAAAGAGATATGTTGCTACGGGGTGCTCCGTAGCGCTTGGCAACACTGCACATATATTGTCCTATCACATTGTAGTATTCACATGTTCAAGATGTCAATAAAATAATAAAATGAGACTCGTTCGAAATAACGTGTTTTTTATTATAATAATATGAGTATATTTTCGATATCGATACGAATATCGTTACATAATATGTGATATCGGTGCACTTTATTGTACCTCATATCATAAATGGAGGTCCCACAGCCAAATGAAACTTGGAATGAAGATCCCACCGAGGATAACAATTTGACGGACGCCCGATCCGAAATCAATAATTTAAAGGAAATGGTGAAAGAAAATGCAACGCAGGTAGAACTTCTTTCAAAAAAAATTGACACTATGCTATGTGCTTTATTTACCCAAGTGCAGGTAAGCAGCGCAGCATTTACCCAAGTTCAAGTGAATGAAGCTGAGAATATTCCTACCGAATCCAAAACGGAAAAGTCGTTGCCAAAATCAACTCCACCTACCGATAAGGATGCCAACTCCCCGAATCAGCCTGCTACTCTACCGCTCAACGATTTGTTACCAAAAGCAAATATAAATAATTCAGCTATAATAACGGCTAATAATTCTAAGGATTCTAATACCTCGTTATCATTCTTAGATAAGCGATCTCCCAGCAGTTCGCAATTAATTACTGGCAGTGATAATGCTGAAAAACGAAAGCAGTATCTCGATATGGTAGAAAAAACAGCGGTACGCCCTACAGTTTATACCGATTCGCAAATCTTGGATTTAACGATTGAAATTGCGGAGAAAATTAAGGTAATTATTGATCCATTTTCGTTACTTTGGGTTGGAGATAAACTTGAAACAACCGATGCCTGTAAGGGCTACCCAACATTTGATAAAACAACTATTTACAACCCAGTAGAATTTTTGTATTTATTTGAGGAACATGTTAAACCATTTAAACCTAACCTACCTCAATGGAAGGCGTTATTTTTCGGTGCAACGTCAACGGCATCTCCTGAGTGGAAGGAAATCATGCATCGAAAAACAGACTATATCCAATATAGAATCGAATTTCTTCGTCACTTTTGGTCCCTCGAAAAACAACGTCAAATTTATGATTATTTTCGAACAGCGAAAATTTCAGCATATAAACCTTCCGCGATCGTCTTACAATTGCGGAAATGGTCAAATACCTTGAATCGCATGTCACTCAGCATACGTGACTCGCAAGCAGATTTACAGAAATTCAAACAACTAATTCCAGTTTCGTGGAAACCGTTTATTGCTACCCAACAATTCGGTAATACTGGTGATTTTGTTCAATTCCTTGAAAATCTTGAGCAGGAAAACCTCTTGCAACATGTGGTATATAGTCGCGGTCGGGATGGCGAAGAAAATCGTCGCTCCAATGATAACCCAGCATCATCAGAATCAAATACCTCCAATAACCCATCGGAATCATTCGAGCAAGAACCATCAAACTGGCATCGAGGTAATCAACGAAAATATAATTCACGTGGCCGTGGTTATCGCTCACGTGAGGGCTATCGTGGATATAGTAATGATTATCCTAGAAATACATACAAACCATTTCAACAAGATTACCCAAGTAATTCAACCAAATCGGATAATCAAATAAGTAAATCATCTGAAATGGAGAAATTCAATCCGTATTTAGGATCTAAATCAGATAAAAATGCAGACAGTTCTCAACCTAAAACTTTGAATGCTATCAAAATAGCAACGTTACGCACAGGATCTCCCTTTGCTGCTTACCACTATGTCTCCTTAGCAGGTAAAATTTCCCTATTTATGCTGATGGACGATGGAGCTGAGGCCTCTATAATTTCGCGTGATATTTGTGATAAGCTCCAGAAATGCGGCGTTGCTCCAACACAGCTGCAAATTAAACAAACGCAGTATCCAATTGAAGTGCAAACCTACAGCGATGCAGTTACTGATACCAGCAATACAACGGCAACGGTTGAAATGATTTTGGATGATGGTAATGGCCCAATGAAAATATATCCTACCTTCTATATCGTCGATAATGCTGAAAATGTTTGTATTTTTGGCTACGGTTCATTGAAACAATTCAAGGTAAATTTGCTGATAGTCGAAGATAAGTCAGAATGGATGACTGAAAATGGTATCCGGAATTTTGATTTAATTCCAAAAGCAACAGCAGCAGCCTATAATATCAAAATGAAAAATGAAGATATTGAAGCTTTTCAACGTACAAAAAGCCATTTTCATGAAATTTTCCGTCCACAAGTGGGTAGGTATAATGGAGGTTGCGTTGAGCTACAAATCTATGACCATCTCCCATGGAAATCTAGGAAGTTTCCCATACCCAATAAAAAACTCGATGCAGTCCGTAATGAAATTCAAGATATGCTTAACCAAGATATTATTGAACTCGTTGACAGTAACGACGTGAAGATAAATTCACTAGTGGCAGCCGACAAAAGCGATGGAACTACTAGAGTATGTGTAGACCCGTTTGGATTTAATTCCTGTGCAAAACCAAGATATGAAGAACCTACTCCAGTAGAGCAAATTATTTGGTCAAAAGCTGAAGGAAACATTTACAGTAAACTGGACTTGCGGCAAGGTTTCTTACAGATTCCCCTCTCTAACGAATCAAAAAAATATTTTGGTTTTAGATTCGAAAATCGAGTTTACCAGTATAAACGCTTACCATTCGGCACCACTGTAAGCCCTGCAATCTTTATAAGTGTAATTTCGAAAGTATTGGAAGGCATTGATCGAAATAGTACATTCCCATATATGGACGATATTATAGTAGTCACAAAAACACCAAAAGAACATGTCCTACTCTTATGTCAAATTTTTCAACGGCTAAAACAGTATGGTCTAACATTAAAAGAATCAAAATGTGTTTTTATGAAAAATACTGTTGAGCACCTTGGCTTCCAAATTGAGAATAATGCCATAAAAAAGACCGAAACTCAAAAGTCAAAATTTCTCAACTGGATTTTAAAACACTCCGAGAAAATTGATGGTAAACACAACATCAAGTTGAAAGATGTGCAGCAAGTGCAACAATTCCTTGGTCATCTGCAATATTACGCCAAATTCATTCCCAAATACGCTGAATTAACGCAAATTCTTCCAATAAATCAGTCCAGTGAGTTCCAATGGGGATTAGAGCAATCAATAGCAGCAAATAAGCTCGCATGCGAATTTTTAGCTGATACAACACTATACCGACCAGATTACGCTTACCCTTTTTGGCTCCATATCCGTATTGAAGACAACTGTATTTTAGCAGCTCTTACCCAAAAAGTCAGCGATGAACGCATAATTCAGTTTTACTCGAAAAAACTCTCTACTACTCAACAGAAATATACAAATATTGAATTGATGACGTATGCTTTGGCTCAAGTTTTGCGTCATTTTATGTACATTGTTTTTGACCAAACGATTATCCTGCCAAAAATTTTCAAAACATACTTGGAGTCATTAAGAGAGGTTGTCAACTGGAAAAAACGACTCTCCAAGGACTACTTGACAATCTCACAATTCCGATTTGAATTCAGTGCAGAAGCAGATCTACGAGATTTTTGGAAAAAATTCGAAGTAGATTACGAAGTTCTCTTAGCCAATCAGCTTCAAAAAGATGAATCTTTACTGAAATCAATGTTTAGCGCCGAACAAATTGAAGAAATTTCAAAACCTATTCAGGTAAATTATTTTCGGACTACAATCCAAAAACCAGTAGCTGACATCCTAGCTAATTTACTCGCCTCCCAAACATCAGATGACTACCTTAACAAGATTCGCGAGTTCATCCTTAAAAATCCTGAACGGAAAAAATATCAGGACTATATTCTGGATATTCAAGGCATTCTACGAAAGAAGGTTGATACCGACTTCATCCCAGCTGCACCAAAACAATATGCAGGTGCTATTATCGATTATTTTCACCATTTCTTCGGTCATCCTGGCGTTGTCAAATTAATTAACCATATACAACGTTTTGTCACATGGAGAGGAATTGATAATGATGTACGCGATAGACTGAAACACTGCTCAGGGTGTAAGCAAAATAAAGTCAATACAGCGCCAATTCAACCAGAATTTGGTCAGGTGACAGCAATAAGACCAGGAGAACGGTTAGTGGTCGATATGTGTGGCCCATTTCCAGAAGGTGCACACAATTACGTAGCAATTTTGGTTTTTCGCGACCTTTTCTCAAACTTCGTGAATCTGTATCCAATTGCTAAATATGATGCAAAAGTATTTGGTGAAAAATTAGAAGAAGTGGTCACTCAGTATAAAAGCTTTGGATATAATCCAAGATATATACTGTCCGATAATGCCAAGCAGTTCAGGTCACAAGGCTGGGAAAGTAAAACAATAGAATTAGGTCTCAAGGCCCAGTACATTACCCCACATAACCCACGCAGTAATCCAGCTGAACGTGTAATGCGGGACCTTGGCGACAAAACGCGCATTTATCTGAATGTAACCAACATCGAACGATATGGAGAAAATGTACATACTGAATGGGTATCAGCAATCGAAGACATCCAGGACTCCTTGAACGAGAGCCCAACATCCTTCTTATATACACCAAAGGAAATTTTGGGTCAACCAATTACCCAAAACCCCCTACCAATGATAAATGGTGGTCCATTTATACCAAACCCTCTCGAAAAAATGGCCAAACTCAAAAGAGAACTTCAACAAAAATATAAAGATTTCAAAAATCGCTTCCCTCAAGGATCAAAATCAATTTCATCAGAAATCCTGAATGAATTAACTCCACAAGTTGATTTTTTGATGGATAAAGACGACCATGTACTTATCTATACTGACGGAGCATGCCTACGCAATGGCTTACAAACATCGGTAGGAGCCATAGGAATTTGGTTCGCGCCTGAATCTCCACTTAATACCGGCGAAATAATTGCTGAACCAAGAACCACGAACAATAGAGCAGAATTAATTGCAATCTTGACTGCCCTTGAGATTGCCCTCCAAGCAGATTTTCATCAAGTGAAAATCATCAGCGACTCGCGCTATGCAATTCAAGGCATGAATATAGACCTTGGAAAATGGAAAAATAACGGATGGCGAACTGCAAGAAATAAAACTCCTGTCAAAAATAAGGAAATTTTCCAAAAAATCGACGAGCTTTGCACAAAGTTTGATTCCGTTCAATTTCAACATGTCTTGGGCCATCAAAACGATTTTGGCAATTTAAACGCTGATCACATCGCAGCAGGACTACTTTGTCTTTACGAAAATCCTACAATCAAAAATCTGTTGGAAAAAGATGCGCTAAATATAGAGCAACTGGTTGATCATGAGAATCCATCTGATCTTAACATCATTCAATTATATGTAGCGACAGATAAAGTCCTAAAAGCAATTCAGAAGGAAATTTCCTACAATAAAAGCAATCCAGAGCAGACTGTGTATAAAGAAGATGATGTCGTGTACCTGAAAAATCACAAATTATCGAGTGCGGAAAAACAAGCAACCCAAAAATTTTTCCCTAAGTACGATGGACCCTACAAAGTCCTAGCTCATGTAGGACCAAATATATATCGTATACAAAAAATTAGCGACCAAACCATCGTTAAAACTGTAAACCTCCGTCAATTGATCGCAGAAGACGGAAGAAAACCCTAATATTGAACTCCGTAATGATACTTTTCGCTTTATAATTATATGTATTACTTTACTTTTATTTAGAAGAATTGTTTAAATATTGAGTTTTTTTTTTTATCCTTTATATTTCATATTTTTTTTCTTTTCCCTCGTTTGGTATACAGTCATACTGTCATTCATTATTTTTTTTATTTTGTTTTTAATTTTTATTCGTGACCCAAAAAAAAAAAAAAAAAAAAAAAAAAAATTATATTTTGTATAATTATATATTATATTTACATTGATTTACATCGCCAATTGTAACGCGTTTTCAAGTTTTTATGTTTTGTTTATTTTAATTTTTTTTTCCTATTTTTCTCTCCTCGAAAAAAAAAAAAAAAAAAAAATTATATTTTGTATAATTATATATTATATTTACATTGATTTACATCGCCAATTGTAACGCGTTTTCAAGTTTTTATGTTTTGTTTATTTTAATTTTTTTTTTCCTATTTTTCTCTCCTCGAAAAAAAAAAAAAAAAAAAAAAAAAAAAAAAAATTAATCTAAATTTTGAGGGGGAGGAGCAGTATACATACTGCTCTTCCAGGGTAGCGAATAGTTTAAAATTTTTTTTAGAGCATTGCTACGGGGTGCTCCGTAGCGCTTGGCAACACTGCACATATATTGTCCTATCACATTGTAGTATTCACATGTTCAAGATGTCAATAAAATAATAAAATGAGACTCGTTCGAAATAACGTGTTTTTTATTATAATAATATGAGTATATTTTCGATATCGATACGAATATCGTTACATAATATGTGATATCGGTGCACTTTATTGTACCTCATATCAATGTTTATGCTATGCTCGATTTTGCTTATTTGTGTGGCGTAATGTGGTATTTTGGCGGAAACGTATTCTGCGTGTTCAGAATGTTTTCTATTTTCTCCATCGTAACTTCGCACTCGTAAATTTTGGCGGGATGTTAGTTGTCAATATTGCTGTATTTCACTTGAGTTATTTTGAACAAAATAAGTAATCCACTTACACTGAGTGATGATCAATCCATGGATAAAGATAAGTTCATTCCGGTGGGCCATGAAATCATAACAAAAGACTCACCAACTGTCATTTACGTCCACAACGAATCATTGATGCAACTTTCCTCAAAAATTCCCAATATACAAAATCGGGTGCGTTGAGTTTAGTTTGTAGGAAATTAATCTAATATTCAATAATTTCCCATGTTAATTGCGCATATTTTCAGGCAACACTCGTGCATAACCTTATCAAATCATATGATTTATTCAAGTATTTGAAGTTGGTCGATGTAGTACCTGCAACTTTTGAAGAACTGTGTGAGTTCCATAACAGTCTTTACATACAATTTCTGCAAAAAGTATCTTCTCACTATACATCAAGTACAGAAGAATGTAAGGACGAGATCATCGAATTATTCTCGAGTGAATGTGATGACTATGGCATTGGTGAGAATCTCATTCATTCTGATATTTCTTCATTATGTCTATGTTTTAACTCTAAATTTTCGTTTTCTTAGGATATGATTGTCCTGTTGTCGATGACGTTTATACGTTAGCTTCTCTGATTGCTGGTAGTTCAATCACCGCTGCTAAATATTTATGCGAAAGGAACGCAGATATTGCTATCAACTGGTATGGCGGATGGCATCACGCACAGCGGTGAAATATAATTATAGTTTTTTATGCCAAAATATCAACAATGTGACTATTAATAACAAATTTTCCAACAGAGATCAAGCAGAAGGATTTTGTTATGTGAATGATATCGTATTAGCTATAGAACATTTGCGAGCTACATTTGGTAGAGTTCTATACATAGATTTGGATATACACCATGGTGACTAAAATAGATTTTTATCTTACTTTCATTTATTTTTTGTTTTTATTTTTTACGATTGAATATGTTCAGGAAATGGCGTAGAAAATGCTTATAATTTTTCTTCGAAAGTTTTCACATTATCCGTTCATAAGTATGAAACAGGATTTTACCCGGGTAGTGGCAGTTTAGAAGATGTGGGTATTGGAAGAGGCAAATTTTACGCAGCAAATGTTCCCTTGAAGGAAGGTTTATGCGATGTTTCTTTTTGTTATTTATTTAAATGGTTTGTATGAAAGTTCATGTCCAACTTACTCTTCGACTCGGTTCATTTGAATCATATCAATGAAATTTTCATCACAGTATTACAGATGAAATCATGTCCAGATACAAACCAAATGCCATTGTTTTGCAGTGCGGAGCTGATGCTTTAACCGGTGATAAATTAGGTGGTTTCAATTTAACTCTAACCGCTTATGGATATTGTATGAGGAAAGTATTGGGTTGGAAAAAGCCGACATTGGTGTTGGGAGGAGGTTGGTGATTACAGTTTGAAAATATTGTCTCATTTTTGGAAAATTCTAATCGATAATTTTTTCTAGGTGGATATAACAAAGCGAACGTTGCTCGATGCTGGACATATTTGACGGCTATCATAGTGGGTCAGATTTTATCGAATAATATACCAGATAATGAGGTAATAATTACTTAATTTGAATACGAAATATTACGCGATTATGATAAATTAAATATATTGTCATGTTTTAGAATTTTTTTGAGTTTGGACCCGATTTTACTCTAGAAATCCATGAAAGCAATCGCCGAGATTATAATACAAATGATTATTTGAATAACATCGTAAACAAAATTATTTGTAAGTGAAATACTGAGATATACAATTTCGTTAACAATTTCATCAATGAACAAAATATTTTTGTATTTTGTTTTCAGGTAATATTCGGAATAATGTGCGATCAGACTGAAATTTGTGATATTTTAATTTCTATCGGTAAATTGATGCGCAGCTGGACTGCGGAAATCATTTCTTTTATTGTATGAGTTTATTATTTAAATTTTCTATGACCTAGAGTCTAATCTATTTTGCTTAATATTGATTATCAATACATCTTGTGACAAGTAAAAAAAAATGATTTCGGTTTAATATGTGTGTATTATTTTCCTACAACGTAATAGAAATGTAGTTGCCCTCTGATGAATTTAAAAGTGTTTATTTGCAGCTAATGAAGGGGGATTAATCCCCATAATCTCCCCTATACATAAGCCACTTCTATATCAATATAGTATTAAAATTAATAGAATTCGTTCATCTTTCCTGTGTTTCATAGTGATGGAATATTCACGTAAAGTCGATAAATATGGAATTATAAAGCTTTTCACCTCTAGTTGTGGCAAATTATACCAAAAGTTTGACACTGGGAGATTTTTTCAAAGAAAAGCTTTCAAATTTCAAAATTAAATTACATCATAACAGTACAAGGATGTATGGTAAAGCATTGTGTTATCGTCGCAAATTGTGGAAGTGTACAGAGAAATTTTTCCCCGGTGTTTTCATCAAAAATTATCAAAACAAGCGTATAAGAAGGAAAAATCTTTAATTCCGTTTTTTTCATCATTATATTTTTTATTGATCATATAACTATGTAGCTACTAGCTAGCTAGCTACTTTTGAAGTTTTGATGTACTTCAATATATTCCCTGATTTTTTTTTTCCTTTTTTATTATACTGGGCGTGTATAATTGCCAGGATTGTTACGCCCAGTGTAGAGAGTTTAATTTATATTTGGTTTTTATATTTTATTTTGTGTATGAAGGATAGGATTTTTTTTAATTCGTCTGGGTTGTCCGGTATGTTGGTTGTTTGGATGTTTAGATTATCACGGGTTTGTTTGATATTGGGGCATTCAAAACGGAGGTGTGTGACTGAAACTTGTTCGGTGTTACAAAATTCACATAAGGGTTTAGGGGCTTTTTGTTGGCTCCATTTTATATAATTTACATACAGTTTGGGTAAATCATAACAAGTAGAAGTACTTAATTTAAAAATGTAAAATACAGGCTACAGCTGGTAATGAGATTCTAACGTTTTACATTTTGCAACGTTAAAAAATATCATTCTGTAATATGAATTTTTGAGAACAACTTTTGAGCAACACTGTTTATGCATACATTTTGTTCTTGTTCCATTCGAGACTCACCTGGTTTTCGAATTGATCACACTTTGACATGTTATGTCATGAAATATTTTTCTGTTTTGTAAACGTAAAACGTTCACTTTTTAGTTTTTATGTATTTAATCGTTTTATTAAAAGGAGCAAACTTTATCTGGAAATGTTTGACTAAAACGTAAAATACCGAATTACTTACCTATGCTAGCCCCAACTGTGCGCGCGTTGTGAATACTGCAGATAAAATCTGTCATAAACAGTGAAATTTCAAAAACATTGATTGCATTTGGAAAATTTACCACCATTCGTCTATATAAATCCAATTTAAAATGGATATAGAATGTTCAATTTGTAGAGATAATTTTAAGAGCACGGAAAATAATGGAACTGTTTTTGCAACAAAATGTGGTCATATTTTTCATCATCAGTGTATTCTTCAATGGATGGAAAGGTAATGAAATACATTCGTTTCATTATAGTTATTTAGCTGTTAATAAAATATAACCTACTAACACACTTGATTTTATTCGTTTACAGATCAGGTACATGTCCTCATTGTCGATCAGCTATCGATAGAAATTTAATATTCAAATTGAATGTTTTTTTCGAGGACTCAGAAGTTCTTATGAGTAGGTATGGCAAAACAAAATATAGCACTATGGTGATATGTTCGCCAAGATGGCAGTTGTATTGCATTGTGTTAGCGTTAGCATTTTCAACTTATACGTTTATTGGTAATATGTAGTGAGGCAAAAATAGATAAACTCGAAAAGGAAATAAGAACAAAAATCAGAATATTGCATGAGCTTCGCGAAAAAGAGAAGACTTCTCGGTAAATATCAGTATTTACATTGGAAATAATGATTTAGATATACATTTTAACAAAACTCAATTTAAAAAATATGTCACAGTTCGAAAAATCGTAATCGTCATGCCGTTGAGATAATAGATCTCTGTGATAATTCAAAAGATTCCTACGAAAACATTGAAGTGATAGATTTAATAAATTCACCTGCATCTACATCTGCTCGCCAGGTAATTATTCATGTATTTGATTCATTTTGAAGTTTGATGATGATATTTTTTCCTTGAATTATGAAATTTAAATTTATTATGGTGGCATCAGAGAAAATTCAAAAACTTTTTTTTTTTACAGCAAATCACACACTAACCAAGAAGATGGGATAAGATGATAAAGCTTTTTTGTTACCTACCTACATAATTTGTATACTTCCAATCGCTAACTGTGCAAAGAAGATATCACCACATTCATAACAAAAAACTATCTTGATTTGTGTATTTCCATATTCTATGACAAACATTTATAATTACCCAACTACATTTTTATCAAGAGAATATTCTATAATTTGCAAAACATTCAACAATATCAACAATATTGGTAGTATAGTACAATAATGTAATATAGCGAGTTAATGCATTGTACGAAATCAATAGATAGACATAATTTCCAAATTTTCCAGACAAAATCAAATTACCTTTAATTCTGGAAAATTGTTGTATGTGATGTATAATTTAAGTTATGTATTCATTTTTATACTTTTCACCCACGAATATGTTTACCTTTTTTTTTGGTTTTCTGTTTTTTTTTTTTTTTTTAAATATTTTTCTAATTTTTATGAATCAAATAAATAGGTGATTGAAATAATGTGGTTATTTTTTTCTTTGGGTACATTCCAGTTCCTAAGTTTGAAAAGCTCCTCATTTTTCGAAAATGTTTGCATTTCAAACTTGAACATTATTTATAGAAAAATTAAAACCATTTTTTATTATTTAATGCATAAAGGAGTTTCCAGAATTAACGTCGACATAAACTTGTGACCCTGTGCTATAAAAATCTACACTGATGATAGGTAATAGGTATCTTCAAAAGCTTCATTACGTTGACATTTGAAGGTAACATTATTGAAGAACCACATCAACTTGATGTATCTAAGAAATTGTGAAAGCGCACCTAAGAAAAAGAAAAAAGGTTCGAATTTCACGATTACAAAAACATTGTTAAGTGATAATACAAAACGATGTAATGACAAAAAAAGTGTATAGTTGCTACAAAAATTGGGGATATTCTTCAGATTTCATAATTATCATCTTAATCCGTATTTGTGTTAGACAAAAAAGTTAAATGTTTTTGAATCAAAAAACAAAAAATCATTTGTAAAAATTATCAAATAAGAATTGTGACCGCATAACGTCACCCCCTGCCATCAACTATTCGCTATAGATATACTATGAGAAATAAATTCTAAATGTAGTGAAATTATTAGGCTTAGAAAATCGTAAATGGAAATTATTAAGCAGTGTAACGTAGACGATAGACATACCGATACACAATGCGTCATAGTTCGTTATCATTTAAATAACGCATAAAACGAAACGAAATAAACCTGTTATGGGTAAATTTTATTCATTGAGTTTTTGTCCAGTTTTCATGCGAATTAAGCAAGTCCGAACCTCATGAAGTTGTGATTAGCATGAATACTGCGAATTAAGTGCGTTTTAAACAATTACACTCCTAAAGCATAAATGCAGCGAATAGTGAAGTGTACCTATGCGTGAAAGTGGTACATTTAAAAAGTGTATTTTAAAGTTTGAAAGATTATCGCCGATCTATCGGAATGTATCAGTGTATATTATGCTCAATTTGTAAACAAAACTTCATAGGTGCTGATAATGTCGATGAAAACATTTCTGCATTAAAATGTAGCCATGTTTTTCATAAATCATGTCTGGACGAGTGGATGAAAAAGTAACAAAATATTGTTATGGTACCAATTAATTTTCATTATCTTTATAAACCTAACCACCTATAATTTTTTCGATAATTTACAGATCAAATTTCACGTGTCCTAAATGTGAAGCGAATTTCAACGGTGGTTGTGTATTTAAACTGAATTTCTGTTTCGACCCTTTACCAATAAATACGTAAATGTTATCTCACAGTTATAATTTATAATTTACTTTCTTAAAAAAAGAAAATAGGTCCTCTAAAAATGATATTATTTGTATGTGGCAGTTCGAAAAACTGTGATGGAAATGGCTTTGGCCCTGTTGTGTTCAGTTATTCTGATTCAAATTCCGGTCATGGCATTGAAGTAGTTGAAGAAGAAACTGAAATAATAGAGATACTACCAACGCCAAAATCAATACCATACATACCCAGATCAAGGACAGTAAATGGAGAAGTTGAAGTGATAGATTTAGTGAAAGGGATGGAAGTAATAGATTTGGCGAACATTCGGTAACTGATTTATCGGTTTAACAAATGTATTCATGACCTCAGAAGTGCACGATTTTAGAGAGAATTTTTTACGAAGTTTTTGCGTATTTACGTATCCAGCTAGTAGCTACCAACATATTACTCGAGTACTTATTTGAACCAATATAAAGCTTTCTTTCCAGAGATGTAGATGGGGTTGGAAGACTCTGTTTGCCAAGAAGAAATAATCCATCACCACGAGTGCATTTAAACGGGTAAGATGTTTTTGATAATCTATAAATAATTATACAAACTTCGTCACAATTTCATAAACTTTTATTATTGAAATATCTTTATCAACAGGAGGATGCACAACTCACAGCGAAGATATGGAAGATGCACTCAAGGAGAGGAGATATTAAGACGTATAATATTCAATTAATTCAGTTGTCAAGTGGTACCGTATTTAATTTGTATTCTGTTTTTCCCATATTAAGTAATAAGTACCTCGCTGCTCCAGTGATACCTATATTAAATTATTGTTTCTATTTATGAAAAAATTCATGACATATATTTTATTTATTTATTCCATTATGTGAACTAGACAACAATAGTCAAGATACATGTAATGTATTCATACTTTATTTTTAGATTAAGTCATTCAAATATTTTTTAATACTATTTTTGTGAATTATTATAATTACAATTAGTTTTTTTTTAAAAACTTCTTGATTTTTTTCTTCAAATAAGAGCATCTACTACAAATGAAAACGATAGATATACTCATGTAAACAATATATTGAAAAAAAAAGGGTGACTCTTTCTTATCTTATATAGCAAGTACCTGGGATACATTTTCACATGTCTGATTTCCGAAAATATGAAAACTCAAATACCTAAGTCTTCGATATTGAAATAGAATTGCAAGTAGGTATGCATAATCTTGTATACACACCTGATTGAAATTTTCAGATCTAGTTTCATTTAACTGAATCAAAATTTCAACCATATGAAATGTGATATAGAAAATTAATGTAGTGATATAAACTGAATCAACTTTTTTTCATCAAATTTAGTCAAACCTGATTTGTTTGAAATTAGGATCAACTGAGATTTCACAATTTTTTTCAGACGTATATGTCGTATATTACTGTTCCATGGCTGCTATGATGGATAAGTTTCTTTTTTCTAATTAAACATTGTGATATTCCTCAAGATTCTTAATTTTTTTTATAGTTCTTTTCTGTTTATCACAGTCTATGGCATAGAAACCAATCGGAAGCTGTAGGTCTGGGGTAAGGTGGATTGTCTGCTACGATCTATAAATAAATTGTCGTGAATTAAACAATGTGTATTGAAACAATCACTCGCCCACCAAATAATTACAAACCCGATTCGTTTTTTCAGTATATTTGTAGTATCGATCTCCTTTAAAAAAATACGTAATGGAATTTTTAGATCGCAAAGCGGCGTCCAAGTTAGCGGGTATTCCTGGCCAATTATCAGTTATTGAATATGTTGTTCTCATTTGGTATGGTATTTTATTCGTATCAATTATCCAATAAGTATTGCCTGATGGAATGGTTTGTAAATTACAAATACGCTGGGAGCAAAGAAATTATAAAGAAACTAGGTATTTAAAGAGTTACCTTTGAAAAAATATAATTCCCCTATTTCTCTGTTTCCCATACTGGCCGCTTGCAAGTTATCAGGTGCACCGCGGAAATCAGTTGCGATAGCTCTTGGAAATCCATTTTGCAATTTCTCACCATCGAATTTCCAGTACTGAGAGCCTTTGAAGAAGTAGGTATATTTATCATTATAATCTGTGAAAGCGGCGTCGATATTTCCCGGTAAGCCTGGCCATTTTTGCGATATTAATTTAGGTTGTTGTGAAGCTAAAGCATCATTGGTGATTTTCCAGTACCAATCACCTAAACAATAAAAATAGAGCATTGTAGATGCTCAATTTAAATTTTCCTTGATATACAACAGAAGTAAATATGCATTTAGGTACCAACCCTTAAGAATGAAAACTTCATTCTTGTAACTAAGAATATCGTCAATTGAGGCGTTTTTGCATATATCTGGATAAGCAGTTCCTATTTTGAGGTTGTCACCTAGATACAAATTGTGTATTATAGTTAGTAGGTCTTCCACTGATGATGAATTAATCACAAAATGAGGCCTAATTGAATATTTATATTCATTGTTACGTACTTTTTGGCACAATAGTTTCATTCTTATGAGGTAAAGTTTGGTTGCATGAAAAATTTTCAAATGATACATTTACATGCTCCATTTTTGTGGTCCTCTCGTAACCTGGATTCAAATTAAATCCGAAAGCGGTATTTCTTTCATCGATCAGACACAAAAATTGTATTTTATTCGAATATTTATATAAATTGGTTCCTACCTTTATAGACGATACTTTCATTCGTGTGACGAAGTGCATTTTTAGATGACGAGTTTTTGAGTAACTCGTGTGAGTTATTGGTTCTTGTTTGATTTTTTTCGCTGTTGTTTCTTAATTTTTTATCAGAATCCTGAATATTTTAAAAAAGAAGTAAAAACCATGTGAACAATTTTTGAAAAATAGGCACCTATTGCCCGTCCAAAATAGCATGAGCTAAATTGTAGGAAATGCATCGCTGAAAGCCAAAACGAATTATCATCAGGGTTTGCCAAACTAGATATTGTTTAAGCGTCGGTTATAATGGCACTGAATGTGTCAATGAAATTTTCACGGAATGGCTAGAACTATCCAAGAAATCCCCATTACTTTGAAGTGATAACACAGTAACATGAACAAACAAATGTTTGGCACTGTAGAAATTCACTGAAAAGTTAAAATATTTCAACTTTTCACTGAAACACAGAAAATTTTTCATTACCTGATTCACTGACTATTATAAACGGTTCCATGAAAAAACACAGGTTCAACTTTTTCTATGAAAAATTCAGTGCCATTATAACCGACGCTTTACTTTCATTCTTTTTTGATTTGCGAAAACAAACACGTTCAAACATGCTATCAGATTATGTTTTGATAAAAAGTATTAATCCCAGTGGACTCACAAAATTAAAATCCATTCGCAACTTATTCTCAATATTATCATCTTATTTTGAGAAACCAAAAAAATTTGTATTTTATTTTGGCTTCTGGCTTGCGCAACTGACACAATTTAGCTCATGCCATTTTGGAAGGACAATATTACTATGTTTAACTATTTTTAATTACTAGTTAATTTTAAAAAAATATAATTTAAACCCAAATAGATTTTAAATGTGGATATTCTTGAGAAAATAGTATGTCAAATAAATTTTATATTTAAAGTTCCAATTTCATTTTATCTACTTACCGATATTTTATGATGAAATTTTAATATCAATATACCACTTATTAAACACAATAAAACAACAATAATTAAAAATAATATCTTCCTGACACACTTGTTACAACACAAACTTTTCCGTGGCTCTTCAATCTGAACTGAAATACTACATGGCACATCAATTATGGTCATGATATCAGTTAATTTTGAAAATTTGCAGGTATGTAAGTATGTATTAGGTGCACGTAGATTTCGCCTCTCTTTTGTATTCAAATTGAGTTATTTTGGCGCATGCGTTAAAATATATAGTCTTAAATAAAACTTGGAAATTAAATTTTCTCCGTCATTATTATCCATATTGAATTACTTATCTAAAATACTAAAACAACATTACCTAACGTTTTTTAATAGTGGTTGTGTTTTTTTTTATTACTACATGCAACGTAATCGAGCTAGCATGATACATTGCTTTAGATATTATATTGACTAAATATTGGACTACATAAAGAAACGTGATTTTTACTTTCCAATTTTTTTTCAAATATACAGATAAGTTGGAAATTTCTGAACGAAATAGTTCTTACCTACAAAATGAAATGTTTTTTTCGAATGTAAAAGTCACGTTCATAGTGTAATTTATCATGCTCCAAAATTTAATTGGCGTGCAGATCGCAGAATATAGTTTTACATGACTAATTGACTAAGTACCTATTATGTACTACCTCTTTTAGTATTAATTTACAGAAACCTCCATTTTTAGTTTACAAGAATACATCGAAATTAGCAATAATAAACTACTTCAACCAGTTCATTTAAACGAATAAATAATCTGGAAAGCAGTGGCACTTCATCGCAATCAGCATTATGTTTCAAATTATCAAATTACCTTTGTTTTCGCCTTCAGAATGCTTCATACTTCAAGCTACTATGTTATACAGGGTGTTTTACCTCAATGGGATCACCTTCAAACCACATGTGGAGTAACTTCTGTGACACTTGTGTATGATGGTTTGCCTACCCTAGGTGCTAAAAGGGGCGAGACACAAAACTGGAGAAAATTTGTTCAAGTTGTTGATAATCAATTTTGAAAATATATATGTTATTATCTAAGATGGATATAGATATGCGGTTTATACCAAAATATGGAATACTTCGGCAATGCACTATTGTTGATAAGAACTTGGTAACAATTATTTTATATTTCTACGGAAACTTCATATTTATTCAAGAATATAATTTCTTAATAGGCTAATTTGAAATTTTATTCCGAAAGTAAGTACCTAACTACCTACATCTCAACGAGTAAATGCAAAGATACATGAAAAGTTGAAGTGTATCAATACAAGTGCACCCTAGCGATGTGTTAAGTCATAACACAATAGATATTGGAGAAATTATGAAAAAGTCAGCATAAAAAATTATGGGAGATACATCTGTATATCTATGACTGAGTCAATAACCAATGTATAATGGATCATGAAAAAAAATGAACTGAAAGCGGAAAGTGCAAACTATCCTACGACGTAGCAATTTCAAAATTTTACAGGAGTATCGAAAAACTATTTCATTTATAGTGAGGGGTTTGGATTTGGCAAAATATGACTCAATCGATTCTTTGAAGCCTGGTGCATATGTCTACATATCGATTTTAGGCCTTAGTCATACGTAAGCTAAGAAAATGAGGGTTGAAGGTGTGCACATCCTAAGTCCATGCAAAATATCAAACAAAACATTTTAAGTTCCATTAACTTTAGTGATTAAATCTTTCACCTTATTTGCATTTAGTTCAATCATATCAAAACGCTTTGTTGGACTTAGGATGTTTTGCACGCATCACTCGCCGGCACATATGCGTGTTCCGATCTTTGGGCTACAATTCGAAGTACTTCGAGGCGCTGTGGGCGCATAGAATATTTTGCATTGTATGGGCGCTGATTCATAGTATACACTGCATGCAAAAACCCTATTTTAGAAAATTTGGCACTTGGGATACTTTGCACTTCACGCCTTCAACTTATCATTTCTAGAAACTAAGATGAATTTAAGTAACAATATCTTAGATACATGTTCTTAATATTCGCAATAGCAATTATGGAGATAACTTCAACCTACTAGAACTTATGAATTTGCGAGTCATCATTATGCAGTGTAAGGTTAATTGTTGATGGTTTTAATCGATCATAAGAACTGACACATGCAGACGCAGATACTCCTAACTACCTACATTGAACAGTGAATATGCCGAAAATACATGATGAGAAAGTTTATTGTTTTTTCATTACGAATATTGTAATATCACAGATGATACATTTGACATTATATGTAATGTCTATTTCTTACTTTTAAACACCAAAAACACAGAAATAAAAACAAACAAAAGTCGTTCAGTTAGAATAACTTTGTCGCCTTAGGATTTATGGCATCCAAACCAGTTGGAAGCTGTAGATCTAGGATAAGGTGGATTGTCTTTTACAACCTATAAAAATATAGTTCCACATGAAACAGCGAGCTAAAACAATAACCAATACACCGTATGATTACAAACCCGATTTATTTTTTCGCTATATCTGTAATATTGATCTCCTTTGAAGAAATAAGTTATGAAATCTGTCGATCGTAAAGCAGAATCCAAGTTGAAGGGTATTCCTGGCCAGTTAATTATTGAATATGTTGTTTTCATTTGGTATTGTGTTTTATTCGTATCAACTATCCAATAAGTATTGCCTGAAGGAATAATTGGTAAATTACAAATATGCTGAGAGCAGAGAAATTATAAAGAAGCTAGGTATTTAAAGAGTTACCTTTGAAAAAATATAATTCCCCTATTTCTCTGTTTCCCAAACTGGCCGCTTGTAAATTATCAGGTGCACCGCGGAAATCAGTTGCGATAGCTCTTGGAAATCCATTTTGCAATTTCTCACCATCGAATTTCCAGTACTGAGAGCCTTTGAAGAAATAGGTATATTTATCATCATAATCTGTGAAAGCAGTGTCGATATTTCCTGGTAAGCCTGGCCATTTTTGTGATATTGGTTTAGGGTATTTTGGATCTATGCCATTACTAGAAAGTTTCCAATACCAATCACCTAAACAGCGAAAATCAAAAATTATAGATATTTAAGTGAGAATATGACACACAGCTACATGAGATAACTATGAGATTAGTGGAACCTTGCCTTTTAGCACGAAAATATCATTCTTGTAACTTAGAATAGCATCAAATGAAGCATCTTCGCATAAATCTGGGTGATCAATTCTTGTTTGGTTTTCATCCCCTAGATTGCATTAAATTATATGTGATGCATTTTGTTAAAATATGGGTAATTCTCTGAAAATGTCCATATTTCTGTAATCGATGTTTTTTTTGAAGAATTACGCTACAATTTACTTTTTTTTTTTTCTATATTTATATGAGTATCTCCTCTAACTTTCCCATCGATTGAAATTGTCCTCCACCCCCCCTAAATGGGGTTTTTTTCAACCCAAAGGTCAAAAGTTCCAAGGCCGTGGCATGTAAATGGTCACGTTTTGAATTTTCAATGTCACATAAATGATATTAAATTAATATTTTTTTGAGGAAAAACTTGGCAAAGTTGCTCAGGATAGTTGAGTGTGTATGTTAACGCTCAAAATGATGTCCAAAGTTTCCCTGCTTGACCTCCAGGAAGGTTCAAAGACCTGTAAATGGTTTATACACTCCTAGGCCGTGGCGTTTTTTGTTTGCTTCTCCTGCGGCAATGATTTTATAATTCGTTTTTCTTTGCGGTTACAATGCTTCCTTGACATCATGAGAATACACTGCCAGCATTCGAAATGTGAAATGTCATTTATTTATCACAGTCGGAAAGCAAAATTCGTAAAAATTGTTGATTCCCGGTTTTTGTGGTATTAGGCCGTGGCTTATTCTAACTCAGCCATCAAATGTCCTAGGAACCTGGAACAAAAGGGATATCGAAGATTAGTAAGTACATATAATATTCACCTATTCAATATTCTCTTAAATTAACTGTTAGAAGCTCCTTAATAAATTTTTGGCGAATTCTCTTAGGCCGTGGCTGGTTGGTTTTCATCTTAGGCCGTGGCGAAGTGTTTTTTTTTACGACCACGGCCTAGGAATTAGTGTCTTTTTGCCATTCTAAATCAATTTTAATGGGGATACACTAACAAAGATGTTATTAATTTAGGTGTTAATGGCTGTCTCTCGAAAAAAGACACTAGTTCTTAGGCCATGGTCATAAAAAGACACTTCGCCACGGCTCAAGATTAAAACCAACCAGCCACGACCTGAGAGAATTCGCCAAAAATTTACTAAGGAGCTCCTAACAGTCAGTTTAAGAGAATATTGAATAGGTGAATATTATATGTACTTACTAATCTTCGATATCCCTTTTGTTTCAAGTTCCTAGGACATCTTACGGCTGAGTTACAATAAGCCACAAAATTGAGAATCAACAGCCACGGCCTAAGAAGTTCTTAGGTTGTGGGTAATAAAATTTCAAAAAGTCCCCCTACCCCCCAGGGGGACATGACTTGAGCCGAATGGCATAAATGACATCAAGGACACATATACTCACTATCCCAATCAAAAAAATTCCCAATATCAACTTTTTTTTCAGAAAAATAAAGACATCGACAGTGTTGTAGGAACGAACATAGGTCTGTTCTTGTTCCTGTTCTCGTTCCTGGAAAGACCCAGTCATTTGATCCTGTTCCTGACTCGTTCTTATTCTCAATGTTTCAACTGTTCTCGTTCCGTTCTTCGTTCTTTTAATTCTTTACAATGTTGTTCTCGTTCTGTTCTTTGTTCTTTCAATCCTTTATGGTCTCGTTCTTGTTCGTTCTTCGTTCTGTTCTCGTTCTTCAACTTTTCTTTTGTTCTTTCTTTCTTTCTTTTTTTTGATAACGTGTTTACAGTTAATGTTGTTGTTGAAATTGAAAATCAATTAATTGAAGCTAATAATTAAAAAAAAAATACTTATATGGGTATATGTAGCACTTGCCGAAGTATAAATTTCTTATTTTCTCATTCCCTTCATGATATCTATTAATTTTATAATAAATCATGAACTTTCAAAAGAACGAAGAACAACAAAAAATTACATCGTTCTTGTTCTTGTTTTTGTACCTCAACATTGTTCATTAGTTGGTTCTCGTTTTGTTCTTTGATCTTTCAGTTTGAAAATATTCTGTTCTCGTTCTGTTCTTTGTTCTTCAGATATATCACTTTTATGTTCTCGTTTTTGGTCCTGTTCCTCAGGAACAATAAAAATTCTCCGTTCTTGTTGTTCTTCGTTCTCGTTCTTTGGTTTGTTCCTACAACACTGGACATCGAAATATGGACATTTTCAGAGAATTACCCATATGCAAGTTTCATAAAATTTTATTTCTACTGATAATTTGTGCGGACTTACTTCTTGACATAGATTCATTGTTGTGACTTACATTAGGAGCAGATGAACTGTTAAGTGACACTAGAAGATTGATTTTATGCACACTCGTCTTATTGTCGTCATATGATTTCAGATAGCTTCCTGTTGTTAAATTTTTATCGACCGGTCGAAGAATTTCAAAAGGAATAAGCGGAGTCTGAACATTTTTGAAAAATATTATTTATATTATGATTTACCTACATAACTATTTGATAGTAAAATTATTACAAAAATTTGATGTATGAACTTACTTCATATTTGTTTTGTTTTTTCGCTTTTACAAATTTTCACAAAAAAAGAAAGATTAAAATACTATATTTTCATGAATCATTTCGTGTTTATGTTCAAAAATTTTCAAATTTTGATAAATAGTATGTAAGCAATGCAAAATAATTTACATCCTTATCATTAGCAAACGAAGAATTCTATGTTGGTACTTACATATTATATGAGTAAATGCCTATAATTATGTATACTAATGTACACATTTTACTACATGTAAGTATAAAATTCAGAACCCAATACTTACAATTATTTTACTACCAATCACGCACAATATTACTAGAACACTTATCACTACCAATAGTTTCCACACACATACATTAAAACATAATTTTGACTGTTTTTTCTTAAGAATCAAAAAATCATACTGTGCATGAGTCATTATGATGATATAGATAAATTTTAAGATTTTTATTAGATAGATACGACTAGTCACACTTCAACATTTGAATTACGACCTGTTCATACGTGTATTATAATACCCATATACCTAGTCTTGAATAAGTACGAGTGGTTAAGTACCTTGAAATTGATTTTTTTTCTTTAATTATCCTACTCTCGTTATTAAAATAGCATTACAAAGGCTAATTAACATTGATTATGTTTTTTTTTATGACTATCACGAAATACAGTTGCTCCACCGCTTTATATGAGCGAATACTTCCCATTGTTTTCTTTTTCAATAGATGTTAGCACTAAGTTCTGGAATTCTCAATCTTTGGTTAGTCGATTATTTTTATGAATCTTTATACACTATCTACTTGGAATTTCTAACAGAAATAAAACTGATAATGAATTTGGCAAAAGTTGGTTAAACCAAAATGAATAATTAGCAGGCATATTGGCATAAACCTACCTATACCTATAGTTGCCCTTCCTCGGTATTTCACCAACTCAACATGATTAAGTTCCTAATTTTTTTTTTTTTTTTTTTGTTTAAAACTTTTCACTATGCTTTACCATCCAGAGTATTTTTTCTTCAATGGATAGAGAAGATCATTGATTTTGTCAATTTATAAAATATTTATTATATTTTCATTCCTAATTTATTAAAAATTACACTTGGACTATATCTAGATAGGTATCTTCATTTTCATAAAACTAAATGAACGAATAAATACAGTAAAGTTATGCGCCTATGCTTCGAGAAAAATTTTTTAATGAATGACCTAATTTCTTCAAAATTTTTATTATAGAAAAATTATTGAATATTTTATTCATGTAGAGGGATTGTATCACCTCTGCAAACAAAAATAGATAAATTCTGTACCTAGGTGCGAACCTTAGTGCGGACCCAGCTATCTCTATTTCTATGCGCCAACTATACATATGTGTTCATCAGTTCTTATAGTTATTATGATGAAAAAATTCAGGTTCAACTATGTCAATTCGTAGACTGTAAAAACATCATTCTTTTTTACTTGTCCTTATCAACAAATCGTGAAAACAAGCACGCTTTATTTAAATAACGTCTCTTTATCAGTTCAACTCGAGGAATAACGAATTAAATCTTTAAATTATATTGCAAATAAGTATACGTGAAAAGTGAAATGTTCTAGAGAATCATTCGATGTTCGAAAATTTAACGTTGTAACTTATCAAAATGTATCGCAGCATAATATGTTCAATTTGTAGAAATACTTTCTCAGGTGCAGGCAATTTCAATGAAACCATTTCTGGATCAAAATGCGGCCATATTTTCCATCAGCCATGTATCGAACAATGGATGAAAACGTAAAAAAATTTGACGTATAATAATTCTTTCTTAAGTAGACACATGTAGGTGGCTAATGCAACAAATTAAATGAATCGAACTAATCGTGCCCTTGATCGCGTTCGCATTTACAGATCAAATAGGAAATGCCCTCACTGTAAAACAGACCTTGAAAGTGGTTCTATATTCAAGCTGAATTTTGATTTTGGCGTAATATCAGTAGAACCGTAAGAAATATAATTTTTGTGATAATTTTTTATTAATGTTTTAAAAATTATAATAATAATAAATTATCTTCCATGTATCGTAGTTCGAATAATCGTGATGCACCTGTAAATCGGCAAACCTGCAGACAAAATAATCAGAGAACCTTGTTACACCAAGACCCACAATTAAAGTAATTGCTAATATCGTTTGATATAAAATTCTAAGGTTTGTACATATGAATATATCTAGTACTCTAGAAACATTTTTTTCATCAGGAATATCCTTGATGAATGGGTCGCGATGCGCGGAAGAGATAACACGTAAGAAATGTCAAGTATACCATAATAACCAATTAACCATATTTAATTTTAACCAGCGTTTTAATCCTTCAGTTAGGTAAATATTTATTTTATTTTATCTTAGTTTTCGCACAAGTATTCTTTAAATTATTTAAACTGAAACTCCAATCTGGAAACTGAAATGTAATCGATCAAAACAAAAAAGTAATTTATATATTAATGTTATAGTTACCCCAAACTTTTAAGCATACTCATAATATTTTTGGTTTTTTGATTAATGTTCGACCAAGTTTCCGTTGTACTTGGTCAGTAAACAGTAAAGTGTGCATGTAATGTAATTTTAATTCATTATCTCTAATAAATGGTAGAGCCATATTTATTTTCAATATCATTTCTATAAATAATAATAGGGGTACCTATCTATGAAAACACATTCACTTCTTTACTTGAAATATCTGTACGTTCTCTAATTTTTAATCGATATAAATCAATTTATCACTTAAATGAGTTTTTATTTGAAAATACAGAATACTTACGTATCATAATTTTTCTACGACTTCGAAACTGTTCTTTTCACTGATGCAAATTATTCTAACTTCTAAAAATAAGCGGTTGGATTTTTCTCTATCTTGTAGATCAAGAAAAAAGATATATCTACATGTTCTTTTTTATGCACTGTATTATAACATAATATGTGACTTATTATTTTGTGAAATTGAATGTCACTCATATGGATTTATGCGGAAATGGTTTTCAATTTTTGAAATCCTTCTAAAATGAATTTTAATTTGTAAATCTTGAATTGTCTTGTTCAAACACTCTACTTTTTTTTGTTGTGTTTCAAGTTCTATATAATACTATAGCATGTACTACGTACTTAAGTTACGGGCAAAGATGAAGATATATGAATTATATTTCATAGAAAATGTTGCATTTTTTAAAAAAGGAAGAGGTTTTTGAGATTTAATTTGTTAACGCGAATTTCTGTGAGAGAGAAGAGATTTTGTCCATTACAATTTAATATTATTATGGTCTTTACGTTATCCTGCAATTTGAAATAACAAGAACACTTTTGAACCAGATTTGGACTGAGCTGTTATCTCTGTAAGCCACTGCGCAAACCCAAGAATCCACATTGGTAGTAGATGGTATTGGTAAATCGAGCTACCGATTGTAGTGTTATGTGTATGCGCGAGAGCAGTATAATATCATTAAGATGAGTCGTTTACAACCGTGGGCTCTTGGATTGATGGTTCAACATGGACAACTTGGTTGGTATCTACAAAGTAAAAGGGAAAGCACGAGTAGTTCTTATTCGTGCATAGTTCTACTTATCGTTGGTGACATTGGAAACCCAAAATGTAAAAAAATTATTCATTTTTTTTTCAAGTGGAATCATTTCAGTACATTTATATTGAGAAGATAGATGCCATTTCTGAAGAAATAAGTCAGGTAATGAAAACAAAAGGTTTGATGCTAACCACACTTTTATTGAAGTTGAACCAATCGTTTTCAGAACAGTTTTTGATTCCTCATCAACAATCATGTATGAAGGTGTAGCATTCCAGTGAGCAATCACTCTAAAACACCACTTCTGTGAATCCATGCTTGATAAGTTTTGTTTTTTTCATCATATATTGTGATTATTGCGATATTCCATAAACTCGTATGTAATAAACTTCAAAAACAAACTATTACCTACTTATATGTTTATAGATCTTTTTTGAGGTTCTTATCAAGCAGGCCGGTAGGTCTGCTGCTAAGCTTAAAAAAAGAACAAAACAAGCCCATTACAACGATCTACTATATTTCTGAACATTTCAGAATAATTCTATGCTACTTCAAGGTTGATTATGATTCGGAGCATCCAAACCAGTGAGATTCTATATACCCCATTTTTACAACCTGTAAAAAATTAGCTCTAAATCAAACAGAGAACTGCAACAATCACCAACGTAAAATAATTACCAACCGAATTCTTTTCTTCACTATATTCGTAGTGAACATCCTCTTTGAGTAAGTATGTTATATAATTTGTAGATCGCAAAGCTGCGTCCAAGTAATACGGTATTCCGATCCAGTTTCTTATTGCATGTTGTATGCCCATTTCATACGGTTGTTTATTCGTATCACTTATCCAATAGAATTTATCTGAATGAATTGTTAGTTAATTGTAAATGCATTCGGTGTAGAAAAAACAAAATAAAAATTGATAAAATAATCTACCTACCTTTGAAAAAACATAATTCACCTATTTCTCTGTTACTCATACTGGATGCTCGTAAATTATCAGTCATGTTAGGAAAATCTATTGCAATTTCTCTTGAAAATCCATCTTCCAATTCCTCACCATCGAGTATTGCGAGCCTTTGAAGAAATAAGTATATTTATCAGCATAATCTGTGAAAGCAGTGTCGATATTTCCTGGTAAGCCTGGCCATTTTTACGATATTGGTTTAGGGTATTCTGGATCTATTCCATAATTAGAAAGTTTCCAATACCAATCACCTAAAGAGCGAAAATCAGAGATTATTGATACTTGATTGAAAATATGTCATGCAGCTATATGAAATACCTATGAGACATGTGGGATCTTACCTTTTAGCACGAAAATGTCATTATTGTAACTTAGAATAGCGTCGAATGTAGCGTTTTTGCATAAATCTGTGTGATTGTTTCTCGTTTTGTCGTTTTCATCTTAATTCAATTTCATGAAATAACACGAAATGTATTATGTATTTGCGCATATATCGAGCGAACCTACCAGTTCCTCCAATAGTTTCGTTTAAGTAACGAATAGTGGAGTGAGATGAATGGTGCTTAGATAACTCTTTTTGATCTTCATCTGAATTGAAACTACTCGTAGATGTTTCTGCTATGACAACTGATTTGTTATTGGTATCCTGAACGATTTCGAAAAAAATAAACGAAGTATAATAATTGTTCAGATTAGGACATTATAAGCTGTTGACAACGTATGTCGTAAATCATGATATCGTGGAGATGTAGAATATGTCCGCTTTTTTACCTATATCATTATGATGTACTCATGACATGTCTATGATATTGGACATCATTATATCCCCATGGTATCACATTGCTCTTATCATAATTATGATATCATAAAGATATCTTTATGACAAACTTTGTCAAGGACGAGGGTATGACTTTTTCTGTAGATGATTCTTTTTAGTACAATTTTTTAATATTGATTTTTTTTTTTTTTGCTAAAAATATTTTAAATCTTAGTGGTTAGTGCTCTAATATTTTACCAATAACTGGAAATAGCGGACAATTAAAAAATTTATTAAATGACGAGTACATTTTTAAATTATCGAAGTATCTATAAACAACAAAAACAAACATATTAAAATGTAAAACAGTAAAAAATTTTCCATGCTTGAATTGCTAAATTGAAAATTCATTATTGTTTGGAATCGAAAACTACATGAAACCGATTACTATTCATTCTAAATTTACTTTCTCTATGCGTTGAAAAAGGCATTAAAAATGATTGTAAGACTCAGTAACATAACACACCATTCAAGACTTCGATGAATTATATTGATTTTATCTTTTGATTATCAAAGGTCTCATAAGGTCTCATATCAAGCCCATACTGTGTAATCAACTATTAAATTACCCATTTAGGTACTATTCTAATTTCAAAAATACCAAGCGTGGTGCTTCTCAAGAAAGTTGAAAAATGATTTTAGGCGCTTTAAATTTTGAAAAAATTGACCTTTACAAATTTTTTCAATTATATGACGACAAATGTAACTTTTGAATCCAAAAAAAATCAAATTTTCTTCTTCTTCATATTTTCCAATTTTCAAACATGTCGGCATCATTTTGGTTCGTATTCTCATCAACTTCATAGACTTATTTTATTTTCACTTCTTCTACTAGTAATTTGACAACTACATACTATATTATCGTCCTCTTCAATTTTCAAGTGAAGTCTAGATTCGGACTATATCCTATTCACTAGTAATTACATAATGAGCTTCATTTTCTTTCATATTTACTTTTTTGTGATTTCATATTGAGAATGCGCTTTTAGTCAACAAATACAGCCTTAGAAGGGTAAATGCAGCCCTTATACGATTGAACTCATCTTAGCTGATTATATACCTACCTAATAAGAAACCTAGATATTACAGCCTACCTAACTGATTTCTTTATAACTGAAATAGTAATTTGCAAATGATGATTCACAAATGTACTTTCATTCTTATAATGAAGTATATACATGAAAATCTCGCAATTTAAAAGCTTAAAAATTTTGAATTTTTATTTTTTATTTTACTCAAATTTCAACTTTTTTTTTGATAAATTATTAATATCACAAAAAAAAAGTTATAAAAAAAAACAGTAGATAATTAATTTCCATCCCACAAGACAGAGCTTGGCCACAATAACTCTTACTATACACAGTGTTACCTGATTGAGTACGTACTTCCATACGCATAAGCCTGAACAAAATGCCTTAAATTCCAAGAGATAGGCAATGCAAACATGAATGGGTATATAAGTCTACGTTTCTCACTAGGTACATAGCTACATACATACCTACTTACCGATGTTTCTGAATAATTACTTCCAATCATCAAACCACCGATCAGACATAGAAACTACAACGCTTAATATTATTATTTTGCGTTCACAAATTTCATGGTGATATAAACTTCTCCGTTCCTTTTGAATAACAAAATGAGTATTACAACTAGGATTCAAATTAATCATTTCGGCGATGTTAATCAATTTTTAAACTTCCAAGCATATTATACATAGCTGCCTCATTTAACAACTGAATACCCAAACACTACTAATGTTATACGCAATGGTTATGGTCTTGATGCAAAGATAATTGAAAAGGGTCTCGCGGAAATCCACTCATTCGCATGCCCGGAAGGCAGTGCTGTTTGCTATGATAAGAAGAGAAATTCACTCGTTATCTTTTCTTTACATCCTTTTCATCCGAAGTCTCACACTTGCAGCATCCTGAATGAGTTGATTTCTTGGGCATTTTTTTCACAGCTTACTCTGAATTATTATTTTTTATTTCAATAAAATTGCCCAACTCCCTCCCCCAAGATTGATCAACATTCGTTAATTACGTTATTTGAGTTTCTATGGACATGATTTGAATTAGGATTTTTTTTCAAACAGTTGAACTATGTACATATGAATTAATGAGCTTCTAACTTTCTAATCTGTGTGGTATCGTTCAGGTAAATAAGGCTAAGGCATAATGTCTAATAGTTGAAAAAAAAGCAATTATTTCATCAAAAATTTTCAAAATTAATGAGAAGTTCTACTCAACCAAGTGTAGTAGTATAATCTCTGTACTTACTCGTTGTTGCTGTAATAATCAGAGCGAGTGCAACAGTACATTAACTTCCATATGAACACGTGAAATGAAAATCAAACGTGTTTTATTTGTGTATAAGTATGCAACGCTACTAATGAAAAAATAAATACAGCAATTACCCATCGATGAGGATAAAGTTTTCAAATAACCGAAAGTCCATACATGTCTATTTCGAAGCTCACAAAATATGGAATGTGGAAGAAAAAAATTTGGAAATAGTAAAGATGATTCTATTCCAATATTATCATGTCTAAATAATAATATAATACTTATCAGTTTATCACATTCATGAAATCCAAAAGATAGTAAAGTCGAACAATATTATGGAAACTTGACTTACATATTTGTATGTATCAAATAGAAACTTAATTATCGCATATAATAATACATGAATTATAATTAATAATATTAGAAATTATAAGTAAAGACTGGTTTTAATTTATTGCTAATAGGGGGGTGGGGGTAAAATGTTATTTTTATTCTTTTCGTTTCTTTTTTTTCTGGATTGAAATTAGTTGTGGCATCTTTGACTTGATTTTTGTATAACTCGAGAACTTCAAGATTTTTTTACATTACTCTTATCTACTTTCGAAGAAATTTCCTTGATACACTTGTACGAGTTATTTTTTATTTTATTTTATTTTATTTTTTTCATTTTACACGACATGTACTTCACTGTGGCTAGAGGTGAGCCAAAAATAGGAATGGACGGTATTTCAAATCGACAAGGCATGGTATTGATATAAGTTTTCAACGAGCATAACCGCTCCGGTACGCCCTCATCCCTTACCATAGTGTTGCTGCGTGAAGTTAGTTATTTCTTTATAAGTAGATGAGAGTGAAAAATGCAACCTATATTTAAGGGCTGATTAATAGTTTAATATACTTATGCATATGTACCTACTCATATTTTTATAAATACACATTAACTGTAAATAATTTTAAAACTAAACGTTATTTCTTTTGTCTAACTGAAATAATATATTAAATCGCACTTTATATCTGCTTAATTAGTCATCAACAAACCCACTTAATATCAACTTAATTATAGTATTTCATAATGACTTGAGCTCAGGCTAGAAGATTCATATTTATTAAAACCAATTTTTTGTATTTCTGAACATTTTAGAATAATTCTGTACTATTTTTATGTGGCTTTTATAGAGTCACATCCAAACCAGTCTGAAGCTGTAAGTCCTTCCTCTTGGACCTAAAAAAGATGAATATTTTAAATCAAACAGTAAATCAGAACAATGACTACCACTAACAGAATAATTACGAACCCAAATCGCATCTTTATGGTATTTGTAATATCGATTTTCTTTAAAAAAGATTATGTACGAGTAATCTGATGTACTCCGCAAAACTGCATCCAAGTCAGAGGGTATACCTGGCCAGTAATCCATTGGATAAATAATTCCCCTCGTTTCATATGGTAAATTATTCATGTTAACTACCCAACAAAGATCACCTAGAGATATGGTAAGATTACTAAGAATGTACACAGCGCATAGAATTTGAAGAGGGATTAATATAAGAGATACCTTTGAAGAAATAGTGCTGATCGTAAATACAATCTGTGCTCGATGCTTGTAAATTATCAGGCAGGTTATTAAAATCTATGGAGATTTCTCTTGGAAATCCATCTTCCAATTTCTCACCATCGAATTTCCAGTATTGCGAGCCTTTAAAGAAATATGTGTATGTTTCGCGACAATCTGTGAAAGAAGCGTCGACGTTGTTGGGTAAGCCAGGCCATTTTTGTGATATTGGTTTAGGGTATTCTGGAGCTATGCTGTTATTAGAGAGTTTCCAGTACCAATAATCTAAGCAGTACATTAAATCGTGTATTACTTACATGGATATTCGTGAGAAAACATTGTACTTCCAACTTATATTTATGTATAAATATTCAAACACTCTACCTTTTAGGACGAAAATATCATTCTTATAACTAAGAATAGTGTCAAATGAAGCGTTTTTGCATAAATCTGGGTAATCATCTCTTGTTTTGTCGTTATCATCTAAATTTAAGTAGGAAGTATGTCTCTTGGTTAGTGTGTATTTTATAGATTACCTACGTGATGTATCTCCCGTATATTTGAATGCATATCAAATAATGTACCTACCAATCGATATGATGGTTTCATTCTTGGGAAGAAAAGTAGGGGTAGATGAAGGGTGTTTGGATTGCTTCTCTGGATCTTCATCTTTATTAAAACTACTTCTAGGTGTTACTGCTACAGTAAGTAATTGGTTATCAGTAACCTGAGCAATTTAGAAAAAAAAGGAGCAGAGAATGAAAGTTTTTGAAGACTCAAGTAGATATTCGATACATTTTACTCAAATAATTTTATACTGTATAATTTTTGTTTATATTGAATTTCTGATTAACTTCATTCTGAGCATCCTACTTTTCAATTATTTATATACAGTAGAATCGGCTTAATGTGAAGACGCTTTATTCTATAATTCGGATAATGTTATCAAAATGCTTTGGTCCTGATTTCTTGTCCTATTTACACGGGTTTTCGTGAGATGTTGAAAATGCGTGCCTGAATTCCAGAAATTACGGGAAAATATGCATCTTGACAGTTTTCTGAAACTCAGGGCATTGCCATTGCCCGAAATTTCCTTTATGCGCAATAGATAAATAATTTTCAAATTGAAAAAACAAGTTTTTGGCCAAAAAAATTTATTTATGACATTTCTACTTCTCCAAAACTTTCTAATATTAATGTATGTATATGATTGTTAGAAATATAACACAGAAATACACGCTCTGTTTAAAGCATGAGCATGAAGAAACACTGAATTTTTATGTTCGAAGAATGGAAAATAATGAGGGAGGTGCGTACACAAGATCTCAGGAGCTAGAAAATACGATCAAAAGGTGCGTCTGCATTCTCGTAATTTCAAATCACAAAACGATATTATCATTTCTTTTATTTGCATCAAATTTTAATTCTTCTTTTATGTGCTTAAAGAAAATTAAAATTAATGAATTTATCTATCAAAGCAGAAAATTTTCATGTGCGTCATATTAACTTATAAATACAACATCCTCATAAACCTAAACAAAATATCTTAAATTTCAAATGGTACAAATAAAATAAAAACATAAATGTATGCAGTATGTACCTGTACATGTGTGTGTAATTCTATTGCTTATACCTACTTACTGATGTGTCTGAGCAGAATTTTGCAATTACCATAACACTGATCACGCAAAGGAAAACTATAGGAATAATTAATATTATTTTTCGGACACAGTTTTTACTACAATACAAACTTTTCCGTTCTTCTTGAAGAACAAAATTGTGACTACGACTACGTTTACATTCCGAATTAATCATGTTGATTGTATTAACAAAATTCTGAAAATTTATTATAAGTACATGATAGTTGTTTTAATTTATATGTGAACTGAAGAAGATGAAGTACATGCTTGCTTATACGTAGTAATAAATAGTCTGAGGCGGAAAATACGCAATGCAACGAACGAATTACATTTTTCATTTGATAAAAATCGTTCAATTTTAAACTCGTTCATTTCATTAGAGATGGAGATCAAGTTCACTTCAAGTTGCAAACTTGAATAAAATTCGTTCAAAAACATATGCCTAATTGCCTCTACATCGTGTTGAATTGATCTTAGTACCTCTCACAATTTGGGGCGCTATTAAAAACTGGTTTTTCCTAATTAAATTAAAGGAAATATTTGATACATTTAGTGAAGAATTATTTTAGAATTTTTGTACTTAAAAATTTCTACATTAAGTCGAAAAGTTTATGTTAAATTTCAAATAAAAGTAATTTTTAATTCGAAGGGGTGCTAACTTAAGATCAGTTTGACACAGTACTGCTGAAATTTGGATATGTTAGTATCCGTGACTCACTCTTTCATATGAAATCAAAAACGAAAAATTCGAGCTATTTGCCCCTTCTCCAGCCCCCCTCAAAATTTGAGTGATCCGCCATTTTGAAATTTTTCGAAAAAACAAAAAAAGCACTTCTGCGCATTTTTAAGAAGAGTTCTTCACCAAATTTTGAGCAAATTTTATCCACACCCGCCTGCGCAAGGCGAGCGACACAAAAAACGAAATTTCCTCAAAAACAGGTTTTTGCTAACTTTCCTCAAAATGCACTTGGGAAGCTGAAATTTAAATATGTTGGTGTCGGTGACTCACTCTTTCATATGAAATCAAAAACGAAAAATTTGAGCTATTTGCCCCTTCTCCAGCCCCCCTCAAAATTTGAGTGATCCGCCATTTTGAAATTTATCGAAAAAACTAAAAAAGCACTTCTGCGTATTTTCAAGAATAAAGAGTTCTTCACCAAATTTTGAGCAAATTTTATGAATACTCGCCGGCGCTATGCGTGGGGGAAAAAAATATATATATACACCAAAAAGTTGGACATTTGCCAGATGATTACAAATGGTCTGAAACGCAAAGATGCAAAGATTTGAAGACCCCACCCTCCCCCGACCTTCCCTTCCCAAATCAGGTAGGCAGTAATGGCTATCGTTTTTATTAAAAACTCAGCTAAAAACATTTATTTGAATTAATTACAAAAATAAAATAATTTATTCAAATAAATTACAAAAACAAAATCATTTATTCCAAAATGACAGTATTTATACCTAGTCGCAATTTTTATTTGAAAAACAAGCATATTCAAGGTATGTGATGAGAGGCGATTTCATCGTATTATAGAAATGTCTTTACAAAATGATTATTTTTTAATAAAAAGTTTGTTTTTTTTTCAGAAATATCGAAGCATTATTAAAAAAAAAAAATGAAAATTGGCCGATTAATCGATTACCTATTTCATAAAATAATCTATTACTTTTAATAATTGATTAATCGACTTTTCCAATTATTTTTACCGATTAATCGATTATTAATCGCCCAACACTATAACTTAAAATTAAGCCTTGCCAGTGCTCACTAAGCCAATAATCCACCGATTTTTTTCTGTGCATCGTATACCTGCTATATGTCTGTACTTTTTATTAACTTAAGTTGAATTTTAAAAAATGAATAAAGGAGGGAAAGGAAAAAGATACAAAGTGCAGTGTTGTTCGTGTGATAAAATTTTTACTAAGACTATAAAAAGAACATGTAAAAACTGCGCATGACGGCGCTTGTTTGTGCCTAATTATTTTGTAATTTACACCATTTCTCAAATTTAAACAAAGAAAAGAAAAGTTGTAAATTTTGTTAAAAAAGTTGGGTATTTCATTACAAAAAGTTGGGATTTTTTCAAAATATCCCCCCTCCCTGAAAAATGACTTAGTTACACTCCTGAGGCGTCGGTGAGTACCTATACATTCGGTGTTATTTTAAAATAAATTTTATGTTCATTCAACTTTGTTTTCAATTTTTTTATAAAATCTCCTCATTTCGAGTAATTTCATGAAAACTGAAAAACTTCCATATACGTCTAATCGTCTATGTTACAGTCGCCACTTTCGTTCTCCCATGATTGTTTGTGTTCTCTTAAATTTACAGATGCGAATGTGTTTCCATACCTAACTCTACTGAGCAATAATAATCTGTCTAATGTGAACATTACTATCCCGATCACCTTAAATCTGAACGATTGGTTTCGACTTTCGAAAGCTCTTGAATTGAAAGACGTGAACGCAACTCTAATGAGCGATAATTCGAACAATAATACAATCCCGATTATCTTAAATGTGGAAGATTGGTTTCGACTTTCGAGAAGCATAAACATGAGTAAGTATGAATTTTTTTGAAAAAATTCTGTTTTAAATCTATATCTACTAGACTAACAATGGATCTTTATTGTTCTGCCGTTAGGTTCTAACACTGGTTCTAAGCAGGTCAAGAAATTATGATGTTCAGTACAAATTCCTTCCAGTTCAGATCCGTGTACAACTTCCGATGCTATTCAGACTTCGAAGGAAACCTTTCGTCTAGATAAACACCCCAATTGCCTATTGATGAGAATAACGTTATCAAACGGTCGAAAATCCATGTAGAAGTCCATTTTTATACTAAAAAATTATGGAATGCGGAAGAAACAAATTTAGAAATAGTAAATATGAATCTAATAATATAAGTACCTATCATACATTCGTGAAATCCAAAAGGTAGTCAGTTGAAAAATGTGGGAACATAATTTATAGACTCAAAAATAATGCAAACTTAATTATCATTTATTACGCATACAACATAATAATAAATTATAATATCAGAAAGTGTGATTCGATAGCTTGAAGATTTTTTTCATATTGTTCTTGTTTGACATAAGTCATGCAAGTTATTTTTTCATATGTAGGTGACAATTAAAAATCGATATTTTGAAGTGAGTAGGTAACTAGAATTTATTATGTAGGTATGTTAAAGGCTTATTAATATTTTGATATGGGCATACTCATATTTTTATGAATATATTAACTGTAAATAATTCTAAAATAGAATGTTTTTTTTGAACAACTTAAATATATCAAATATAATAAATCACCATTTATATCTGCTTAATTAGTCATCAAAAAACATACTTCATATCTACTTAATTATAGATTTATATTTTTTTAAAGCTAATTTTACGCCATTTTTATGTTGCTTTTATAGTGTCACATCCAAACCAGTCGGAAGCAATATGTCCTTCCTTTATGACCTAAAAAAGATTGATATTTTGGATCAAACAGTAAATAAGAGCAATGGCTACCACAACAGAATAATTACTAACCCGACTCTGCCTCTGTTCTTCATGGTATTTGTAGTATCGGTCTCCTTTAAAAAAGTATATTATGTAATCTGTAGACCGCAAAACTGCATCCAAGTCAGAGGGTATTCCTGGCCAGTAAGTTATTGGATGAATTACAGTAGTCGTTCGATATGATGGATTATTCATGTTAACTACCCAATAGATATCACCTAGAGGTCCGGTTGAATTACTAAGATTGTGCATAGCGCATAGAGTTTGAAGATGGATCAATATAAGAGATAGTTACCTTTGAAGAAATATACTTCACCGATAAAACGATTTCCCATACTAGCTGCTTGTAAATTATTGGGCACGCCGAGAAAATCTTTAACAATTAATCTTGGAAATCCAACTTCCAATTTCTCACCATTGAATTTCCAGTATTGCGATCCTTTGAAAAAATAGGTGTATGCATCTTTATGATCGGTGAAAGCAGCGTCGATTTTGCCCGGTAAGCCCGGCCATTTTTGTGATAATAGTTTAGGGTATTCTGGAGCTATGCTATTATTGGAAAGTTTCCAGTACCAATCATCTACACAGTGAAAACTGAGTGTTAATAGACTGTACTTAGGTACTTGAATGAAAATATCCGTTTTTCAAGTCATGAAATGATCATTGTTTAATTACATTTGCATGCGTATATATATGTAGATATTCACATTGGTAACTTACCTTTTAGCACGAAAGTGTCATTCTTAAAACTAAGAATAGTATCAAATGAAGTGCTTTTACATAAATCTGAGTAATCTTTTCTTGTTTTGTCGCTATCATCTGCATTCAAATATTAAGTAGGTATATTCTACGGTTAGTACACTTATATATTCCATGGATCAACTATGCACATAAGGTACCTATAGCTACCTACCATTTGGCATTATAGTATCAGTAGGACCTATCGTGAACTCATCTGAATAAATGGTTGTTGTATCACTTTTATCACCTAGTTTGAAATAACTTATTATGTCATGTGGTTCTCATGGCTTTCAGGGATGAGCCACAAAATGTACATTATTCAAATATTTGTATTCATATCAAACACCTACCATTTGACACAATAGTTTCATTCTTGCGACGAGAAATAATGCTATCAGATAAAGAGTCTTCAGGTAACTCCTTTGAATCATCGTCAGGAGTAAGAGTACTACTGGTAGCTATTGAACTGGCTGCTAATTTTTGATCAGCACCCTGTACAATTTCGAAAAAAGTGAACGCAGTTTAAAAATATTTTAAAATGATGGAATTACTTTATTTCTTTTTCCACTACCTCCCTGCCCGAAATATTCTTGAATACTTCAAAAAGTAGGTGATAAAAACATGTATTTGTGTACATATATTTCTTTATACGCTTACCGATATTTCTGAATGAATGTTTCTAATTATTATAGCACTAATCAAACACAGTACAACTACACCACTTATTATTATTATTTTTCTGATGTTATCATAATGCAAACGTTTACGTTCCTCTTGTAAAAGAAAATAAGTACTAGAAAAACTGTTCAAATTAGACGCAGACATGACGATGTTGTTAATCAATTTTGAAAATTAACGGGTATTCACATGTTATACTATGCTTGCTCATGCAATATAATAAATTTTTGCGGCAAGAAGTACGCAATGCAACGAACGAATTACATTCTTCGTTAAAAAAATTTCGTTCAGTCGTTCACTTCATCAGACATTGCGAACAAGTTCAGTTCAAATTTACACCATTCTTCAAGGTAGTTCGCCGTTCGCGGGCTTTAAAAACTTAGTTGTAATCAATATCTTCATAATTATATTATTATGTGAAACCGTGAGGTTTGATTATTTCTTTGTGACTCTTCTCCTTCGCAACTACTAGTGAATTTTTTTTTTTTTTCACTATATTGAAAATAACAACAATAAAAATATATAAAAATTTTAAGAAGAACGGACTCAAAATGAAACTAAGGTGTTAGATTTCATTATACATAGAAGCAAATTATTACTTCTTTTGAAATTTTAAATCCAGATTCTAACCCATGGACAGGAATGATACATGATCGTCAAGTCCAGAAACTTTGATATTTTTCGGAATGAACTTCAAATTTTAGAAACTTAGATTTCCCCATATCGAAGTCAACTTAAGTTGGTTTTAATAAGAAACATTATTATGATCAGGTATATATTACTAAGAATAATTACGTTCATGCGCAGAAAAAAATATTTTAGCAATCACTTCTAAATTCATAAGAAATGTATGATATGTAATAATTTTTGGGGATGATTTTAACTTTTGAAGAAATTATTACTATTCGTGAACTATTTTCAGTATTAGTAATGATTTTCGAAAAAGTTGGAATCATTCCCAGGATTACTAATCATTCCTTCAAAAGTTAGAATCATCCTCAAAAATTATTACATATCCCACTTTTCCTATAAATTTAGAAACGATTGCTAGAATTTGCTAGAATATTTTTTTCAGTGCGCATACGTCTCCATCAAATATTAAGACTAATAAAGAAACGATACTTGGAAATAGATATTTAAAATTAAAAAAAAAATTTAGCAACTAACATCACATATATCTATCATTTACGTAACATTTTGATAAACGAGTAATCATAATTTGAGTTTTCAGCTGGTGGCGTGATAAATGCTTATTTATGAATTTGTCTCATATCCGTCATTAGGGAATAGCTGATATCTTATCTTAAAGTTATGCGTTTGCTTTTTGCAAAAAATACACACAGGGTCATAATATCCTTGCATTTCACGCTTTCGCATTAATAAATTTTATCGATTTTACTACAGATGCTTATTGATATGAAATACTTAAAATTAATTTTTAAAATATATTTTCTACAATTTGTATGTGGCGTTTCGCAAGCCCCTTCTAGAAAAACCTCGATAAAATTGACTGAAATCAATTGATAATGAAATAATAAAATGTTAAAAATTATTAATAAATATTATAAGCATTTTTTATCATTTACTTTTGCAAAAAAAACCAAAAGAAATGAAAAAATTTACATTCTGTTTAGAAGTAGGGAATTTCACGCTGAGGGGAGCGAAGATCACTGGTTCGCACGCTAGTATACCAAGTTATGTTCAAGCGCTTACTCTAGTTACATCACTCTAAAAAATGAACAAAAAATCGGTATTGGGTCATTTGCTCACCATAAGACCGCTGCGATTACTAGATGCGAATCGCAACTCAGATTCGTTGTTTTGAACTCCCCTCGAGATATGGATGAACTGATCATTGGTTGTTATTTCAGCCACCAATCAGAGGTGTGTCTCGTGGATTGTCGTGAATCTAGCGATTATTTCTGAGCTAATTACATTGCCCTTATGGGAGTACAGTAAACAGTATGAGATTTAGTAGAAATGTTAATACTCTATTCAGCTAAAAAAGAAAAGATTCATACAAAACATTGTGTATTTTTGACAACTAAAGTATAAATTAAAATTTTGCATTTCATTGATAAACGCTTTTAAACATTAAATAAACTTTATTTATGCCATTTATTCTTGCTAATATTATTCAAATAATAATTTATTTCTATGAGGGAATGATTTTTGCGCTTGCGGAGCTCGAATCAAGTAGTCACCGGGTAGATATTTAAACATAATTATCTAGTTTTCAACTTTCAACTGAACAATTCTTCCATTACTTTCGTGGGTAGTTTAATACTCAATTAATTTGAATACCTTCGGACATCCAAACCAGTTGGAAGCTACACTTCTAGGATAAGGTGGATCATCTATTACAACCTATTAAATGTTGAATTCATTGAAAATTTCAATTTAAAAAAATGCTTAAAATTATCTACGAGATATCACATATTCTATCTGTGAATCCACAGCATTGGACCGGTTATCAGTTTGTGCAACTTATTGATTACCTACCTTTTCACGTTTGTCATCATATTTGTAATATTTTCCATCTTTAAAGAAGTAGGTTATAAAGCCAGAAGACTGCAATGCAGCATCTAAATCGCCTGGTATTCCTATCCAGTATTTCATGTCTGTTTTTTCGGATACGTCAAATATTTTTTTAGACATATCAACACTCCAATAGTGTTCCCCTATAAATAAGAAGCTGGTTAGGAAAAAAAGTGAAAATGCACACGGTGTTCTATGAATTGTGGGCAATGTTTCGGTGAGAAATAGTGCTCGCTGAGTACAACAAAAAAGTTCCCATATAGGTTGAAAAATGAAATGGAAGAGAACTAGAAGCAATTGAAATGTATCATGGTAAAGTTGAGTTAACATATGTTACTCGAAATTTTCCATTGTACGAGTTGAGTTTTCGACTTGCGAGGAAAGGGCATGTTTTTTGTACTCATCAAGTACTATAGGTAGAGTAATTGTAGTAACTGGTTCGCTTTCGTATATTACGCGTATAGCAACCAATCAGTAAATCAAAAAGTGATAACTGATAAATTACCTCGACTTACTCGTAAAATAAAAACATGAATCACCTGATAATTCAAATCACATACGAATTTCAGTCGTTCACTAAAAACTGAACGATATTATATCGAAAGGTAAAAATGAAATTGCCTAGACTTTATCGTATTCTAGCCTTATGATTGGAAGTTACATGGGTGATGTATGACCAATCAGAAAGCGGACAAGTTACTATAATCACTCAATACCTTGCTCCGATTGAAATCCATACAAACAAAGCCTCAACTTTCCTTATAATACAAAATCAAATACATATAGTCCATCCAAAATACCATGTGAGCTATACATTTTTGCATGTTATCTAAAGCAAAACGCAACTCATGCTATTTTGGACCGATTATATGACATGTTCGTTACACCGATTCCTATTTTCACAACCACAACATATTTATAGCCAGTGATTTAGGTAACATAAAAGTATTTTGAACCATCATGAAAGAGAATTTTGTACTTGGGCTGCATGCGGGCTTCACTCGAACGCACAGTATGTTTCTCCATCTTTATGCAGACTTTTACAACGAGACTTTTTTTTGGTTTGATTTCTTAGAATTCCATTAATAATCTTACCCTACCTTGTTCTTGGATTTAGGATGTAACAAGATTGCAGTGGAGACAAAAGTGTAGCCGGAAATTTTTTTGAGATGGAGGTGGATAAAGACAGCTTATCAAAAGAATAGAAAAATTACTAAAGAAGAGTTTATAGTTTATTAGGTAGAGAAATAAAAAAAAGTATCGAGTGGAGCAGATCATTTAGCATCGTACTTTTCAATATTTCTAATTGCAGTTAAAAAATGTCTCATAAAATGAAAACATGATAAATTTTTCTGATCACACGACGAAGGAGCATCAATTATACAAGAGCTCTGAGTCCCGTTAAGCTTACACCACTGAATCGAAGTTCATTCCTACGCCTTAAATCACTCATTATAAAACCACCTACACTCACCTTATGTTAAAAACTAGACTAAAAGTATAATGTGAAACAATTAAATACTTAATATTCACTTATTGTATATTCATACCTTTGAATAGGTACAAATGTCCATTGCCATTCCATATCATAGCTGCTTGTAAATTATCTGGGACGCCAGGAAAATCTTTTTTAATATCATTGGGACCTTCTTCCAATTTATCCCCCTCGAATTTCCAGTACTGAGACCCTTTGAAAAAGTAAATGAATTGACCTTTTTTATCGGTGAAGGCTGTGTCGATGTTATTTGGTAAACCAGGCCATTTTTGTGATATTAGTTTTGGGTATTCAGGTGCTACACCGTTATTCATCAGTTTCCAATAGTGATCACCTGAAAATGAAATCACCATCGTACACGAATTTTAATAAGGATTATCGGCCGTAGTCTCGTGGATAATTATTTTATCGAGGTTCAGGTGGGTGAATGGATACCTTTTAACACGTATGTTTCTCCTTGGTAGGTAAATATAGCATCGAATGTAGCATTTTTACATAACTCAGAATTGTTTCCTGTTTTTGCTTCATTTTCTTGGGTCAAATTAAATGAAACCTTCACTCTTCCTTCCTGAGGCTAAAATGTTCGAAATTATATTTTATGCACTCGAAATATAAATTACGAATCAAGCATTTCTTCAAATGAAAACTTCAACATTGTGAAAAAAATTGAACGATACTATTACGAGTGCGCTTGATCACCTCGTATTCAAATAAAAAATTTATGTACTTACCATTGTTTCCAAGTCAAATTTTAGAACCATACTGTCGCCAGATTTACACATTAAAAATAAAATATTTAACGTAAATAAAAAAGATGCCCATTTACACAGGCACGTACTTTTTATTCCTTGTTTTTTGAAAAAATGATTTTGTACATAAGCCATCGCGGAAGAGGTGATCAATTTGCGAGGTTTAAAGACACACTATATTGTAGTCGACTGATTCGAAAAAAAATCCCAACATGAAGACCGGTCTTCACCTTGGCATTTGATCCAATATTAGCCGATGGAAACAAGGTAGGTAGTTGTAAATACGCAGTAAGTATATTCACACCGAATGTATTCATGCGTGATTCTCGACTACCTGATTGGGAAAACCCATTTTTATGTACTGCTTTAGAATTTAATAGGTTAAAAAATTACGCTGGAGGCACATTTTCAAGTCAATTAAAATCGGTAAAATTGATGACATCAAATGAATTCGTGTTGAAAGGATTAATTCGTGTAATAAAATATCATAAAAAATGTATATTAATCGATATAGTAAACACATCACGTAGTCTACTTGTCTAAGTTTACTTACGTTACACAGAATAATTTATTATACACATTATTTACATGAGTCACTCTACGTTTAAAGAAAATTCTAATTTCACTATTTCCACGCGTTTCTGTTCATGTATCTTAATCTTCAATTACTTTAATCACTTTTGGACATCCGAACCAGTTAGAAGCTACGCGTCTTGGATATGGTGGATCTTCCGCTACAATCTGCAAAAAGAAAACACGATCCCTTAATAAAAAGATTTTTAGATTTGTGCAAAGCATTAACAAATAACATACACCCTGAGATTTATCATCATATTTGTAATATTTTCCAGCTTTGAAAAAATACGTTACGCTGCCATAAGATGGTAATGCCGCGTCCAAGTTGCCAGGTATTCCTGACCATTCTTTGATTGATTTATCATCATAGACATTATAAGGTGTGTCAGACATGTCTACAGCCCAGTATAAGTTACCTAGATGGGAAAAACTGTGGTTAGTTTATTATATTTAAAATTACAACTACAGTATTCAATGAATAGTACTCTTCGTAAACCTTTAAACAAGTATAATAAGTTATCTCCTCTCCATATCAAAGATGCCTGTAAATTATCTGGCACTCCTGGGAAATCTTTTTTTATATCTCTGGGAAAATTTTCCTTCAAATCTACACCTTCGTATTTCCAATATTTAGACCCTTTGAAGAAATAGATATATTTGTCATCGTTGTCTGTGAACGCAGTATTAATGCATTTCGGCAAATCGGGCCATTTTTGTGATATTGGTTGAGGGTATCCTGGAGCTATACCGTTGCCTACTAGTCTCCAGTATTTATCACCTAGAAAAAAGAATGATTAGCGATAAAAATACGATTTTGTACTCGATTCTCATTAACATTTTGGGTTGGATTTATTTTGGCTCTTCAATGCTGTGTAGGATTTTTTGATAAGTAAAGAAATTTATCGTAAGAATTACAGGAATAAAATGTTTTAATAATGTTTAAATTCAAAAATACTCGGCAAAACTCTTATTTAAAACATTTAATGTGAGTGAAATGTTTTCGCGCATATTAATTAACGTTTTAAATCTAGTTTGGTGTTGTGTATCATACTTATGGTATCATATAAGTTCGAAGGAGGTCCCATCATTTATTACGTTCGAGAATAAGGAGTGATCATTTTTTTTGCTAACAAATACCTTAGCTAGCATTGGTAATAGGTGCATGAAATTCGTATTGAATGAAACTACGAAAGAAAAGTTGATTTTCAACAAATTATTTAATTCAACGTAAGTATTTCTGCGTAGTATAAACTTGATTTGAGCTCTTAAGGAACCCTGAAGCCTATGCACATTCAATTTTTTACGTCATAGAGTTCCCAAAATACCTCAATTTTGTTTTAAAATGACATCATAATTATTATCTAGATATTTAATCACAAAATAATTCATATTTTGGAATGCTTGCGAGCAATGACGCGTTTATTAATTTTTCGCCCTTCGGCTCAATTAATTATATCGCCTTAGCATGTAATTATTTGACTGTTGAGGATCAAGGAACAACCTTCGACTCATACTTGATAAATTGAAAATTACAAAATTACAATTTTTGTTTTCATTTAAGTAATTAGAGCAAAGAAAAAAAGATAGAAATTCACAGATCTTTGCTTCCCTTGTGGAATGTAAATTACATATTAATAAAATTTTTTAATCTCATTGTCTGATAGTAAACAAGTAAATATGAACAAGTTGCCCTTATTTTGAACAACTCAGTTAGGCTGGAAGTTAGATGGAAAAACCTATCATAGTTTTCGAGTTCTCAAAAATACTCGAATATCGGCAACTAAGCCAACCACAATTCTTTTTTTCTTAATTATCTTGTCTAACGTTGATCGTTGGTAGAAAGAAATTTCATTGAAAAATTACAGAATATGAACGTAATAAATTATGTATGGTGTTCCATCTAGGTGTAACCCTCTTCATACCACAACTGAATGAACTTATGAAATACATAATTATGTATGATGTTCTGCCTTCCTCAAGGGGTTACATACGTTGACATCTAACAGATATAGAACCGCCCCAATGCGCTTCTTATCTTCACGAATGGATCATCACAAATACAAATGAAAGGTTATTAGCTGAGTTTTTAACAAAACGATAGCTATTACAGCCTACCTGTTTTTTTATTCTTATGGAAGGAAGGTTCTTTGCAACATTACCAACGAAGCCAAAAAGAATCTAGCACCTACATGGTACCTAGCTACCTACCTACCTACCTACTACGTACCTTTGAAAACCAAGGTTTCATCTCTGTAAGTAACAATTGCATCTATTGAAGCGTTTTTGCATAGTTCTGAATTGTTTTCAATGTTCACATTATCATTGTCTTGAATTATGTTGCATTGTAAATTAATTGTTGAATTACTCTTTAATTTTGAAAAATATCATTACAATCGATAGATAGTGTATTTAAACAAATTATTTCTTAAACAAGAATACCTACGGAAGATTAAATTACACGGAACTGCAATATCATATACGAATAGTTATCACAACGTTTCATCTACTTAGTAAGCATCTTCAAGCGTACTACGAGGTATATATTAGAGAAACATCACAAAAACTAGGCTCACGCATGCTACAGTATGTTAATAATAAAAAAGGCAATATATGCATTAAATCAAAGCCATAAGTACGATACAATTAATCCTACTATAATACTCCACCACTGTTTTAATAATAGAAAAAGAAAACTTTTAAAAGAATTATATATTTAGAAAACTAATAATACTGTTAATTACCTAAGTACATAATACTGATACGAAGGAGATAGGGCAAGATAGTGGGCGTAATATAAACGTTGTAGTGCGCGGTAGTGCGCGATGCGCCTGAAGATGTCTACTTAGTATGTGGAACGTTGCGGTAATCTTATAAAATAATATGTAAATTTTTTTCGCGGTTTCGTATTCAGTCTTCCGTATTTCTTTTTTAATTTATAAATATGAAATACCGAACAAAAATCGTATTTTTTATAAATTGTTTCTTGTACATACTTATATACGTAAAGTTATTGAAAAAAGTTTTCGCTTACCGATGTCCCAGGTAGATTGAACTGTATTATGATAGCACTACCGAATTCGCAATGAAAAAATAAAATATTTAATGCAATAAACAATGATGTCCAGCTGTATTTATCAGACATCCATTTGATGTTTTGTTGTTTCGAAAGAAAAATTCGTTTGTTCGACATTACGTCTGAATGTTAATTTTGAAAAATTATAATATCATTGCGGCTAGACCGCAACACTTCTCAAGTATTCTTCACCTTCTAATGCCTGGTGACGTGAATACGCATTTATTATACCCATACCGAAATCATACAATTTTACGAATGCTAACTAACAGGTTGGGAAGTTTTTTTTTAGTTGAGTTTTCAACATAATTTATTTTACGCATCACCTTGATACGAAGTCATTGATCGAAAAATATACTTGCCGTGGGCACATCTCTATAGGCACCGTTTGAACTGCAGCTTATGTATCCCCTTATGGTGGAATGAAATATATTATAATTTTCAAAATTTCATCGAATATCTTTCCATAAATAAAAATGTTCTGTAACGTACGTTGCTTGTAGGAATTTTGTATATGTACAATGATGAATTGAAACATTCAAAATATATTGTTTCCTGTTCATAAGAATTTTTCCAACTCTTCTAAACTACATAATTTCTTTATTTTGGGGCTTGTTAGAATTTATAGTATCTTTAATTAAGTAGGTAGTTGTCTTTTCATCGACTTTGCTTTTAAATATTTGAATACACTGAATACGGAGGTAGTGTTATAATGCAGATAATTTAATATAATTATTTTTATGTACTGGTGAATCACAAATGTTCAAGGTATGTAATAATTACACAAAATATCCGCATCCACACAGAATTCATACCTATTTATCAACAGCCTACCTATTTGTTGAAAAATTCTTCGTTAACGATAAAATAACTGCGACTAGTTTCGGGGTCAAATCTGGATTAAGACTGGATTTTTAGATTTTGCAGTAGTAAATTAGTAACTGTTATGGACTCACTACATGACGTAGAGATCGTGAATTTTATGTTAATATGTTATTAAAGATGATTACGTGTTGTCTGTTTTTTTTGGACGGTTGTAGTCTGCGTGAATCGCAATACAGGTATAACAAGTTGATCCTCAGGCTTTCGTGACGTTAGTTTTAAAATTTATCTGTCGTACAGTGCTTTGTGTTATTGATTTAATTAAATTGCCTGTATCGATGACGTAAATAGAAACCGTTTTCTTTCAGTTCTGACGTATTTATTTAAGAAATGCAATCGTTTCGGAGTTCCTTGGAAAGAGAAATATTTATTTTGAGTTCCATTACGTGTATCTAAAAATTTCAACGAAAAATCTTATATGTTAAGAACTTACGCTAAAATTCTCAACATAATGTAAAAAAAAGCAATTTGCACTCATAAATCAGTATAGGTTTTTCACAACTTTCATCAAGTACAAACCATATTCAACAGTTATTTACATGAGTATAGTTTATTTATGCCTCTTTATAACTCACATTTTCTAATTATTATTGCTCGGTAAAAAATTAAAAAAACAATATTAATATTTTATGTTAATCTTCTATTATTTTAAGTATTTTTGGACACCCAAACCAGTTGGAAGCAACGCGTTTGGGATAAGGTGGATCATCTATTTCAACCTGCAAATGAAATAATTTTTTACTAAAAAAATACAGAAGTTGGGTTGTATTAAGAAAAGGGGAATGAATTGCATACGCTTTCTGCTTTATCATTATATTTGTAATATTTTCCTTTCTTGAAAAAATATGTTACAAAGCCGGGCGATTGCAATGCATCATCTAAGTTGCCGGGTATTCCTAACCAGTTTTTCATTTCAGTGGGCTGAGAAATGTCAATCGGTCGTCTATTCAAGTCGACCCTCCAATAAAATTCACCTATATCGAAGTACTAGTTAATTGAGAACGATATAAAAATGAAATAAAATGATCATCATTGAGTATATACCTTTAAATAAATATAATTGCCCGTTGCCGTTCCATATCACCGATGCTTGTATATCATTTGGAATACCAGGGAAATCTTTTTTAATTTCTCTGGGGTAACCTTGTTCTAAATTTTCGCCAGCGTATTTCCAGTATTGAGATCCTTTGAAAAAGTAGATGAATCGCTCGCTGTTGTCAGTAAAAGCGGTATCGATGTTATCCGGCAAATCTAACCATTTTTGTGATATTAATTTAGGGTATTCCGGAGCTATACCATGATTGATGTGTTTCCAGTATTGTTTGCCTGGAAGAAAATGATTGAATGTTATAAAAGAATAATATTTTCAAGTGCTGAAATTAGATGTCTCGTAATATATATTTAATATGAATTTTTACCTTTGAATACAAACGTCTCATCTCTGTAAGTAAATATAGCGTCAAATGAAGCGTCTCTGCATAACGCTGAATTATTTCCTCTTATAGGAATGGTATTTTCATGTAAATGACATGTTAAATTAAGTTTTCCGTCACCCTGAAACGTTTTCCGTCGCTTCAGTAATAAAAATGAACGCAAGTATACACATTGAAGTATATATTTTTTCGTTTAAGCGTACATAATTTGAGTGAATTCATTTTTTCAGGCTTTATAAATGTACACTTTACTTACCAATGTTTGAAGGTCAAATTTCAGTAGCGTTGTACTCTTACCAGTTCCGAACAGTAAAAATAGAATGTTTACCATAAATAGTGAAGTTATCCTGCTACGTTTTACGAAACACCATTTTAATGTTTTTTGTTCTTTCAAAAAATTAATTTGTGAGTGACTCATGGTGATAAAATTGAGTATTTGAAAAATTTAAGAATCAGAAAGAAAATACCTTATGGAGTTGCTACGTTTTCATATTTTCTTTTCCTTATAATGGATAGGATAACATCAGTGGTTGAACTTGTACAGCGGGTATGTTATTTGATTGAAGCATGTTGATGTAGAATACCCCCACCGCGTTAAAAAAATTTACTCATGTCTAAGCAGATCGTTTGACCTTTTCTCATCATCAACTATTTGAATAAAAAAGATTGAAGGAGGTTGGCGCGTTATTGAAGAATGTTTCTTCTGATCTCTGTGGTTTCTCGCTATTTTCCTTGTTTGAAATTTACAATTAAAAAATGCGCGTAAAAAATTTAAATTTACGAGCAATACATCATACAATTTTCTTCCAATCACAAGCGAAAGTGTTAAACATGTTTCAATTAATTGACTCTGATTGGTTAATACTACACAAATACAGTGCAGATGACATTTTTCTCACAGTCCGTGGTAACACTGATCATTTTATTTTACGCGCGCAATGATAATACCGGGTGACTACTTGATTTGAACACTCCAAGCGCAAAAATCTTTCTCTCATAGAAATAAATTACATATTTGAATGATATTAAGAACAATAAATGGCATAAATAATATTTATTTAATGCTTAAAAGTGTTTATGAATGAAATACACAATTTTAATTTATATTTTCATTGTCAAAAATACATATATGTTTTGAATTTATTCACCTTTTAGCTCAATTTTTTCGCTTGGGTGCTCGAATCAAGTAGTCACCCGGTATGGAATTCGAAAATTGTCAATCTGAATCTGCGTTTCTGAGGTGAAATGGTCCGAATTTTTTCACGAAAATTTAGTTGTTAGGTATGATTTTAAAAGGGACCATCTCAAGCTAAAATCTTCGCTCTATGACTTCAGTCAAATTCTTACTCGTAGTTAGTGTTGGTGACAAAGACTAATCAGATGAACTTTTTTAAATTTTTTTTTTTTTTTTTTTTAATACCAATTCCAAAAATAACCATCAGTAAGAAGTAACCTATCCTTTTCCTTCAACTCTGATACCAGTAAATGACATGATGTAAGCGTGCAATAAAATTGCAGAGTAATTTCTCAACAGTCATTTAATGATAATTTATAACATAATTTGTCAAACAAAACTAATATGAATAATTTACCACAAGTTTTCAGTCATCGAGATACATATGTTGAAATGTAGGTAAATAATGGTTAGCGAACGCAAAAATCTGATAAAAAAAAAATAATAAAAAAATAATAATAATAGGTAACATATGCACCTAAATAGTTCTTTTTCTTTTGTTTGAAAATGAGAAATTTCATTCACTGCAATCAACCGTTTGATATTATGACGGTGACGATGTACCTACAAAGCTTACAAAGAGTAAAATTCATCTCTTGCTATCAAGTATGGGTCTCTTAAAATTAGGCAAATATTTTTTCTTCCTACATTTTTTTCAGGCAGCTCTACAAAGATTTGTGGTCGACCTAATTTCTTTAAGCATAACATGCTAGTACATTACTATATCCATACTCTAACAGAAAGCCTTTGTTTATTCTGATTTCTTTTCGTTTATCTCATAATTCTCATTCTGATACTAGCTATAAATTTTTCGTCGACTTGTAAACGTATTGGTAACATATTGATAATGAACATACATTTATTTGAATTTACACTATGCACGCAATCATTTGCAAGCAAAATGAAAATCTTGAATCGAATTCTCTAGTCCCTACTGCTCGTCTGATAATTTATGGTAAACAAATAAACGTATTAATTATCGTGAAAGATATGTATATCAGTAATAGATAAATTTACAGAAAAGGAGAAAGTAGAAATTATTGTACATAAGCGATAGTATTCTGTTGACGATTTCCGTGTAAATTTGCTGTAAATTCGAATTACGTTATTCATAAAATAATGTTTTTTCATATATCATAGATTTTTTTTTCATTACTTTTTTATAATGAAATTACGTTTGTTTTTTTTCATTAAAAAATTAATTAAAAAATGTTAGAATGTATCCTTATCATTTTCATCAGCATACAGCTGCATACAGCATTGAAGAATAAGTAGGTTCAATGGGTAGGTAGTATTACTTTTTCAAAATTGGCGCCACTGACAGAAAAAAGATTTCATCTTCAATTCACCATTGGCTTGGCCTAGCGTTCTAATAAAGATGGCCGTCAACTCACAGCTCAAAGTTGAAATGTAAAACTGGAAAATTAGAAAAAAAAGGTTGTAAGATATACGTCTAGATAAGTACTTGAAATGTACTTTGATTAATTTGTTGATATTAAATTAAATTATTTAATCAGTTATTTGAATCGTGTACGAGTAAAATTACATACGCATCTTGAAACTTCCAGTAATAAAATTTCTGCATTTCTCATCGTTGTCACAATGAGTATAAGGTATCATTGTTTTACTTATATGAAAAATGTTCTTGTTTATAATTTACATTTTAGAAGCTTTTCAATAGTCAATCACAAAGATTGATATAGACCGAAATATACCGGCATGAAGCAAACTCTCTTTGCTTCACTGAAGAAACCACTTCATTGAAATCTCCAACTTTTTAACCTATCGGTGTTTTTGCAATTCAGTGTTTAAAACACTGTGAGAAATTTAGTAAACATTGTAATACTAAGCACCTTCGATATTTCAGGTTACGTTGATTGTATAATGCACGCTTCTTGGAATCAGTGGGGTGGAGCGGTTCCTCCGGCAGTCGGCGCATATGGGGCTGCTTACCCAACAGCACCCGCTCCCGCCCCAGCTCCTTTTCCACCAGTCAACCCTTTTCAAGTTAATCCAAATGCGGCCTTAGCTCAACCGGTCGCTGCTCCGGTAGCTGCGCCTCAGTATCAAAGTTCATTATATACTCAACCTCAGCAACAACAGCAGCAGCAACAACAACAGCAGCAGCAGCAACAACAACAACAGTGGCAACAATGGGAACAATGGCAACAACAGTATGCTCAGTGGCATCAACAGTATGGAGACAAGGTATGCTAATACATGAGCACAGTGGATCCCCTCCTCCGACCATAATCACTTTATGTGTATTGAATTAAATAATAATTTATTTTTCTTTCGATATTATCAGTACCAAGGACCCTTGCCGACGGGAATGTTACCGACGAGTATGCCTGCAGCGACTACTCCTTATTCCTCAATACCCCCTTTACCACCGGGAGCTCCAACAGCTCAGCCTCCCCCACCGGATTCTGTACCGCCACCTAGTGTCGATAAAGTAAGAAAGATTGGATTTAATTCATCATCGAATTATTCTCGAATGACCTGTCTTATAATTTTATTAGAGCGGTGTTGAAGCTGGCAAAAGAGCGTCGCAAGATGGCGGAAAAGAAGAAGCCAAAAAGCAAAAAACTGGAAAAGGCAAAGCAGTGAGTAGATTTCTTTCGAATAAAATATCATTTTTGTTGAATAAATTTACAAAGTTTGTTTTATTTCTCTCAGGAAACCGTGGAAGATTTAGTAGAACAAGAAAAAACATTCGATGAACAGTTCAAAAGCTGGGAAGCTTCATTTATAAAATGGAAAGAACAAAATTCCAATCACCCTGATAAAGTGAGTTTCGTTTGATGTTTATTTTTATTTTTATATTGCGAAGTAATTTTTCATGATGAATTATTCTCTATAGGCCCAATACAAAGAATACGAAGCGAAATGGGAAAGTTGGCGGGAACAGTTGCTACAGAAAAGGGAGCAACTGAGGAAAAAAGAGAAGCCAAGGAAGCAGAAGCTGCTGCTGCTGCTGCCGCTGCGAAAGTGGGTGTTGGTTTTATAAGTTAATGAGAGGGGAAATTTCGAATTTAATTTAATTTTTTTCTCTTCAATAAAGGAAGCTGCGTTAGCTACCAGTACAAACATTCAGCCGGGCTACAATACTGCATCAGTGGCTCAAAGTACTCCTTATATGCCTCCTGGAATGATGTATCCGATGCCAAATATGTATCCTACTCAAGATATGTCTCAAATGGCTGCCCAGCCGCCTAATTATATGCCAAACTTTCCTCTCTACAACATGCCACCTCCGAGTAATATGCCTCCTGCTGGGATGCCGATGATGGCTCCTATGCAACCACCTATGCAGCAGCCTCCTCCTCATGATCAGCAAGTTAGTCATTCCATTTCATCATATTTTTTTATTTTATTATTATTTTATTTATCGTGAGCGGAAAGTAATACATTTATTCATTTTGATTTTGTTGTATAGAAAGCGGATGGTCCAAAAACAACTCAGTCATTAGAGTTTTTGACTTCTTCGGCCACAAATACGAAATCCATTCCCGGTCTTGATCTTGTGGGGACGGAGAAGCCCGTAAATTCTGTATCGTCGAATGTTCCACAAGGTTCTTCGTTATTCGCTTATAACCAAGATGTGACCAAACCTCTGCACACCTCAGACGATAAACCATTCAACTTTCCAACCCCTCAGCAACCCAACAGTTATAATTACGAACAACCCCCCAATCAGTATTCACAATATGCTTTATCTCGTCCACCTCCTAACGTGCCTAATCAATACAATAAAAACTATCCACCCCCGTACGAGCAAAAGAATCCGGCCGAATCTTACCCGCCACCTCCCGAACGTGATAGACCGATGACCGATAGATTCGGTCGTCCTATTACTAATAGTCGTCCAGCTCCTGAACCTTACGCTCGAAACGAACCACCTCCACCGCAACCCGAAAGAAACGGTTCTAAGTTTAATACCTCTTTCACTCCAACTTTAATTCGGATAAATACGCGAAATATTTGGAAGATGAATACGACGATAGTCGATTCAGAGATCCGGAGCCGTCCGAAAGTCCGCAGTATAACAGCGGTAATAAGTTCAATAATTATGGTCGCGACGATCGTAATAATTATCAGAATTATAGACAGAATTATCAGGGTAATGAAAACCGCGACGGTGGTTTCCAAAACAAATTCGACGATTTTAATAAAAGAGAATTCAACGATGGTAACAATCGTAAAGAAATGGGTCGTGGTTTTCGTGGTCGATCTGATAACAGATCAAAGTTCGGAGATCGGGGTAAAGCGGATAATCAGAAATTCGATAATTTCGGCAATAGTCGTTTTGGTAATAGAGGATTCGGTAGAGGTGCCCCCAACGATGGTAATGCACGGTCAAATTTCAATTCGTGGAACGATGCCAAAGGACAGCAGGATCGTTTTGATAATGCGGAACCACCTAGGGTAAGAAAAGTCGAGGGAGTAATTGTTTTCTTAGCTGTATGTCATTTCATTCATAAAGATGATTTTATCGTGTAGTTTGGTTATTTAATGAAATGCCCTATGTTTGTAATTGAATTGATTAACTCGTAATGTGTTGAAAAATTGGAATTAAATGGGTAAACAATTGAAATAAAAAATCAAAGTAGAGACTCCAGCTCATTAAGCATTGTGAAAATGGCCTTGTTCGATCTTTAATTTTTACGGCATTATTCCATTAGTATTTGCCTAATATGATTTTCAATCCATTGAATGATGGCCCCTGGGGGGGGGGGGGATATATCTCTAGCGAGTTTAAGTGATAGAGAAATTTTTTCAATTTTTTTTTTTACCAAAAATTTTATTTGAAAATGATTTTGAAAATTTCAAATTGCCATTTTGAGAGGAAAACATAAAAAAAAATCATTTATGTTGTTCAGGATATTTTATAATTTTGAATTTTTTCATTGTAAACAGATTAAATGGCTTATAAAATCATACAAACTGCTATTAACTACGAAAATGATGAAATTGTAGGCTCGCAAGTGAAAAGCGAGGTTCAAAAATAGTTTTTATACGTTAAATGTAAATATCAAGCTTAAAAAACTCTGAAAAATTTTTCAAAATGAAAGTATAAAATATGTTGAAAAATATACAATTATGATTTATAATGTTTAATTATTGAATATACATTAAAAAAAAATTAACTAATAAAAAAATATAATTATATGAAAATTATGAAATAAATTGAAAAATCAACAAATTAAAAATTTTATAAAAATTCAAATGAACAGTTTAATGCTAAAGAATTAATAAATAATTAATACTTCGAATGGAAATATTATCAAGGAAAAATAATAATTATAATAAATTAATGAGTGAAAAAGAAAAAAAGGGAGAAAAAATGAAATAATTTATCGATAAATTGTATTAGGAATAATTTTCGAATTAAATGAAATTTTCCTATTTTAGGAACCTGGAAAACCCGTATCTTTACTCGATTTACCGATGATGAAACCGCCTGAAATGTTCGACAGTAAGTTCATTTATATTATAATTGTTCTGTAAATCTGTTGGGTACAATTTTATTATTATTTGTTAATTTTAAATAGAAAAAATACCTTCGTTCGAAGACGAAGATAATGAGCCTTTCGTTGAGAAAAGCGTAGAAACGGCGCCGCCGAAAAACGACCAGTTTACATCGTTTGGTGATAAACACAACAGTCGATTTGCTCCGAATGATTCGGTCGCTCATTTCGATGCACCGGAGAGACAGGCGGAATTCAATAAATTCCCACCGCCCACTTCTTTCCCACCACAGAAACTTCAACCTACCCCTGTACTAACGAAGTGAGTTTATTATATTAGGTTTTTTCACGTTTTTGAATGTGAATAAAACAGGAATTTTTTTTTTTTTACATTCGCAGAGAACCCGAAGTTGTGGAAAATCCGCCGGCCGATGTGGTCGAGGATGTTATCATGGAAGAAATGACACCGTCGATCGTTTTCGAATATGATCACGTGAAGAAAACTTCGGCGGAATGTAATTTGAAATTTAAATATACGGTTTTTTGTTCTTTATCAATGGATGGAGTGTTGATGACGTTCTATTGTTGACAGCTATTCCGAACTCATTCGACGCGATTCACCTGTACGATTACGGTCACGGTAAAAAGGTTGCTGAGGATACAGATTTCATTAAGAGTTTGGTGTCGGAAGTGCAAGAACAAGATAATATTGCTTGGGAAGGAGGTAAGAAATGTATTACCTAGCGTATCATTTTTAGCATTATATTTTCACGTTTGCATTTTGTTTTTCAGAACCTTGGGAAGAGCAGAAGAAGCTCAATGAAAATCCCATTTCGCTTCCACCACGTAACAAAAATGACGACGATTTGACCAAAGAGTTGGCAGGTGGGTAGATATGGTTTTAGTGAAATTGCGATGGATAATGCATTTTAGAAGATGAAAATATTTATCCTAAGATCCATCATGTTTAACTTTCGCTATCGAAAGAATTCTAGTCAATTTTAATTTCGATTTTTGTTTAATTGAATGGCAGAGATTTTTTTATTCAATTTATCTCTCCGGAGAACATTGTTTTTTTTTTCTCTTTCTTTCTTCAAAAAGTAGGAATTGTATAATAGGGGGGCACTATTAAAATTGCGAGCCATTAATACAGGGGCGTACCGAGGACATTCTTTGGGGGGGGGGGGGGAACCAAAAATTGCCAACTAATATCGTGAAATTTTACCAACTGTTGACTTTTTTTAAATTTAAAAATAGCTGTAATAATACTGCGCAAGTGGTCAAGTTTACCAACTTTATGCTAAAACTCCAAATTTACCAATTTTCCAAAAGCCAAGGGGGCTACGTCCCTAGTTATGCGCTATACATGATATTCGAGTTCTTATTTTCCCAAAAGAAATTCAAGTTCCCGATTTCAGCGTTGAACAATTATAAATTTCCCAACTTTTCAAAACACCTGAGGGGGGAGCTCCCCCTCCATCCCCTCTCTTAGTTACGCCCCTGCATTAATACATTTAATTCATTATAAAAATTACAAAATTAACAGCATACATCTGAATTAAAAAAAAAATTAGCCTTATATTGGGTGTGAAGAGGGGTTGATGCGAATGCTGGAGAGGAGGAATTGGGTTTAATTTACCTATATAGAGGTGTCCATTAATTACGTGAGGCGATTTTGATGAATTTTATTTCCCCCTCCCCCTTCTGCCTTGATGAGATTTCATGAGAATTGGCTCAACTCCCTCCCCATTCCTCAGTCTCACTAGACATTTTTCAAAATGTGTGTTTCTTGGATAAATGCGTCAGATTTATTCTTCAAATAATAATAATAATAATAATGATCTCTTCAAGTATTATTGAATATGATTGGGCCATATTTTAGTAAAGAATCATCTTTTAATTAATTTAATATTAATTTTTCGTAATTTTACTCTGTTTCTTGAGAGAAAAAAAAACTACGTGATATTTCCCGAGCCCCCTACCTACCTCCCACCCTTCCCCAAGTAAGATTAGATGAGATTCGATTTGGCCCCCTCCCCCTTGAACGCCTCACGTAATTAGTGGGCGCTCCTATGTAATTTACCGAAGTTACTAAACCATGTATATATTTTCGTTTGCCTTTATTTCAGCTATTTTGAATAAACGTGATAAACCTGACGTCAATGCGAAAGAAATGAAAATAGAAGATCGATTGGAAGTGAAAACTGACGCGAACGCGATTGCGTAAGTTTTATAAAAATAAATTTCTCCGAATTACCTTCACGCAGAGCTACCATATGACTCGTGCGATTGTTCGCAGACCCCAAGATATCGAAATGGAAACAGAACCAGCGAGAGAAGAGGTTCCCAATATAATACCGGACATCGCGCCCACCCTTCCGGTAACCAAGTCAATCGACGATCTCTTGCTACCTCCTGGTCGTCATATGAGACCTATTAAATTAGTGGTTATAATGAGAGGTCCGCCCGGATCCGGTAAAACGTATACAGCCAAGTTGATTAAGGTTAGTGAGGCGGTTTTGACGCGACTAAAATTATGGAAGGGAATTGTATTAATTTTTACGTCGATTCGCAGGATAAGGAGGTGGAGATGGGTGGCAGCGCTCCGCGTATTTTATCATTAGATGATTATTTCACGGTAGAAAACGATAAGGAAGATGTGGATCCTATCACTGGCAAGAAAGTCGTGACGAAGGTATTATTCGATACGTAGGTATTAGCGTGGGTGGAAAGTAGGGTGATTTTGACGATGCCGATTTCATCGTAGGTAATGGAATACGAGTACGATGAAGCTTTGGAGCCGAGTTATCGAGATTCGCTGTTGAAATCGTTCAAGAAAACCGTAGCCGATGGATTTTTCCCGTTCATTATTGTAGATTGTATTAACGATAAGTTGAAGCATTTCGAAGAGATGTGTACTTTCGCCAAATCTAAAGGATTTCAGGTATATCACTGGATGTGACGAAGCGATGAGAGAAGTTTGGCGAACGAGCTGAAATTTATTTTCAACTAATGTAGGTATTCGTTTGCGAAATGGATATGGATTTGAGTACGTGTAGTAAGAGGAATGTTCATAATCGAACGGAGGCGGAAATCTCCAAGATAATTGAAGGATGGGAGAAAACGCCACTGACGCACCTCTTACTCGATACCAGATCGTTGTTGCAGTCGGCAGCTATCACCGAGGTGAGTGGTCGATTAGATCCTAGTGGGATAACCGAGGTCGATCGACGGGTAATTACAAATTATTAGAGAAAGAATATTAAATTTTGATGCTAGGGTGATTGTCTCATAGTTGCTAAATGACTTCTACAAGGAGTTATAGTAACTTCAGCCCTGTAACTTGGTTCTTAGACCTCCCTAAATGAAGACCAACTTTTAAACATTTTCAGATTTTTAAGGAATTTCAAGCCAATTAAATATTGTTTTTCCTTTCAAAGTCTTATTTTGTCATTTAGGGGGAGAGAAAAAAATATACCTACTTTTTATTAATCCAACTTAGTATTTCTATACGTTAGGTATTTTGATGATCATTTTACAACGATCCTAACATAAGGTTTTTTTCTCAATTTCCTTCTCTACTGCGCACGATGAGGTTGTAACAATGATTAATAAAATAAAATCCCTAAAAACTTTTGCACATTGTAATTACTTTCTTTAAGGAAAGTTACCACGTTACTTCTTCTTTTGCGAACGATTCGATATTTTGATATGTGCTCGCCAAATTCAAAGGATGAGTCGTTCACGAACGATTCATTAATAAAATTAAAAACAATCCTATACCTCCAGGTTATATGCGTATAAAGACAGGTTATACCATTTCCCCCTGGCCACTTAAATATAATCCATGTTTTTCATTAGTTAATAGAATCCAATAGTATGAACCATAACGCAGCTGTTAATGATGTGAAAAAGGAGAAGCTTCGATGCACGTATTCAATTTTGCACAAAAGCAAAATAGTTTCAAACACGTTCTATCATTTACTTAGCAAATAAGTTACTCGAAGGTCGGTTGAGGGGGAAGGAAATCAAAAAATTCGATGACACGTCTCCTTTTTGAAGTCATAGGATGGCGGACACAATGGGGATGTCGCATAAAAAATAAATTCACTTAAAACCTAATGGAAATAAAAGATGGGAATGTAAAACTTATGTAATCGTTAAAATTTTGAAAATTGTTTGAATAGGTCGCGAGAAATAATTGTTTACATTTTGTTTGCAGCAAAAACGGTACTCGTTCGCTGGAAACATTTTTGTAGCGTTTTTAGTTTTTGAAGTATTCCAGTCTGAAGTCTGAAAATTCCACGATTTCGCGTTTTTTCAACTTTTTTCAAACTTTGCATTAATATATCTATGGAAGGAGAAAAGCTAGAAGGGCGCTTGCGCTAAAGAAAATAAAGCGCATTTCATACCTTATCTAATGGCATATCAACAATTTTTCCCCTACCCCTCCTTCTTTTCACGTTTTGCAAAAACTGAACCCCATTTAATGAGAACTAATTTTATCATCAACTTAACGAACCGTATCTTGCTTCAAATTCATTAAATAGAAAAAATTATTATACCACCGGAAAGCTCATAGTTTACTCTAAAAAAAACGTCGTTATCACCTATAACGTAAGTCGCGCCGTTTAGGCGCAATAAACGTAAGAAAACGTTTCTCCATGTTCATCTCTGTAAGAGCCACGCGCGCGTTCCAAGGTTATGACGTAACAACGGGTGCTTCCGCGGGAACCCAACGTTTTAGCGCGCACCGCAAAATGCAAATTTTGGAATTTTTTTTCTCAAGTTCTATGCGATCAAATGGAGTGCGGTTTTTTTTATTCAATTTTTAATTTTTTTCTCTATACGTGCATATTTTTTCCAGAAAACGTGCAACATCCCCATTCGATTTTTTAACAACGAGCGCGAATGGTGTAACCTGTTATTTATACTTATATAACCCGGCGTATGCCTATTTGTGTTTAAAATTTCGTTCGCGAACGATTCGTTATTCTGTGTGTGTGATTTCAAAATTTGAAAAAATGATTGGTTCGCGAACGATTCAATAAAATAATTGAAAACAATCGATCATATGCCCATTTGTATATAAAATTTCGTTCGCGAACGATTCGTCATTCTGAAGCATTACTTTAAAATGCGAAAAAATGAGTGGTTCGCGAACGATTCAATGAAAGAAATACAATTGAAGGTTCTTATTCGTTTAAAATGTCGTTCGCGAATGATTCGATATTCTGAATTGTGCTTTCGGAATTCAAAGAATGTGTCGTTCACGAACTTCAAAGTTGGAAAAATGCTTACAATTTTCAAAGCGGGAGTCGTTTACAAATGATTCAATAAAAAAAGAAAATTGACGATAATTGTTCATCTGTTTTTACCTATATATGCGTGTGCAAAATTTGGCTCACGAACGATTCTGTATTTTGATGTATGATTTCAAAGTTCAAAACTTCGAAGAATGCATCATATATGTATTTAAAATTTCGTTCGCGAATGATTCGATTATCTATTCCGTGCTTTCAAAGTTCAAAGAATGAGTCGTTATCGAACGATGCAGTAGAAAAGAACTAGCAATTAATTATATACTTGCATTTAGTGATTTTGTTCGTTAATCATATAATAACATTTTGTACTCTCTACGAGTTATTATTCATTGTAATAGGTAGTGAAGTCTACGCATTACGTATGGTAGCACCTAGTTCTTTTTTTACCTGTTTCATGTCAAGTACCTTCGTTCAAAAGAATAATTTTTTTTCATAAGATTTCTTGAAATAAAGTTCCCAACTTTCTGCTATTAGATTTATGTATTTAGATAATTCATTTTTTTTTTTTTTTTTTGTAATTCATCAACAGGGTGTCTACTGTACGAAAAAGCTCGAAATTTGTTTGCTTATCAGTTGGGCATTTAGACTTTACGCGGATTGCCTACCTGCTCCTGTCTCTTATCACACTAGTGGGCAAATATAATTTAAATAAATACGTTATTTATATGGTGGTTGTGTTAAATTTTCTAATTTTTTAAGAAGCTTTATACTGTTATGTGGTGAATGTGAATATTTAAGATGGTGATGTAGTGGAAAACTATATTTTCAATCTTCAAATAAGATTCCTGAACATTATTTCGCGAAAAAATTTAAATGGTTCGGGGTATTCTTCAGCTGGACTGACACTGGACATTCGCGATTGTTACTTAAATAAAATGAATATTATTGGTTTCGACTCTTACTTTAGTATTCACCATTGTAACTATTGAAATTTAAAATTTACGCGAATATAATGAAGTCTCCATATAAATAACGTATGTTGGCGGGAATTTGGCGTTGTATTGTGCTAAAATCAGTTGGACACGGTGTATGGAGTTGCTATAGACTGGTAACTGGTCCGTTTTCTGATTGGTTGTTCGTCACGCGTGTAACAACCAATCAGCAGGTCGGAAAGTGGTAAATTTCCTCGAATTACACGTAAAATACGAACATGAATCGGCTGATGATTCAATTCACGAACAAATTTCAATTGTTCACTGAAAACAGAATGATATTATTTAGGAAGGTAGAAATGAATTACTTGCAAATTATCTAGATTTTATCACATTTTAACCTTATGATTGGTGGTTAGGTACGTGATGTATGACCAATCAAAAAACAGACCAGTTGCTACAAATACTGTATAGATATGATAACGGAGAGTGGTCAGCGTAGCAGTGGTGTAAAATATGAAGCTATCATCTATTTTCCCTTTCCTTGCTTTTCTTCGACTTATTTGTATGTTTGCCAAATTAGGTGGGCTGTGATAGCTCAATTTTCATTGAAAACTCAGCTAATAATAATTTGAAATTGAATAAATTTGTATTTTTGAAAAAGTTTTTCTTATTAAATTTTTCGGACTCGTTTGGTACGCAGTTGTTGTTTTTTCCCCTTAAATTTGTATTTATTTTGAATTAATAAATCATACATGCGAGTTGGAACAGTATAGAATTGAAATGTAATAAATACATGATAGTAAAAAAAAATAACGAAATGATTGCTTCAAGGTGGATATGACGGACGCGATCGAAGAAACGCCGGCCAAAGTCGAAGAACCGGTTGACGGGCCGAAGCCAGAAGAGGAAAAAGCGCAAAACGAAGAAGCCGTCGAAAACCAAAACGCGCCGGTCGAGGAAGCCGCGAGTACGGAACAAGATACGAAGAAAGAGGTAAGACGGCGCTGCGTCCTGGACCCATGCGCAGACGGTGCGCCGTATGTCGAGCGTTATATTTCGCAAAATACTTGTTGGAGAAATGAACATTCGCGGAATGGTCGCGGTTGAGGAGAGCGAGCGTGAATGAGAGCGTGTGCTCGTTGGGGGCCGTGGTTTTGTGTGCGAGATGAGACGCGAGTCGCGTTCGGTCGATCGTCTATATGTGTAAGTCGATATTTACTCATTTTGGATGCCATTTTATCTGAATTTAGTCGCGGATGCTGATTAATGGCGTATTTTATATGACCTGTACCTCTGTAGCTATAATACGCGATTCTTCGTCATGGACGGCCACGATGTAATCCCTGAATCGAATATTCGCGTGTTGGCGTGTGCGATTGATTCGATTATGTATTGATTGATTAGGTATCGATTGAGTGATTCGTAAGGTTTCGATTGATGTGTTGATCGCATGAATAGATATCGAGTGATCAAATGATAGAAAGTTGAGTAAATGTTCGAGCGCAGCGAGGTACCGAAGAAAAGAAATTTACGAGTGAAGAGATACACGTTTCTGACGAAGAAACGCCGGCCAAAGTCGACGGAAGATACGAAGAAAGAGTAAGACGGCGCTGCGTCCTGGACCCATGCGCAGACGGTGCGCCGTATGTCGAGCGTTATATTTCGCAAAATACTTGTTGGAGAAATGAACATTCGCGGAATGGTCGCGGTTGAGGAGAGCGAGCGTGAATGAGAGCGTGTGCTCGTTGGGGGCCGTGGTTTTGTGTGCGAGATGAGACGCGAGTCGCGTTCGGTCGATCGTCTATATGTGTAAGTCGATATTTACTCATTTTGGATGCCATTTTATCTGAATTTAGTCGCGGATGCTGATTAATGGCGTATTTTATATGACCTGTACCTCTGTAGCTATAATACGCGATTCTTCGTCATGGACGGCCACGATGTAATCCCTGAATCGAATATTCGCGTGTTGGCGTGTGCGATTGATTCGACTTATGTATTGATTGATTAGGTATCGATTGAGTGATTCGTAAGGTTTCGATTGATGTGTTGATCGCATGAATAGATATCGAGTGATCGAATGATAGAAAGTTGAGTAAATGTTCGAGCGCAGCGAGGTGCCGAAGAAAAGAAATTAGTACGAGTGAAGAGATACACGTTCTGACGACTCGATGTTTTTATCGTTTTCGAATAACGATCTCGCGATTATTATATCGATAACGCGGTGAGTGAGAATTATGCGAATTTGAAGTATTGTTAGTCATAAGTACGAACGTAAATGATCGCGCTCCCCTGTCGTTTCCGCGCGTGGCTCAATCGAATTCGACAATTTTTCCACTACGTATTGAATGATGCCTTCATTAAACCCTTAACCCATATTACCAATGTTCTCCCTTCCCCTTTAGTCGCCCGTTATCTCCCAGATATTACTGATGATTCCCAAACATCTCGCGATCGACGTAAATTTTCTTGTTAGAGCTAAAAATGAAGATGAAGATAAACGACTTTCATGAATTGGAGAACAAGTCGAATTAATGTTCGAGGATGTTTAGATGAAATATATGGCCGTTGAAATGATTAAATATTGAAATGAATTAAACGAGTTCCTTTATGTATAAATTTTCCCGTTCCTTGAGTATAGATTTGGACGAAGTGACGCACCGAGCAGAAATGGGCAAGATTTAAGTTACTTTGATCCTTAGATCATTGATTACGACTTTTGAGTGATCGCATGTTGATCTCTGATGTGATCTTGAATGATGAAAAATTTCAAAATAGATGATTTTTTTTTTTGAATTAAAGTATCAAGATAATGTGGACTGTTTTATTTTTATTTACTTATTTTTATTTTTAAAGAGAAAATTTCGGTACAATATGTATTTGAAAAAATTTCATTATCATTATTTTTTTTTATTTATTCATTTAAAACGATATTGATATGATGAAATTAATAATGCTATTTTTTACCAAAAATCAATATTTACAGTAAAAAAAAAAAGAATATTAACCGTTGGCTCATATACCGCAAAAGGAAAACGAATGAGGGTAAAAATAAAAAAAAAAATTAAATAAACGTTTTCTTAATATTTTTGTTGTTGTTTAAAATGAAATTATGTAATATTTAATGTAAGTTTATTCATAATCGATATTTGCATGATCTGTAATCTGGTTTAAGGTCATTGTTCTCGTGATTTTGCTCATTTGTAATTAAGAGGATTTTTTCGAGAGAGGGGAAGACCCGATGAAAAAACTTTTTCATCCATCAGCTCGAGCTTTTAGCTTAATTTTCAGTGAGAACGACTGTCATAGCCTACTTCATATCTTCGCATTTTTGACCAATCGCGTAGCGAATGCCCGACTTTTTTCTACGTAACTCTTCCCTCTCGTTTCTTAGCGCAAAGGGCTGTGAATGAAAATCGCTCGTGAATTTTTTTTGCGAAAATCTGAAGGTATTTTCAAAGATTTCTGATTCATCTCGGAGTGACAGCTCACTCGGAGGGGGGGAGGGGTGTTGAAAGAGTTTCGGAAAACACCGCATTTTCGATGTCATATCACGAAGTAGAACGAGAACACCGATGTGTACAAATTTCAGCTTCCTTCGTATATTTGAAGAAGAGTTCCTTTTAAGGAGGTTTTGAGTGTGGAAATTTCTTCGATCTTCCGTATCTCCTCGTCAAATCTACCCAGAAAGCTTAAACTTTATATGTACGGTCAGTTGCGAACAGAATATGATCCATTGAATTTGAGTCGATGTATTTGTAGTGAGTTATGGTCCAAATTTGAAACTCAAATCGTTCAAACTTGATAAATATGAGCTAATGTATACTTTATCCCGAATTCGCTTAGTTGAAGAGGAGAAAGAGGGGGTTTCATCTTCATGATGTTGGGAGGGGAGGAGGAGGAGGGGTGAACGAAAATTTGAAAATCTTCGAATACGATCTCATATAGCCGAGTAGACTCGGATTACGAATGTATTCAAATCTCAACTTCCCGAGTGACTTTCGAGAAGAGTTGAAACGAAATATAACATTTGGTGGGAAAATCTGTTCATTGAATTTCACAAATCATTCATATCTCCATATCAAATGTACTTGAAGAGCTCGAAGTTCGTATGTAAGGTTCATTAGGGACGAGAATCTGAACCCTTGAAGTTGGATCGAATTGGATTTAAAATGGTAGATGATTAGAATTTCAAAGGCTCGAGGAGCATTAAATAGCTGACATTTTATAGCTTTAAGGTAATGATTCCTATTGGCGAGAAGTACTAAATCTTTTAAATCCAACTTGTTGGGTATTTTCGACGATAATAAGTGGGGGTTTTCAGCCTCCCTGTTGGCTCCTGTGAAGAGGTTAGTATGATCTGCAAATTGAGAACAAGCTTCTATTACGAACTCAGCTACACTAATATGGAATATACTAATTGTAGAAGAATGCCAAATGCCATCTTCCTTCGCCCTTCTCCGCCATTATTCGAATAGCTTACTTCTCGGTATATAAAGCGCGAAATTTTTTCCCCCATTCGTCAATGTGACCATGTTCCTGTACTCAACCGCTCTTCCCTCACCGCACATTTAGTTTCATTTTTTGAAGTACGAAGCGCGAAAATGAAATTCTTAATTTTGTTGGAAAGTGCTTTTTTTCTTTGCTGATGATATCTAATCGACGACAATAGCGACGACGTAATTTTGCGTATTATTTTGTGTTTTTTTTGGCTCTTTAATTTCATTTCATGATTAACTTACTTCTGAATTCCCATAAATTTTTTAATTGGATTAAAATTGAATTAAATTTGATGTAGTTTATTAAATTTTAATATTCAGAGAAAATTCGATTATAAATGATATTAATAATTTTTTTTCAGTGGTACGACGGTCGATTGTTATCCAACGTTAAGTTGAATTTTTTTAAAAGATTGACTTCGGCGGTTCACATGATTTTTATGTATTTCATAAAATTGTAATTTTCGTATTTTAATTTTGCTTCAAATATTGGAAAAAAAGAAAAAGAAAACTGAATAATGAAATGAAAAGAGGATGTTTTTTTTTTAATAGAATATTTTATTTTTATTCAAGGGATGAACATCGACTTCGAAAAAAAAAAATATTAGCGAATAGAGTCGTTGAAATTTTAGTAATTTCACGCGTCGATAAATTATTAAAAATTTGTATTAATTTTATTTTCGATTTTATTCGAATTTTACATCACGACTCGTTCAATATGCTGGTTTGACGTAGTTTTTAATGACCGAAGAAGCGTATTACACTTATCCCGAGTAACTGACGAGCTGATAAAGTTTTCGATATGTTTTGCCAGTCCACCAGATAGCCTCAGACGAGCCCCTCGACGATTCTATGATAATTATTTATAATACGGTAAATGCCTTCGCAGTTTTATATTGCGAATATTGTAAAATCGTCTCTTTTTTTGCCCTTTATTGAATACCTATTTGGTCTACAACGATGTGAAAAATCCGTCGAATCATCGTCGAGAAAGTACGAAATTGTCGAGATTTGCCCGCTGTATTCATAAGCTGACCGGCCACAATTCACTTCATCGTATATTTGCCTGCCCTTTGGTCGACGATGTGAAATATCGATGTATTATATTAGTATATTTCCCTTCATTATTGCAGTATGGACGAATCGCGTGTAAGCTCGGTGTCGTATTTTTTTGATACTAAGTAATTTTTTCAAGTTAACGACGCGTTTGAGTTCGTCGCGAGCTGTCGTTGAAATCGCGTGTTCTTCGGTTTCGCGATTTATTCGTAACTATCCGCGTGTCGCGTTTGGAAATCTATTTCCTAACAAGTATTATTATAGAAATATAACGAAAGGCAAACGCGCTACTGGCTGCTGTGATGTTCTGTATGTGTACAAGTGTAATCACTGTATCATCGTACCTGTTCGTATGCTATATTACGGGTTTGGGGTTTATGTTATTTATTTAGTTTTAAGACGAGGTAATTTAATATAATAAGAGCAACGTGTTGATCGGGTGAACAGAGATGGTTGGTAAGTACGTGGATTATATTTATCGTACTCTTAATTGTAGTATAAATTTGCTCTAATTTCGGTCCGATGATCCCACACGTACAGGTAGTATTGAAGAATATTTTGTAATTTGTTTTATTTTATTCATTTTATTTATTGTATATTATGTCGATAAGCCATTATCGAATTGGTCGGCTCGCAGTAAAAAGGTAATTGTAACGCTTTGAATTTGTATATGTATAATGCGCATTTGTCTATGTTGACGTTATTTATTATTTGTAGATATTAAGTTATTAGCTATAAATATGATGAGATTTTTTTTTCTTCTCCCCCCCTCACCCGCCAACTTTACGTACTCGGTGTCCTCGTCCCTTTTGCCCTCTTCGTGGATTTAATTTTCGATTACAGGAAGCCATAGCAGTTGGATGATACGTGTTGTCTCATATGATGTATGCTTTGATGCGATGTATTTGTGATATTAATTGTGGTCTCTGAAAAATATTCATTTTTCATCATTTATGATATGTGTAAAAGTAATGTTTTGAAGTCTGGCGAAATTTAATTTTCATTCACGAATGAAATGATTGAGAGTTTGACCCTGTTTGGAGTAGTATTTGCCATCGAATTAGCAATTAATGATTGATTTTATTTAATAAAGCAATTTTTTTTTTCAACGATTTAAACAAAAAATGAAAATTTAATATTTTTTATTTTATTTTTTTTATTTATACATATTTGAGTGCCCCCTTCACAGCCTTTATAGGCCAATTACGAGGGGGCACTTTGCAGATACATCTTTTTAAAATTATTTGCTTTAAAAAAATTTCGCTTGTTAGATGAATTTTGAACGGTTGTTTACTATAAGAAAGGAAGAAGAGTCAACTGTCAACTTCGTTTTTACAAACGAGCCAATCTATGTGCAACTTTATACTGTATGTCTAAGGATATTGGTAATTTTAATATCCAAAGTAGATCCTTAACGATATCCATGTTTAAATAACAGATATCGTTATAGCGACGAATGTTAACTTTTTAAAACATATTTTTTCAGTCTACGATCGTATAAGTAGTCGAGTTGTGTTTGTGTTATTGAAGTCACGTGATCTCTGATGCAAGGACTTGGTACCCTGTTGTGACGAAATTGATAGAGAATTCAAAATTCTTACCAGCAAATGTCTTAATGTCATGAAAGAGAAAATTGTTTTGAGGAGTTCAGATGCGTATTGGACGTTGCGTCTATAACTTGCCAGCGCTATTAAAATGAAATTTTGAACCTCGTTTTTTTTGCATGGTATATAGGAAATATACTCTGAATGCAACTGTCAGTTATTATTGGTAGCGAATATAAAAATGCTAATTTGCAGTAATAACTGCGTAATACTAATTAAAATGAAGTTGATAGGTAGACATGAAATTCTGCTGTTAGAAATCGTATCTTAAGGATGTGAAAAACGTATGCTTCGATATAAATGGTGTACTTAGCCGCGCGAAGCGAAATTTTTCAAAATTTGGGTTTACGGGGGCTTCCGCGAAAGCTGAATTTAAAAACTAACCCTTAATTGGCACACATGGGTGAATTTCACCCATCGGTAATACAAACTCGCTGCGTTCCGGCGTAACCGGCTGCTCATCCCTGTGCACCCTTTATAGTTGAACTTTTCCACAATTCCTTCAATTTGGGCATCTGTGTTTCTTGCATATATCAATTTTTGAAGGGGTAGATTTATTTTTGAATTTTTATGTAAATTATTTATTGCATTTTTTGTGTCGCAAAAATTTAAAATAAAACCATGCTATGTTGTAGTTCGAACGATTTGCAAGAAAAAAACATAGAAGAACAAATTGCCTATCTTCAATATTGAAGGAGCTATAAATTTTCAAAAATTGTTCTATTCTATCCTATGTATGCTGCCCCTTTAATTTTGATATTATGCAATTTTTTTTGTAATGAAATTCTGCATTTCAGGGAGCACAATAACATATATTTCAATTTCTTGAGTGATTCAGCGCAATTTTTATTTTCTAATTTAAATTACTTTTATGTGCGCCATCAGAGGGCTAATTTAAAATCCCAATTCATCGACCCAAAAACATAAAATTTGATTTATTTTAGCGCGAAAAAAGAAGCCTGTATACTTATGTGGTATCATTGTTTTTAATGTTTATTTTCTGAATGAGTAGAAAAGATTATGGAGAGGGGGTGAGGAGGAAGTTGAGACTCGTAGCAAAAAAAAATAAATAGTCGACGTTATTGGAATTTTCAAGATAACCTGAGCGCACTAGTGTGCGTTGTTATTTGGAGTGATCAAGGGATGAAATTACATAAGTTTATGTACAAATTAAAATCGAGTTTATGAGCGTAGTTTTCAACGTGGAGTTTTTTTGAAAAACTCGTAAAGAAGATTTCGTGCTTAACACAACACACAAATAACTCATTTTATATTTCTCTTAAAATTCGATGTTTTATAATTTTTTTAAAATACAAATTGCAGTGTTCATAAAGATAAAAATGTAAGGAACAATTTTTTTTTTTTAGTTCATTTTTATCAGTTATTTATTTTTTTATTTTTTATTTTTTTTTTTAGAAAACATTAAAACACTGTTTTTATTCATAAACGCTTTGTTCCTCTCAAAAATCCTCATTTTCCCATTTCTTTTAAATGACGTGATTTTCATTTTCCAGAAAAATTAAAACAAAAACGAACTTTACGGCGAAATGGGATGGGGAGTGGGGGAAGAATGCCTAGGTACCTGTATGCTAAAGACGTAAAAATTTCGTTTTTCTTTGAAAAAAAAAATCGTTCCTTTAAAATGACGCTTGCAATTTCATTCACAGTTTGTGTATAATTATATGTAAGTTTCCAAATATGTTTCTCATTTCTTCCATCTGAGGACACCCACTTTGCTTGAAAGTCCCAATGGCCAATACTACCAATTCCACGGAACGAAAAATTATCATCGTTGCTTCATATTTTTATTTAATTTTTTTTTCATACGTTCGAAATAGTGTAGTTTTTTTAATATTAAAAATCCTTCATTTACAAATCAATAACTATAGCGATTTTTTTCAATTTAAATTAAAATTGAAAATCTCAAGCTCAGAGGACCAGGCCTGCATTTCTCCTAGACTCCCTGTCTATGTAGATAAATCGATAGAAAATGTTCGATCCTTTCTGGTACTTTAAATTATATGATTTCAAATTGAATGACGTTGATCTGATGTATGTTCATGTTTAGAGTGTCTAACAAGTGATGAAAAGGTGATGGATTTGTGTGAATTTATTCCAAAAAAAAAAAAAAAAAATGGAATTATTTGAATTAGAATTTTCTTCAAGTATAGTGACTTTTTTTTGCTGGTAAAATGTGAGAAAAATTTCAATAAAAATTACGGAATGGAGGATGAATAGGGCAAGTTTTATTATAGTTTCTGTTACGATTCACGCAATGGTAAGACGAATTGCGAAATTTCGTAGCGCATATTTTTGTATATTTTGGGATAAAATACATGAAAGTGTAGGACATATTCAACATAAAAGTATACTAAACTATTTTTAAATTAAAAAAAATTACTTTGGTAGGTATACATAAATAATGTAAGGATTTTTTAAATATTTTATTTACCTTTTTCCCAATAAAAACGGATTTAAAAAAATTCTCCATATCATTTGACATTTCAGTTATTTGACGGACCTCATTCCCCAATTAAGTCAAATAATCGAGGTTCGACTGTATTTAAAAAATAACGAAAAAATAAAATAACGTGTTCAAAACTCGAAAGAATAAAAAGAAAAAAAAATGTTACGTATTTTTTTCATTTTTAAAATTTTTTTGAGTTTCTACCAAAAAATTGACTGAAATAAAATTCAACATTTTTCTGCAAATTTTTCTTATTTTATCGCTTTAATTTATTTTTATGAACCCAAAAGTATATTTTTTGCTATGGGCGGAAAAAATTCTTCATTTTGATACTCATCTCGAGGCAGTGGTGCAATCTTGAGGGGAGGGCTAGCGGCCTATAGCCAGCCCAAAAATTCTTGACAATTCGAAAAATCAGTTATTAAACGTATACGCGTGAATTGCGCCAAAAAAATTTAGTCGTTCTATCTTGGGTGTCGTAGATTTGAATTCCTATAATGACAAGTACAGTGGGAAAGTCATTTTCAACCTTGAGACAACTTGAAACATATCTACGTGAAAAATGAATAAAAACTACAAGTTATTAGTTTTAAGCCAAATGTATAAATGTTATATACCTACTTACCTACCTACTCAGTTGTGTTAAATAAAATTAATTTTGTAATTTTTTCAAAAGAAATGTTCACATTTTATGAAAATAGGTGGGCATCAACTACAGTTCGAGCCTTTTTGTTTTAGCCCCCTCCATCCCAAAAAAAGTTCTGGTTGCGCCACTGTCTTGATGATTTTATAGTGCATATTTTTGGGATTTTCGATATACATTTTGACATATTTTCATGTTTTTCGCGCACAATAAAACTTTCCCTAGTGATGAATAAAAAATGATGAATTTTGATACGAATAGTTTGTTTGACAGTTTGATATTGCATGACTTGGTTCATGTCTTTCTACAGAACTATGTAAGTTGTGAAGTTGTACGTAGAAACAGTTGAAAAAAAAAAAGAATAAAAAAAAAACAACGAATTTCATGTTGCGACTCTAAAGCCTAACGTCGTAGATCACATGGTAAATGATACTGAATTTTTGCACGCAGATTGACTCGTTTTCCCTGAACTTGAGAGCATTTTTTAGTAGACCACAATTATATTTCACTTATCGTACGAAGTCGTTTAATGGTACGATACGACGACGTAATTGATTAGAACTAATTTGTACGGTTGCAATATCGAAATAGTTTCATTAGTATCGATTTACGCGAGCTAACGTACTTACACTCCGTATTTCTCGCGAAGTCGAAGAACTTGTAATTTATTATCATTTTTTTAGTTTTTAAGAATGGAATGTGAACTATTGTAAAAGTTGACTGGTATTACCGCAGGTTGTTTTCTAGAAGTGAGAAAAGAAAAAGGTCATTATAAAAAAATCATTTAGTTTGTATTTTTCCAACGTCAAAACAAAATACTGTACATTTAAATACATGACACTATACAACTAACAGCAACAATATCGTAGAAAAAAGAGAAGAAACGAATGTAGCGAATTAACTTTCAGCGATCGTGGCACGTCTACTCGCTATCGTCCACTTCTTCGTACACGTAAACGGAGACGTCGCTGTCGTATTCGTCGTCGTTGGTTAACGCGTTCATATTATGGGGTAAAATTTGTATACCGGCGTCGGGCATGATTTCTTCGACCTCTTCGATATCGCCGACTTCGTCGACGATCTCGTCGGTTTCCATGTATTGATCTTCGTCGCCGAACTGAGGCTGATTCTCTTCGGCTGTATTTTGCGTGTTATATTTGACGGCTTCTTCGTCCATCGAGCGTAGATTATGCGTGATGAACACCAGTTTGGCGGCCCTGGAGTTGGGTAGATTATTGGCGGCTTTGGCGTGCGACAGGGTGTAGCTTTTGAAGTGTTTCTCGGAGGCGTGCACGGTGACCGGACTGAGTAAAATGGCGGAGGCGAGTTTGGCGAGCGGAGACGACGAACAGATGCCGTTCCACCAGGAAACGGAGGGCAACGATTTGTCGCCGTTTTGAGACTCGAGCGCGTCCCATACGAACGCCTTGCTCCACAGGCCTTGTTTGGTACGATAAAGCGCCAGGTCGGAGATCACCTCGGTTTTGTTGACGCCCAAGACGGGCGCCAGCGACGATATGTAGGAGATACCTTCGATGATTTCGTCGCCGTTTAACGCTTCGCCTCTGGTACGCGGATCGAGCAGGTTGGCCGCGTAGTGGATGCTGTGCAGGGAGAGCGATTTACGTTCTTCGAAGGCGCTGAATACGTCGTTAGCCTCGAATTCCATTTTGACGGCGAGACGCGGAATGAAAGCGTTCAGGTGTTTTTTGACGGTTTGAAAGAGCACCGGTAGCACGGACAGCGTGTTTTCGTCGTTCTCCACTATCGATATGATCTCGGTGATGGGCTTGAGCAGGTCGTAGACGGTTTTCACGCCGAGCCAGAAGTCGTGGTCGAGAATGTAGTCGGCGGTGCTCTCGAGTACGGCGCCGGCGCCTTCGTTTACGGCCAACGTTTTCAGGTTCGTTTCGTTGCTGATGAAACTCTCCAAGCTGGCGACGACGGAGTCGCGACGCGATTTCAACGGCGGGATTAGCTCGAGAGGTTTTTCGTTGTCGATTTGCGAACAGATGACGGTGTAGATGTTGCGCAGAGTGAGCGAGGTTTTTAGCTTGCGGATTACGTTGGTCATCATGTTGATGATGTTTTTGATCGGCTCGATTTTACAGATATCCTGCAGCAGCAGGCTCAGCATTAACGAGGCGCAGCAGTAGAAGGCGATGCTGGACGATTTCTTGTTGGTGATGATTTGCGATACTTTGGGCGTGTTTTTTGCGTTATCCGTCATCACGGAGATGAACTTTTCGGCGCCTACTTTTTCGAACACCGTTTGCACCAGTTGCGTTAGGTACTTGGAGCCGTGTCTGCTGTTGCCGCCGACCATCGTTTTGTATAATATCGGCCCGGATGGGGTTATGATGACTACGTTGATTATCGAGTCGTCTCTATGAATTGAGAAAAAAAATTTACTCGGTTTATCGATTCGTAGCGAGGTGATTCGTATGGGATTTGTAGTCTTACTTGGTATTAGACCATCCGTAAATTTGTAAACATAAACTAGAAGCTGAGTTTAATCGTTCTTCCACCGTTCGTCTCAGGTATGCGTATTCGTTATCTAAAAGCGAGGTACTAAGGTGCTGACTGGTAGGGAGGGCTAAACTGGGTCGAATTTTCTTCAAGCAGGAGATCCAGTATGGATTCTCGATGAAATCGAAAGACGTACCACTGGCGTAACAAGCTCTGGCCATTAACGTCCAAATAACGGTCTGAAAATCAGAAATGAAATTAAATAAAATAGAAAAACGAATACAGTAATTCATAATTCCCCCCCCCCCCTCCTATTATCCCAAATTATGTCGGCTATAATAATTATTGTATTCAAGTTCAAAACGTAGCCAACAATTATATTCATAGATTGAAAAATTAGTGATGATGAATTCAAAAAAAAAAAAAAAAAAAAAAATTACATTAGTGGAAAGAAAGAGAAAAAATCGATTTGAAAGTTGACGACCATAAAATTATTATTTTTTTTTTCAGTCATTATATTGTAAATTTTGCGGCATTTTCAATTTTTTTTTTACTTACATTTTTACTTTTATCCATTTACGTGCCTTATACTGCAACTGAGGCCAGAGGCACGGATGGATAATTTTTAGATTTCGAAAAGGAGTTTGCTAGATTTTAGAAAATTTAAGAGATTTGTAATTGTGGTTCAATTAAAATTGGCAATGAATTTTAATAAAGAAAGAAAAAAAATTATAGTTGAAAAAAAACCACGATGACGAAAAAAATTATTTTACACCGAACATAAATGAATAAAATTCTCTGCAAAATTTTTCGCGGTTGTTTAATCTTGAATAATTATTCTTTCGATTTTTCTTTTCTAAATAGCTGCGAAATCTGCGGGGAAAAAAAATAATACTCACGGTCTCTCTTTTGCTTAATTTTCTAATGGAATTCAAAACATTGGAAAAATCCATGGTCTCTTGATTATCGCCCACCTCGACGAATTCGGTATTATTACCGTAACCCATGGACTCGTACATATCGACGGCGGATCTAGACATATCGACTTTGGCCATCAGATGTCGTTTAATTTTGAACGATTTTTGTACATTTGGCGGACATTTAGAACAGGAGATCAAGTGTAGCTTCATTCTGGTGACATTTTTGGCGTATTTTTTGTTGCAATAATTGCATTCGTAGGCGACGCATTTATCGTTAGGTTTTTCCGCCAGTTTAGTGTAATGTTGGTAGACGACCGAATGACGTTCTTGGTCTTGTTGCGATTCATTCTGCGTTAAAATATAAGAGAAAATTTTCGTATAGATTTCGCGTCGTATTTTACGGAGAATTTTACGACGAGCACACTCACCGCTTCACTGGTATCATCTGGATTTAGGTCTACGAAAGTAACAGATTCGCGTGTCGAACCAGCGTAAATGTGTTGGCCGGACAGAGAAGAGTCATCGGTTTCGATTAGCTCGTGATTCGGGTGTTCCATTTTGATTATGTGTTCGTATACATTGGGCGAGCTGGCCATTAGTTCACCTTTCATGAAAGCTGCTTGGAGGGAGCTTTTGTGACGTTTTATTTGCAGCGTTTTCTTTACCGATACGGGGCATTGAGAGCAGGATTTTAGATGGAGTTTCATACGAGTTACGTTCATGGCGTAGCGTTTGCTGCAGTATGCGCATTCGTAGGTTTTGCATTTTTCGTTACTGCCTTGGTCGACTCGGTTGAAATGTTGGTCGATTATGGCCGGATTGTCGGGTGTTGACGGCATGATTTATCTGCGAAAGAAGACTATATTAGTATAATTAAAGTAGGTTCGTGTATTTAAAGAGTATGTTTGAATTGAACGATATGATGGTAAGGGAAGCGGTATCGTGGAATTGTCTAGTTCACTCTTTGATTGTAATTTCAACGTTCACAGATATTTTGTGTGAGTTATATGTTGGAGAAATATTTTTATAATGAACAAGAACACGTTAGTATCAGGCTTTGTAATTGTGTTTCAATGTGTACTGATATTAATATCGAAGAAATATGGCATCGAAAATTAGTCCATTATACATCTACGGGTGGAAAAATCGAGTGGATTTTCTAAAACTCGGTTTAATGATGATTAAATTCATTGTTGGTGAACGCGAAATTGGTATCATTCGTTGAATAAATTAAACGCTCACTGTAATGGCCGCTGCGAAGACTATGTTAGCGTAACGGGTAAACCATCTGACGTAAATTATAACAACGAATACACCAACGTCTAAGTTGAATACATCGAGTGAAACTTTCAGTTCAACGTAATTCCTATTTTGGCGCCATTCACTATAATCGAAAACGAACGAGAAAAATAAATGTAAAATATCATTATTACTTACGAAAATTACATAAAATACGAAAGAAATTACTAAAAATTGTAAATAAACACGCGTACAGGCGGTCACGGTAGAAATCGAAAATGTCCGCTCGGGTTAAAGGGTTTACGGCGTAATTACTGGTAATTACATTTAACTAGAGGAATGTACGAAATTAACATCGCATTAATTATTTCACATATCGTAATTCGTTTATTTTCGTAGAAAATGCGACGAAAATACGAAATTTAACCGCAAAACGAATCTTATTTAATGTTCGAGTAGCGATAGTACGCGGACATATTGGTTTTGGTTGCGTTCGAAGTGTTAGTATTTTCGTTTGTGGTGGGAGACGCGCGCAACATTACGGAATATCAGTGTGACCAAATCGGCGAACGCGAAGCAGCGCGCGTTCGGGATTCGTTTGAATTTATTTTTGTTCTCGTATTCGCCGTAGTTATGGGATAATTACCGTCGTAAATTACGGCATTATTATGTGCAATTTAGATGGTTGGACGGGTGAAGAGGTAATGAGAATGATGATTTTTTTTTTCTTTTTAAATTGTCGTCGTGTAATGACGAATAATTACGTTGTAGTGAAGGACGTAATTTCGAAGTCGTTTTTATATTATTTCATTTCTTTATTGGAACAGATTCTGGTTTTCATTTTTACGTGTAGGTGTCTGTAATGTTTGTAATATTTTTTTTTTTTGAATCGTTGCAAAGTTAATCTTCGTGTTATTATTGTTACTATATTTTTTTTTTTTTGAAAATTATGTATTCAACAATACTAAATCAGTAAATGTTTTTTTTTTTAAATTGAATTTTTCATTTTTCCTAATAGATAAAATAAATTTGAGAAATTTGAATAATAAACTTTTTTAAATGAAATTATTTATAATTATAATTATTATTTTATAATTTATCATTTTGCAATACTAATTATTAAATTGAATTATGTCAATAAAAAGTGCTTTCCTTTAAAAATAAATTTGAAATGAAATGAAAATATGTAAATGAACAGAATACATTTAAAATTGAAAAGATTCTCTTGATTAGCTTTTTGATGAACAAAGGAGAATAGTTGATATGTTAATTTGTTTATAATGATTTGAATATACACCCCCACCGCCACCCCCCACCACCACAAGAATATGCTACTTCTCTGCGAAAAATTTTCACTGTCTAGAACGACCCTAAAACAAAAGGAAACAAGTATAGAGAATAACAGATGAACTCATCCTTTCAAACAAAATTATAGATTTCTAAAAGAATTAAGACTAATGAATTCAATCGAAAGTAAACATTAACGTAGTAGTCTCCGTAATTAAAGATGCTAGTTTTAATTACAATTAAAAAAAATAAAAATCAACATTGTTAAGAATTTTATATTAAATTGATTTCATCGAGAATTAAAAAAAAATATACATATATTGATAGTAATTTTCAGGAATACACTTCTCTGTCATTATTAAATTTTTTTTTTCGTAATTTTGAAGTTGATTGTTATTTTTTTAAATTTTATTCATTTATTTATTGTTTTTTTTTTTTTTTTTTTTTTTTTTTTTTTTTTTTTTTAATAATTTTATGTGCGATGATATTATATAGATGCAATACTGATTTTCATTTTCACCAATACACTTCTAATTTTTGAAATTATATTGTGCTTTTTTGTATTTCTCAGCTACGTGATTTCAGAGTTGACTATAATTCTTTTTTTTTGTTATACTTATTCACCAATGTCAGAGACTTGATACCGATTTTCGCTTTCACCTACGTTCTTTCGTATCATTTTTGAAATAATTGTTTGTTTTCATTCGAACACATTTTTACCTAACCTCACGTAATACCAGTCTTCCATATATATATTTAGCTGTACGATAGCGTGTAAATATTTACCAAAGCTTTTCGCATAATGTAGAAGCGCAAAAATAGAAGGGAAGAGGGAAGGAAGCTGCCTATATCAACGATTAATCTGTACTATATTACTATCGCGTTGTGGTTTAGTAGTAATCTATATTTACGAGTAAAACAAAATAATAATAATAATAATGAAAAAAAAATGCATTTGTGATTTATTGTTAAGATGGTAATTTTATAATCGCAATAGATTGTATAAGATTGTTCTAGTAATAAATGTTGCGAACGTTTTGAAATTATACGGGAGTATTGTTGCTACACAGGGATTTTCTTCATATATGGAAATCTTATGTACGAGCAAGTGGGAAACGGAAAATACCGAAGATAAATTAGGTGAGTCTTTTTTAACTTGTGTTTTTATTGGTTATCGATAGATATTTAGTTACTGGAGGCGAGTCCTTTGTATAGATCAGGTGTCTTCGCGGATATTCAGGTAGGTTAGATTATAAGTGGGGAAGTGGTGCCTAGAGGTTTTCTTTTTTTTAAATGAAGATTTGAAAAACGCAGTCGATAATGAAGAAATGTTTTTCTGTTACAGATCGTCTCGACGGTATCAGCAAAAAGAGGAGCAGCACAAGTTTCAAGGAGTGGCTTCAATTACCCGAGGACGAGACCGACCTTTCGTGGTATGCCTCGAATGATAAGACCGCCGAATCTAATGTTTCACGAAAGAAGAGGGTTAGTTGGATATATTGAATATTAAATTTATAGTAATTTTTTTTTTTTTGTCAAAAAACAAGTAAATAAACAAACAAGAAACAGTAGTAATAAAAAAAAAATGTTGTTGCCATTTATTAATTTACATTATAGTAGTAAATCATTCAAAAAATAAAAGTTAAAACTAATGATAAAAATTAAAATTACCAAACGAATAAATTACAATTTTATAGAAATTTCGAATAAAACAAATTAATGAAGATATAAAGTCTAATAAAATTGAATTTTTGAAATATTACGTAAATAAACACACATTACGAATAAAGTAGTAAACAGGTAAGTATTCCCATATTGGATACATACATTAATAAATTAGTCATATAGTAATAAAATGTACGTAGGTATCTAAGATTATTTTATTTAATAAATTGCTTTTCGTTTGTATAGAGTTTCATACAATGATATATTTTTACAGGTTCGGTGGGCCGATTTGGAGGAGAGGGTGGCCCAGCAGAAGATGAGAGCAATTGGTTTCGTAGTCGGCCAAACAGATTGGAAGCGTATGATGGATCCAAGTTTCGGTGGAAATAAGCTAACGCAAACTAAATACATATATAAATAGTCAAATGTGCATTGAAGTTTTATTTTATTTTTATAAACGAATTATTTTTGCGTTCTTTTTTTTCTTCATCTTTTATACATTTACACTTCATGTAAAAGCGATATTTCTTGACAAATTAATTGTTATTGACTTTTTCTGTATTATACGTTTTATTTATTTTTTTTTTCTTTTCCCTAATAAATTTCATATCGATATTTTGTTTATAATTATATAATATGAAAAAAAAATTGAATTTTGGGAAGAATTCGGAAGGAAATTATAGTTAGGTTAGATTTATACGTGCAAAATAATATTTGTGTGTACAGATTCGCTTTATCTGTTTACAATTTTATACGCAACGAGTTATCTTACGTTTTTTATTTTAGACGATTTCATAAGTTATAGTATTATTTTTTCGCCCGTTTTCATGTTGATCTTTATCACTTAGATTGATGTAGTATTTTTACTCATCCGTGTGCTTTTATGTACAAATATGGAGAGAAATTTAATTTTCGATTAAAGTTGTAATGTAGATATCAATCGTATTGATTTCGCGGTGATTCGGCGCTGGAAACGAAACGTATTTTAGGATCTGTCATGATGCTGCTCTGTAATTATAATATATTGGTATTAGAAATATAACTCAAATGGGGGATACCTAATGTACATATTATTTCGTATTGTTATAATCAAATTTTACCTGTAACATGTGTAAGAAGAAGATAAAGGCTAGGAGCGAGATGATAGACATGGAGGATATTTTTACGGGTTTTTTCGATCTCGGTTGCTTTTTTCTCCTGTAAAATGTGAGGGAAATTTCGACAATTTCGTACGAATACGTGGTGAAATTGATGGTCATTTTTGATATGCTACAATGTAATTTTTATAATCGCTTACCTGCCTGGTGCTACGAAGCGGATATCTTGTCTGTGATGTATTACACGATTACTAGCATCGCTTGGCATTAAATTTAAGCTTGTCTCCATCGTTGTAATCATATGATATAAAACACCTTTTTACTCGCAGGATTGTCACTGAATTAGTATTTTCTTTTCAAATACCTGTTGCGAAATATAATGGCCAATTAAAAATGGCGACAAAGCGGAATGATTGAGATGTAGGAAGAGGGAGAAATAGGTTGAAACTAACGGAGCAATGCGTTACATTTTAATTAGACCCTTAGACGAAGGCTAATTAAAATAAATATTTAATAATAGTCGTTTTTCCACGAACTGTATAGAATTGTCGTGCCGCAATGAAGTACTAGGGTGATCGCGGATAATGATGTCAACTTGAAAGAAATAATTTTATTTTCTCAACGTTTATTCGTTCACAACTTTTTACAAAATACGTACCGAATAAATAAATAATTTAAAATTAACAAAAATAAATATCTTAGAAATACTCCGTGATGCGCGCGCCTTCGACGCGTTAACGTTTAATTTTGAAAGTTTTCGATTCGATAGAAGAAAAAAAAAGTAAGTATACAAAAGTACAAAAGAAAATAATAATAATAAAAAAACAGAACTGAAAGTATTCGAAGACGGAGTCGATTAAAACAAAAATTTAAATTAATACTAAACATAAAACAAAAATGCAATAAAATTTTTGGCAGTGAATTGTCAGCTGGTACACGAAAATGCCATTCATCTAATACTAGTAATTAAGAAAGGAAAGAGAAAAAAATGTTCGTAAAAAATTTTCCTATTAGAGCTTAAAATAAAGAAATTTTTTTTTTCAATCGAAATTTTGAGTAGAAACAAAAATATTTGTAAAGACTAACACACAGAAAGAAAATGAAAACATAACGATAATAAATAAATAAATAATATAAATAAAAGCATCTTTACTCTTGCGCTGATGGCTGATGGTGGGATTACGAACTAAATCGCGCATCTGAGTTGAAATTTGTAATTCGCGGATGCTGTTCAAATAGAAATAAAATCTGCCGCGATTTCATTTCTATTTGAAAAGTCGATGTTTATAAAAACCATCGGCGCGATTTGAATTTTATAAAGTAGCATCACAATTATCCTCCATATGAAAGCGACGGTATTTTTAAATGATAGAACAATGTACAAATTTACAAGGCAAGCTATACAGTTTCGTTGATGTTAGGAATTTTTTTCTCTTCGTAATTTGCCTGCGCCAATCTCTGCGTATCAATTACATCGGGTGACTAAGTAGTTGGAATTAAGCTTCGTTACAGGTCAAATAGACTTGTCGGCAGTCGTCGCCGCTCTTGCCTCGGCGTGCGGCTGTGTAGAATGATTCGAAAGGTACTCCGGTGCTTTTATGTAGAGCGGCGCTGGCAGCGTACCTGTGAAGTTGATGCGATGTGATTAGGAGCGTTTTCACGGATGTTGAGTTTTTATTTTTTATTGTATTTTTTGTATAGGCGAATTTGTGAAGTATATGAAGGCTATGTGAGAGCGTTATATTATGGCATTTTAAACCATTTGTAGTCACATTGCGAATGCCTTACTCTTTTTCTGTTGTTAGTGGTAATCATTTTCGTACTTTCGCTCCCCTTTACCCTTCCATCAATTGACTTTAGGTTTTGTGGGTTGAATTCATAATAAAGTATCAGTCTTGTAATTTTATGTTGTACTAAGGTTCTTTCAGTGATACTTCTGTATTTCTTATCTCTAATTTTACACGTGAGCAAGTTATGCGCAAAATGAATTTTATTTTGCGCATAGTTTATTTACGTGTAAAATTTGCGATGAAAAATATTATGCAACATAATTGAGAGAACTTCATATTGCGCTTCTTATAGTGTGCGAAAAATACATATACATGTATATTTATGACCATATTATCGTCCTTTTCTAATGGTAGGAAAATAGGTGTTCTTGAAGTATACCATAAGGGGTAGAAAAAAAATCCAATTTTTGATCGGTTGTTATATTCATTATTCGTGACCAAGAAATGCGCTGTAAAAATTTTGTTCATCATTTCTCTCTCGTGCCTTCCTTCCTTGAACCCAATTTAGGCGTTATAGAATAAATTCCAAATGAATTTAATGCCCCTTAATGTTCTATGTATTATACTGAAGTTCTCTCGATAATACTGCGTGTATTTTTCATTACAAATTTGCTCATAAATAACCTATGCGCAAATCGAATTTTGTTTTGCGCATAGGTTATTTACGTGTAAAATTGTACTTTGTTGTTTGGAAATATTGTATGTTATGCCCCTGTGGTTTTCGCGTCTCCGAACACCAAATCCCATTCAATGAAAACGGACACTCAATTATTTCATTTATTTTGATTTTGCCAGTAATTTCCAAACATAATTTTTAGAATGAGGTATGTTTTTAAACTCTTGGAACGATTCTTTCACGTCAGTTTCGTATTGCTGATAACAAATGAAATTCCCTAAAAGTAATGACTAACGAGAAAAAAATAATTGAAAATATAAAATTTAGTTTTTCTGGCTTAAAATTATATATTATCACGAGGTAAAAATCAAAAAGAACGAAATATTTGATTATTCTGTTTTTAGCGAAGATAATTTGGCGTTCTAAGATGCGAAAATCACTTGGGCACAGTGTAGAGACTATTTCATGTTGTACTTTTCTAGGTATACGAATAAGGTCATGTAAACATATGACCTATTTCCTCGTGGTAGCATGATGGGTATACTTGAAGTGTACAAAAAAAATGTAGGGAAAATTGTAATATTTGATGATATGCTTACGATAGGCTTTTGTATTCCTCATTTGTAACAAGAAAAAACGTATAAAAATTTTGCCTATCTGTCATATGGAAGGAGCAATGAAGTTTCAGAAATTGAAGAAATTTTTATGGTTCCTGCAATATCGTGAATAGGCAAAAATTTTACATGATATTTTTTGTGCGAGTGATATTAATGATGTTGCACATTTGCTCTCCTCTCTCCCTTCCTTCAGCTCATCTTGAGAGTTTTACGTAAGATAATTTCGAGTTGATGGGTTTTCTCATTTTCTCCCCTTATTCCCTTCCTTCAACTAACCTTAAGCGTTGCGGGATGAATTCAAAATAAATGATCAGTCCTCTAATGTTGTATTGTTTTAAGGTTATCTCAATAAAACAGTGGCATTATTGAAGCACTTTCATGTTGTACTTATTGGGGTATAAAGAAAAGCTCAAATGAACAATGAACATATGGCCTGTTTGCTCGTGGTAGGAAGACGAGTGTGCTTGAAGTATGCCAATAAGTGTTGAAAAATGTATTTTTATTTTGTAAACATGATGGCAGGAGGATACTGTTTTCATCATTTGTAATGAAAAAAAGTCGTATAAAAATTTTACCCAACTCCCATATTGAAGGAGCAATGAGGTCTCAAAAATCCAGAAAATTCCACACTTCCTATAATATCGTTGATAGGCAAAACTTCAGTATGATTGTTTTTGTTGAAAATAGTGAGTACAGTAATAATTCATCGTTGTTATCAAGGAAAGCGAGACATACATATCTTACTCTTATCGAATACTTACGTTCCGAGTTGGCAGTAGGTTGCACTTGGAGAGTTCAGTCCTTCAGCACATTCTCTATACGCATCACAGACGTATTTCTGCATACATGCGTCATTCGATGTCTTCATCGATCTCATGTAACCCTGTGGAATGGTAATGATGGGAATAGAGAAGGTAATTTTAATGAGGGACCAACCTCTACGGTCAATTGAAAATATTAACTCACCTTAAACATAGTAATACCGGCGATGGCAGCTTCGGAGATAGTATCTTTTTTGCCTAGCGACCGAGCGGTCATTGATCTGTGACTGAATGAAGTTTTCAAAGCGTCTAATAAATTAACTACGATGTTGATGAACTGTAAGAACAACGAAGAAACCAGATTAAGCGGCGTTATCGCGAGAGTTTGTTATTTTCAAAATACTCGTATTTTATGTGAACGTGCGTCCAGTATGGTAATAGTTTATCGTATTTTCAAACCCCAAGTCTCTCACGATCGCTTTCTCTTTAGTTCGAGGTGTAAATTTGAATTTTCGCGACCTACATAGTGACCGCGTGATGACCCTTCGGTAATGGACGCGGGCTAGTGAACGTATTCGTCGTCGATGTAAAGAATTGGCGTGTATACGAGTACAATAATGGTTAATTAGAAAAATATGGTTTACGTAGTACGCCGCCGCAAAATAAGGTCGCCGTGTGCATGTAAACAAACGTGACCTTGTTTCGCGGCCGAGTTCAAGTTTCACGCCGTCTACATCGAGACGAGATTCCCGAATATCGGAAATACCTATGTGAGCTGCCCTTTTTTTTACCCTAGTCAACGAATACTTGGTTCTGTTCTAAAAGGTACTTATGGGTTTATACAAAAATACGTGCTTTAAAGCTTCGTAGCAAATAAGCATGTGCGTTTTCACTTACTTCTCCGGCTTGTTTAGCCATTGTGGCAACCTGTTCATGATCCTTTGTACCCAGCACCGTGGACAAAACCATCGTCAAAATTCCCTAAATAGCAAATTTTAAGTGCATACTAAAGCATTAATTCACAGCTACTATAAATCGCATATACATTTCGTCGCTTTTATAATCGAAATGTATATAGGTAGAAAAGATTCTAGAAGATTTTTCACCCTAGTAACGTATCGTAAATAAATTCAAAAAATCGTAATTTTCTATCTCTAATGTATAAGATGTAATTAAATTAAGCTGAATAATTTTATTATTTCTTCTGTCGATAAAATTAAAATTGTATGATAGTTGCCAAATTTACAAGCTGTACATTTTCAACTTTTCATCGTTATTATTTTTCGTTTTTTTTTTTTTTTTTTTAATTGGAAAGATGTAAATAATCATACTGTCTGTCAAAAATAACCTGACACTTTTTAGCAGGACAAGGATAGGCAAAAAGCGCGACAATTTTCACGATTTCATTACTTCCCAAAATGTTTTCAAATTGAAAATGCTGGCCAAATAGTCGAAATAGTAAAGCACAAACAAACACGGTCAATACGTTTCCAGTTAAATTCGATGAACTGATAGGTAATAAAACATTAACCTACTTTGTAATACAGTCCACATTTTGAGTAACCATGCACGAATTGTTGCCTATCCTTGTCCTGCTAAAAAGTGTCAAGTTATTTTTGACAAACAGTACTGTGCGTCCCATTGATCTTCAAGCCCCTCAACGCAAAAATCTCAAGTAGTCCAAATGGGAGTACTGTGGATTCGTTGTATGGTAACACTGACTCGAGATTTCCACGTTTTAGTCAGTGTTACCATGTAGCGAATCCAAAATACTCTTATTGAAGCTACTTGAGAGAAATTTTTGCGCTTAGAGGGTCAAAAGATAAATGGTACACACGGTATATATTTTCATAGGAAACTAGAAAAAAGGCTTACGGAGAAGTTCTTGCCGAAATACCTTTTAAACTTATTTTCTAAATGTAATATCTACTAAAATAATTTGTACAGTTACTAGAGCATGCTTATAAAATGTAACATGCATTTACCTGCATTGGTGAGGAATTATCGACTTTATCGATACCATCATTTCCGACTACCGAACCGCCACTCAAAAAAGCGGTTAATATTTTCAATCCTACTGATAACAAATTCGTCCATGGCGATTGCGTTATGGTCTATAAAAATATGTGATCAGTATAATTGTTAAGCTTGAAAGAAAAATGTGAATATAGAGAAGCAATGGTGTACACTCACTTGATCAGCATCAATGGCGTCGGATTTACTAGGACCAGCTGCTGTCGCTGGGTTGAAGAGTAATTGCATAATCATACCTATCATATTACTCCACGAAAATCCGCTATCTTGTGGCTAAAAGGGTGAAAAAAATTTGAATCAGAGTGCGCAACTTACTGGTGACCTTGACCATAGAAAAAACGGTAAATCGAGCTTACTTGTATTTGATTGGTTTGAATGTCATCTAGATCGTTTCTGTCTTCGAGTGCTTGTACTTTTTTGGTGGCATTTGGTTTCTCAACGTATTTCCTGCCTTCTGGTAAAACGAGATGTGGTTGTACTTCGCTTAAACTGGGATAACATAAAATTGGTAATATTGCGCTACTCGATAAAATACAAAGGTACATCCATCCTATATTTTGTTTGTTATACATTCTGAAACAGACAAATACGAGAACGACTCCAGGTTAGAAATACAATAGGAAACGTTAGCGTTGTTTAATCGACTCCGGCAATCGAAAGAAGGATATTTATAAACTTCGAATTCGGTTAAGTAGGTCGTTGAGAAGTGGCGAGCGATATCGATACAATGGCTATGAGTACCTTACGGTAGGTCATCGATCACCTGTACGTTGAAAATTCTATTCCTCGGAGCACAAATCTTTCTCGCCGTTTAATTACCCACCCCGACTCACGGAATCGAGTGTGTATCGAAGAACCTAGATGGAAGTATGCGCATCATAATGAAAGAGTTGATAACGGTACATTTCGCTGCGCTGGGTGCGGATCATGATACATTCACCTTCTGGATATTATGCTCAGGTTGTTTTAAAACTGACGACTCCACTGACCTACTATTGTACGGATAATATATTTCGTCTGACAGGCGCGCGCCGCGTACCTGCCAGTATGTGCGGAATGTCAAGTGCTCCATTGGTTCCACGACTTTCAAATACTCGATGATTGATAACGGTTCGAGAGCCGATAAGTGAAAATATTTTATGAGTAATTTGCGCGAATTAGTTTTTAGGCGGACTGTCGTTTTCATTACGTTGGATCGCGGGCCATAGGTGAAGGTGTGAGATGAAATTATTAGGTGTCGGGGAGATACTCGGTATCGATTTATCGATGCTCAGTTCGTAATGATTAGGTGTAGATTTTTTTGGACCTAATGTCGTTATTTTTTTAGCCTGTAATTGAATCTTGTTTCATGGTGTTACCTGTTTTTTATGATTTCAGATCGAATATATCGATGGAGTTACTTAGCGAAAAGCTGAAAATGAATACAGGTAAGTCCATGGAATTTACCAAAAGCGTGCTACATTTAGACTATTATATGTGGAGTTATTATTCTTCTGAAGTAATGTTTCGTTCTCTCGCAAGTGTACTGTTCGAGAGATAATTTAGCTAACACTCTTCAAGTAGAAAAATTAAATAATTTGACTCGCAGAAACTCGTGGAAATTATTCATTTTTAATTTCATGTGATATATTGAACTGTGATCTTGAAATCAGAAGATAGAAAGCTAAAAATCAAGTATAAAGGTTCCCAATTCCCTACCCACGCCGCCATAAAACTCCTGACTACATCTCTAATTATCAGATATTAGTATTTTCATGCACTTCTACGATGACTAAAAGGCTATCTTGAATTTTAAATGACATTTAGTGCTTTTACCTGAACATGACTTGTTATTACCAAACCACGAGTTGGCTGTAAGTCAAATTTTACAATCTTATCGTTTAAAAAACAAAAACAAATTGTAAGTTGTTTATATACACCAATACTATAGACTGCTAATATGAGTAATATGGGTATCCAAAAATGTGGTAATGATTTGAGTTGCTTTATATAGGCTGCTTCTGCGCATGCGTTTGCGCTTACAATTATCACTTACCAACATTATTAATTTAGTTAAGTTCGTTTTTGTGGCTAACAAATTATGTGGGTTTTTTTCGATCTTTTTCGATTTCAATTCTTAATTTTATTTTCATCGTACTTACTTATTTTGTGATTGATTAATTATTATTATGAACGAATAAAATGGAAGGAAATGTCTATTGTGAGGAAGAGAAGCGATCTTGGTTATTTTAGGGAAACTTTCCCAACTTTCATATACCCATTATTCACGTTGCATTTAATATTTTATGAATCAAATAAGCATTTTGTTATAATTGGCAATTTTATCGGTGTGTTTCAAGTTTGAAAAAAAGGTGCGAATTTCAGGAAATGATTGACTAAATAATATTATTCTGCTATGAAAAATATGTACTATATTTGTTACTTTTATTTTAAATTAAACGATCTATAGTTATTTTTTTGTAACAAATTTTGGGCAAGAAGTAATAGTCTGGATTCTTGATGATGATAAAAAAAAAAAAAAAATTGACCCTATAATACGCCACATCAAGTTTTCAAATGCGTCATAGGCAATACGCAACGCTGATGCATGGAAATCTCCGTAATTTTTTTAATAAAAATTTTTTTTCGTTTAATTTTTGCTTCCTTTGCGAGACCATGTGTAGATATGACCTTGGAAATGGTTTCTACTTATTTTCAGCAATTTAAAAAAATTATAAAAGGTTTTAAAATTTTTTTCGATGAAATAGAGCTCTGTGATGAAGTTCTGAAAAAATTTTCGAAAATTGACCGAAATATCAGTTTTAGAGAAAATTCATTTTTATAGGTATTTGGTAACACTGCGTGTTTTATGCTACGATCAGTTTGAAGAATGAACTACGCTTTTTTGAGTGCCCTTTTCCAAGTATTCCCTATGAGAAATCATCGATGGAACAAATTACGAAGCTATAATTAATTTTTACATTTCTGGAAGTAGTGTGTTCAGAGTTAAAGGAGCATTCAGCAAGTAGAATAATGAATTAGATGGATAATTTTTTTCTCATGAATTAATGTTTCATGATTGAATTTTAAATTACATTTTTTTTTTTTTTTGAAATAATTATGAAAAAATTTTCATTTAAAATTATCATTTTGAAAACATTAAAAATAATACTAAATTTCTACTATTACAATTTTGCTTTTTTCAGTTTCGTTTTCAGAATAAAAAAATTTGGAAAAAATTATCATTCAAGTCTATGAAAATTATATTTCCAAAATATAACAAATATTAGTTTCTCAATATACTGTTGCTTTTAAGACATAGCCATGATTATAATTTTTAGCCGATTAATAAAAGACTCATTAATTTGAGCATAGATGGTTTAGGGACTCGGTGCTTCAAGTGTTGAAAATTGAAAAAAAATTCGAATTAGGCACTGTGCAGTTTATGAAGTAATCGAGAATCATTAGGAAATGAAGACTGGCGTGAAATACTTATAGTCGCATTACAATGCCTTTACTAATATTTTTTTGACTAAATTTTAGTCTATGAATAAATTAGAAATAATTACGAAAACGTCGTTGTTTGGTGTGCATAAAGGTTGAATAAACGATTCACGAGTAACTGCGAATTACACCATAGCCCCAGTTACCGGATAGATACCCGTATATGATAATTGCTCGTTGCGTTATTTCTATAATATGTTAAAATACCGGCGGTAGCGTGTCGTATTTAATAGACATAGTACGTCATAACCACCGTTATTTTACGATAAGTTGGTGCAATTAATATTCGATATATTGAGTAATAAGGGTATTAGATAGGGATTGACATTGAAAAATTTGTTTTTTGTTTGTTTGGCTTAGTGAGTAACAGTAACGTTGAAAAATATGCATTTAGCGATGAACTATAAGCCAACAGGTTAAGCGAATGTGTATGTTCTACTAAACATCCTAGATCGACCTGTCAAAACCTGTGAGAGCTTGGAGTTTATTCTCATTCGCGGTAAATATTAAAAAAGTATATATCTGTTGAACTCTTGAATCAGTGATTTAGTGATGTCTCATCCGAATCGATATACTCAAACGGTTCGCGAAAGTAGCGAAAATAATTTGGAAACCACTGGCGAAACGAACTGTAAACCTTTTTAGCGCTTTTTTTTTCTTTAATTATTATATCGCGTGAGTACATTATTGTTTATTCGGCGTTACGAACGTGTGCTCGCAATTAACTGCTGTTAGCGATTGATTCGATAAAAAAAATAATAAAAGATGCCTCTTAACTGTACACTCCACATTTCGCGGCAGTTTCGTTTCTATTTACTTTCTTCGCGTTTCCGCCCAAACTAACCGATGCGTTGTCGTTCTGAATTGTAATTGGGGAATTTTTAAATTTCTCCATTGAAAATGGCTCTTGGTTGACACGTACGATGAATCATAATAGGTGACGGTATCGTCATCTCGAGATCCTGATTGAAGTTATGTAATTCTTTTTCGAATATTTGCAGTAGACAATGGTACCGCAATGAGTACCGGTTCCAGTAATTAAACGCATTTTGTGTTGTCACTTTCAGCGGAATGTGCTGATTTAATGAGCGTAGTGTATGAGCGCTATACTGCAACATAGAGGAAGAGGGCAGAGGTGTATACGTTGTTTTGTACAATTTTGTTCTCTCTTATTGAAACTTCATTCAGTAGTTTTTGGATATTTGTTACATTTGTGAGATTATTTGTCATTTGTAACATTTTTTCACTTTTGAATATACTTGTCTACCATGAATATTTTTCGGTTTTTGAATATGTTTCCATTATTGTATTTATTTTCAGGACTTTTTTTTTAAATTTTAAATCCTCATACATGTACTTTTTGAACACTTTTTTGATCTTTATATTTTTCCATTTTTTGAATCTTTTCATTCTCGTATTTATGTATTGGTTTTTTTCTTCTTCAATTTTTCACCCTTTAATTTTAATTTTTTGTTTGTTTTTTTTTTGCACAGGTTTCATTTGTTGAAGGATTTTTTACACTTTTGTAATCTCTTACTACAAAATTTAAAACCTTTTTTTGACTCCTTTCACTTTGTGGACAGTTTTTCACCGTTGAATATTTTCCAATATTATCGTTATTTTTGGAAATTCTCATTTTTATCCGTTTTCAGACATTTCTTTCCTCTTTTGTACAAGTTCTACATTTTTCAACATTTTTTTGTTTTCTTGACGCAATTTTTACTCTTGGAAATTTTTTTTCAATTTTTAAATATTATATGATATTATTAATTTTTATAATTTTGAAATTTTTTCTTCATTTTTTCAGGCGTTTATTTTTTACAATTTCCATTTCATGGGAACTTTTCCTGTCATTTATATTTTTCTTACTTACTTAATCTTACTTAATCTTCATTTACGTTCTTTAATTGCTTGACAATATTTCTGAATATTGTTATTTTTTTTATTAGCTGAGTTTTTAACAAAACGATAGCTATTACAGCCTACCTGATTTGGGAAGGGGAGGTCGGGGGAGGGTGGGGTCTTCAAATCTTTGCGTTTTAGACCATTTGTAATCATCTGGCAAATGTCCAACTTTTTGGTATATATATTTTTTTCCCCCACGCGTAGCGCCGGCGAGTATTCATAAAATTCGCTCAAAATTTGGAGAGAGACTCTTCTTGAAAATGCGCAAAAATAGTTTTTTTGTTTTTTCGATAAATTTCAAAATGGCGGATCACTCAAATTTTGAGGGGGGCTGGAGAAGGGCAAATAGCTCAAATTTTTCGTTTTTGATTTCATATGAAAGAGTGAGTCACGGATACTAACATATCCAAATTTCTGCTTCTTAAGTGCAAATTGAGAGGAGTTAGATCAAAAAACGGCTTTTTGAGGAAGTTTTGAGTCATGAAATTTCTTGAATCTTCCATATCTCCCCACCAAATCAAGTTAAAGGTCAAATTTTGTGTGTGAGGTTAGTTGGTGACCACAATATGACCTCTTGAATTTGGATCAAAATGGATTCAAAATGGCGGATTATCAAAATTTTGAGTAGAGCTTGAGGAGCCTCAAGTTGGTAAAAATGTAATTAATATGAATTCATATGGTTATTGGGGATAAGTTGTATACTATATCCCGAATTCACTTCCATACATGATGTTGGAGGGGGAAGGCGGGGTTATCAACCTAAAATAGTGGTGGGGGTACAGGAGGGTCGAAAATTTTTTTATGCTGTGTCATATGATAAAATGAGCCCAAGTGACAAACGTATTTTGATTTTAGCTTCCTCAGTGATTTTGGAGGGGAGTTAGAGCAAAAAACGGCTTTTGGAGGGGAAATTGCTGCAGGAAATTTCATGAATCTTCCATATCTCATCACCAAATCGGCCTAGAATGGTCAAACTTTGTGTGTAGGATTAGTTTGTGACCAGAATATAACCACTTAAATTTGAGTCAAAATGGATCCAAAATGGCGGATTTACATAATTTGAAGATAATTTGAGGACCCTCAAATAGTTATAATTTGAGAAATATGTGTTCGCATGATTATTTCATGGCAAGAAATACTACATTTGTGCCAAATTCAACTTCTTGAGTGTTTTTGGAAGGGATAGGGTAGGGGTTTTCAGGCTTGGTATTGGGTGTGGCCTGTAGTGATGAACGGTTAAACAAGGTTATTACTAAATCAAAACAAGCCTTAGTTAAAAACTCAGCTACAGTAATGCGGCATGGCTGCTTACGTTTTTTTATTTTTTATTTTGAACATTATTTTGATATCATACAATTTTTGGGACACTTTCTCTACTTTTGGGTAAATTCACACTTCTTGAGCATTTGTTTTTCTTCTTCAGTTTTGAAACTTTTTCGTTTTTCATGTCTTTTTTTTGTGCATTATTTTGACATTATTTTCATTTTTTGTGATTTTTTGGACTTTTTCATTTCACGGACATTTTTTCTGTCTTATGAATGCCGTTACCAAGTTTTGAACATTATTTGACTTGATATTTACTTTCTTGAATTTTTTGACATTTTTGAACATTTTTTCACTTTTCAAATGTTTTTTCGTATTCTGCTAAAATTTTGATGCTTATTACATTTTTGTACATTGTTTTGACGGTATCTTCATTTTTTTTCGAACTTTTTTCAATTCTTATGACATCATTGAACTTTTAAATTTTTTTTAAATTTTGGAGACATTTTTTCAACTAAGTAAGTTTTTGATTTATTTGGATGTTTCTTTGATTGATGCATAATTTGAAAGGACTTTCTTCTCATTTTTCATGTTCTTTTTCAATTTTCGAACTTTATTTCAACTTTATTTTGACTTCATTTTTTGTTGGGCTTCTTTTTCATTTTAGGATGTTTTTCACTTTTTGAAAATTTTTTCATCTTCATTTTCGGTTTTGAGATTTTTTTAAATTTTACATACCTTTTTTCTATTTTTGAGAATGATTTTAAATTAATTTTTTTTCCATTTATTTTTTTATTTTATTTTTATATTTTTAAATTATGGTACGTTTATTTTTGATTTTTTTTTTATCATTTTAGGAGATTTTTTTGAACCTATGGATTCTTCCTTTATTTGGATATTTTTAAAATTTTTAAGCAGTTTTGATGCTCGTTTTGTTTCACATATTGGTATACAGCATCGAGGCATCGAGTGTCGCGAAAAATTTCGAATTCGATGTTATTTGATTTATGGGGATCTTCTCTATGTATTCAGAATTTACGGACGTGCCATTCCTTTGATCTGATGATCCATCATATGTTTGAGAATATCTATCCGCAATATTTTCTAAAATCAAAAAAAGAAAAAGGAGCCGAATCTCGCTTTCCTAGCTTCAGGACCTCAATCGAACGACCTCTACCGTTGACGAACGATTCTTTCATCGAGTACATTAAAAATCCCACCTACCTACTGCTCCATAGTGAGCGATACTCGCGACGACATATTTCCGCCATCGATATCCGGGAACTATCGAAGCGAATAATAAATCTATAAAAGCAATTGCACCTTTACGATTCCGGAGATAGTAGACCATAATGGATGGTTTGTTTATCGCACGTCTTGAAAGATGGGAGGATGCGGTTGAAAAAGCTGAATCATTTATCGTGATTACGCGTCGTCGAGACTTTACGCAATCGTATTTGCATTTTTTGTGCCGTCTGAACGAAGTCCTACGTACCCGGATACGTAATTAATGAACTCGGGTGTAGCTTTTCGTACTACGAAAGGATGAAAGTCTCGAAATTCGATACGCATTGTAAGTTGTGCACCCTCGTTAACGAATTCCGATAATGGGCATCGTTAATTCCAAATTATCCGGATGATTTTCACCATTCGTTTTACATTCACGAAGTTACCATATTCTCAGCATCCCAGTTCGTTATTAATTATTTAGGAGGCTGGAGAAGGATAGAAATAATTTTGAAAGTTTTTCAACGCACGTGAGGTATATTCGACTTTTGAATTCATTCGGTTTGTAAGTGCACACACGAAAACCAGTTGTTTTCAGAACCGGATATTACTTGAAAGACGGAATGCATCGAGATTTTTTTTTTACGTACGTTTACATATAAATTACCGATTTCCGTAGAAAGTTACCGTTTAAAAATAACCCACCGGTTCTATTCTTAGAATATATTGTGTGAGCCGGTTCAGTCTATCCGAAAAAATGCCGATATCGTGAAAATAATTCGACCACCGATACGTATACGCAGCCACCCAAGTGATCTAGTCTTCGCTTTTGATTTCGACCGGCAAGAATTTTCCAAAAGGAATCGAGGCAATTATGGTTGCATCGATGAGAGAAAATGGCTGCGAGCCAACTCCTGGATGTTTCGAGGTCGAAATAGGAAAGTGCTGGCGCGTACGCGACGGTTAACCGAAATCTTCGTATTCGACTTGACGCTTTAATTGTTACTTTTTTCGCGAAGATTTCGATTTTCATATTTTTTTCATGACGCCGGCTCGAATTAATGTGTCTCGCTTCGACGAATCGATAATTCGTATATGTCTTTTTCGTTTTATAAGAAAGTACTCGAGCGAATTAACGGAGAAATTGTGAAATTGCGGCCGCACAGTTGCGATGGTGTGTGTGCGGTCAAATCGGTATAATGTTACGGTAAACGTTACGAATGGTTAAAGTCAAGGGCATCGATAAGATCAATTGGATGGTGAACTTTCTGCGATAGTGTCGTAGACCTATTTGTGCATGTATCGTCGACCGCCTCAATGAAAGTGTCACTTTCCAACCGCTTAATTTCCGGCAACACGTATGTTCAATTTGCGAGAGTATTCGAATGTTGTCCTTGATATGTGATTCATTCATAGCACGGTGTGGTCGAAGTCATTCATGAATGACGGATCGTAAACGTCGATATGGTGCTGGGCTCGGACGCGATAGTGAATGTTTTCTCCGAGGATTTTATGAATGGAGAAGTTTACGAGCTTAGGTTCGGTGTACTTGTAATTTCTGGTTTCACCGAATCAATTGTACCATTGCTAACTAATTGGGAGCTGGAGGAAGTGTACCGTGGATTATTGGAATTTTATTGAAAACTCGTCGAAAGCAATTGATTTTTGGGCTCATTGCATTAATTTTTTTTTAAATAAAAAAAAATAAATTCTTGGTGAAATATGAAAAAAATTTTTAATTTTTTTAATTAGACATTTAGCACCACTCTTTTTGAGACTTTTTAAAACTATTTATTTTTTTTGAACATTTTCCATTTTTATTTTCATTTTTGAAATTTTTTTGGAGATTTTAGAATTTTGTTCATTTTTTAATATTTTTATTACTTTTGATTTTTTTTAAACCTTTCATGTATTTTTTTTAAAATTTAAATATAATTTTCAATTATTGAATTTTTTATTTCTTTTTTTTAATGTTTTCGTTTTATACTACTACTTTCATTTTCTAACATTTTATTCATTTCTATGCATGTTTGTAAAATTAAGAGGAAATTGTCTTGACCATTTGGAAAATTATGAAATGATAAACCTGTCTCCAATCCCATCTCAGAAAGCTCTTTCATATCTAAAACAACAAGCCAAGTACTATGGGCCCCTCATTGCCTTTCCAAGATAAGCTTACTTTTACCAAAAAATCTAAACCATCTTCATCAATAATCGCGCATCTTGTCTAAGATACAGTATATGACTCGAAAAAAAAAATTATAAAAAAATTATTCCACGATGTTAAATAAAGTTCTCTCTTCCCTCCCCCCACAAATGCGATATTTTATTAATAATCATCTAGGTTTTGTTCGATAACATAGTGGTTTGATGATATTTAATATTTCAAATCATATTCAACTTGGAATAAAAATTTTCCATTATTCCATTATTTAAATTGCATTTCGGAGCAGAGATAATTTATTAATTTTTCCATTTTACTAAAGTATGATTCTTTGAATTTTTGGATTTTTTCCTTTTTTTGATATTTTTTGGAACATTTTATTCATTTTTTGTATTACATTTTTTCAAATTTGTTTTTATCGTATTTTTGAAAGTAATTCTTTTTAGATTTTTTTAGCCTTTTTTTCATTTTTCTACTTTATTTTTTTGATATTAGTTACTTCAAAGTTTTTTTTTCATTCTTAATTTTTCATTTTTTTTTTTTTTTTTTTTTTAGTTTTGATTCTATGTTATGTTTGCTATGAAAATATTTAATTTATCAAATTTTGCTAATTTTTCTTAATTTTTTAAATATTTTATGCATATTTGGGTATTTGTTTTCATTGTTGAACTCATTGTTGTTGTTGTTGTTTGAACTTTCTTTAGGATTTTAATTCGCTTTTGAGTATTTCATTTTTTTTTTCTAAAAACTTTTTGTAAATTATTTTCAAAATAAAAAAATTATGTTTGTTGGGCGAAGCCCGCTGATAATATTTTAGGTGCACTATTGACATGCATTTAGTCGATAGTGATTTTTGAGAAATAATTTTCTCCCAATTTTGATAGTACACGAAAAAAAAGACATGGTGTATTTTACCATGAAAATGAGTACGCCTCATCACTAAAATATCTAGGTTTACTATGTTTATTGCAAAAATCAATGAATTGTTAGTACTTTTCGTAAAAAATGGTGTATATCATATTTACGTACTCGAGCATCAGTTATGCTGGTAATGTTGTAATTTACCTTGTAGTTTTTCTTCGGTGTGTATTGATGAATAAAAAAAATAAATAAAAAGGATTAGCGGCTTCTCAGCACTTCTCACTCCTATCAAATGAAGTATATACTGGCTCGTAATTAGGACTGGGGCAGTTGGAATAATACCCCAGTTAACTGCACTATTTACTCTGGTAAGAAAACTCAAAAATAGGTTTCAGCGTTTTTTCTAGCTGTAAGATTTCATTATTGAATAATTTTTTGTTAATAAATAATTTTTATTCAATTTTATAATATATCTACTCATATTTCAACGTCTCATATGTACTAAAATTCGTGTTATACTAAATGGGGGGGGAGGGGGGAATCATAGAATTTTTATTTATTTTATTGTCCTCTAGAAAATTTCATTTATCATGATGAAATTCCGAATGAATAAAATCCTGGCTATGAGCCTGGAGTGAAAGTTACATAATATGCATTTCGAAATCTCCATAAAATGCTGCTGAAGAATGGAGATACTGCTAGAAGGAGATTCTCGTGAAAATATAATCATAACGTTCACCTCAACTGGCATCGAGAATGGAAAGCACATTACTGTGAAATTGATTCAGGAGAAGGGGAAGAATAGCCTTTCGGGGAAACACTTGATGTGAACTGCTATTGAGATGGTAGCTCGTTTACGCTGTGAAGAAACAGCACAGCCGCCCCCCCCCCCTAACATGGCAATACATTAACAGTAAGATTGATTTTCTGGCTCCTCAGATAAAAGAGTAAGTTTTTGTGATGGATTTTTTTCAAACAAGATATTGATATTCAAACAAAAAATTATGATGAGAAAAATAGCGCGGAAAATTTTCAGTAGAAAAATATGATCTCTAGGTTGATTTCATTGTAAGTGCCCAGAACTCGTTACGTCGTTGAAAAAAAGGCAAAGTCTTGGAATACTTTCAATGTCTGCGCACTAAGCTCATTACTTGTTCGGCTCTCCGTTTAAATGATAATATCCGAGATTAATGTGATCATATGGATCTTTAAGTTTTGCTGCTGGAAAAGGCTGAGAAATTTCATATTTACTAAAATTAAACGACAGTTACGATGTCCATCCCTTTCTTTCGTTTACGACGTTCTCGTTTTGCATACAACGAGGCCATCATATCGCGAACGACCTATGAATAAGAATAGAATGGCTATTTAAATTACACGCCATTTTTACGGTCAATTTTACACCGGTCAGTAGAGAGAACTGATATTATGGAATACTCGAGCATATTAGATTGACGAGTAAGGATGTATCGGAGCTAACTGTAAAAACGTTTTCCGAGAATAAATCATAGCACGCTTTCGTGTCGATGGAAAACGCAGGCTAGATATCACTCGACAATAGTTCGACATTTCGTGATCACCGGAAAAGGAACAAATCACAATTATCGACGTCTGGTCGGGTAATTTAAAACGAAGACGGTTTAATGACGCGTACGAGATGACCTGGAATTCGAATCGTACAGCATGAAGAAATTAAATTCGTGCGCCACTAAGAAAAGGGTACACTTTCCATTAATCCGTCATCGATGGTGCTGAAGTGACGTGCCAAAGAGATGTGTGTTGCGTGGTATGTTTTGGAAACTGAGAATTTTGGAAATTGATGTAGGACTGGTAGGGCGACGCGGATAGTGGGGAATGCGATCGTTGGTCGTAGGAATTTAAATTAGATTTTTAAACGCGAATATTACCGAAGAGGTCCAACTCTGTACCAGTAAAACCAGAAGAACCGTTAGCACGATTATAGAGCGCTAGGGCTAGTTGGCGCGCGCCTCTTTGCAGTGAAAATTCTCGTCCGCTATGCACCTTGTACAACGGGTACACGTAGAACACGAAGACGATCGTTCAGTGATATAATTCCACATATACCGTTAACGCGATCCGCCTAAAGTAACCAAATTAACGCCGCCAAAGCGGTAAGCATCGCTGAAGAGAGCGGTTGAAAAGTGAAAAAAGACTGGATTTTTGATAACGACTCGTTCAAAGGTGGAATTAAATTTCCGGCGGCGTGTTCGTAGTACTATATTAAAAATAATTCTTCGAGGATCGATGAACCGGACAGCGCCCGGTGGCCGTGAACCACTCCGAGAGTACGGATTCGGGTACACGATGGCCACGGTAATGCAAAACTATTCGAAATGTACTTTCACTTCCATTCCGCCATTCGTGTAAGAGCATTACCTCATTATTCTACGTACGTTCGAACATTTAGTGGATATTTTTCTACGAATTCAGCATTCGTAAATCGTGTGAAATTAGCCGAACCCTGATTCCCGAAATCCAACATTTTTCTGCGTACGAAACGCGAAAACGAAATCACATTTCGTTGACCCGGATCGCGACTCCGGCCCAGTGAATGGTGCGAACTCGAAGCTCGATGTATGCTTAATAAATACGCGAATAAAGCGAACGGCTCGCTGTACCGTTAATTCCTATCGGTACGATGATAAAAACAAAAATATGACCGTACCAAGTGTCATATTGTTAATTGTATTGCTGGCACTTTTTTACGACGCAGGCATCTTCGAAACATTTTATCGTCGTAATTTTATTCGCACCGCTATTGCCGTTCATATCGGTTGCCACTTTTGTGAAAATACTGGTTTCAAATATATGTGCAAATCCGTTGTCGAAGAAGAGAAAGAGATTTCATTCGAGTGAGGTGAAGGAGCAAGAAAGGTGTTTACCGAGAGGGGGTAGGGGTCAAGTTTAACCAAGGACAGAAATGTTTTTCCAAGTCTCAAACGCATTGTTTCTCTACGAATGATTTTTATTTATTTATTCAGGTTTTTTTTAATAATAAAAAAAAAAATTTGGTAAGACATTCGTAAAAATAATAATTTTTGAAAAAAATTGGTTAAGTCTTTCTTGGTTTTCCATCTCGCCCCCCCCCATTTTTTGGTATTTCTTTTATATACTCATTACTTTTTCGGACAAGGTTTCGTTTTTTAAATATTTTTTAACATTTTTAGAATTTTTGGAATTTTTTCTTATTTTTTTGTTTTTAAATTTGATTAAATTTTCCAAATTTTTAAAATAAAAACTTTTTATGATTTTTTTTGCGTTTTTCAGTTTTAAAACATTTTCCTATTTTTTAAAAATTATGTAGTTGTTTTCCTATTTTTCCATGTAATTTGTTTTTGAATATATTCTGATTTTCCAAATTAAAAAACATCTCATTTTTTCAAGTTTTATTTTTAAATTTTTTCTTTAATTTGGAGATATTTACATTCTTTATTTTTTTTTCAATATTGATTTTTTTTTCATCTTTAAACATTTTTTGGAATTTTTTTCCAATTGTTTCCATTTTATTTGTTTTTGAATGTATATCAATTTTCAAAATAACAAAAAAAAAAATTTTAAAAGGGATCTAAATTTTTGTTTTTGACTGTTTTCAGTTTAAAATGTCGTTTTAAATTTTTGAATGTTTCTTTTATTTTTTTCCTTAATTTAAAAAAAAAATTTGTCTTAAATTTTTTTTTTTTAGTTTTCAACATTTTTGTAATTTTTTGTATTTTTTCATCCTATTTTTCCATATAATTTGTTTTTGAATACATTTCAACTTTCAAAATTTTAAAAATTGATAAATTTTTTTCCTTATTTCTAAGTTTTTGTTTTCAAATCTTTTCAGTTTTAAAAGCTTTTATTGTACATATGATACATGTGATATTTTTTTAGCTAAATTTGTTAACTATTACTGTCTCAATCTCTTACGATTGGAATATGCGTATTATTGTGATGACGATCCAAAAAGAGATGTGTGGATAGTATTCTTCAGAAGTAGGCATAGACGTGTTTTTTTTTCAACTTTTGAATATATCTTTTATCATTTTATCCCTGGACAGTTTTTTGTTTTTTGAATTTTTTTCAAGTACTTTTTTTTTCCACATGTTTTGAATTTATTTCAATTTTTAATTTTTATTTATTTAAAAAAAAATACTTGCTTTATCAGGTCGTTGCTTTAGAATCTTTTTCAATCAACAATTTTTTTTTTTGAAATTTGTTTCCTTTTGAAAAAATTTTTGGTTGAATTCTTCAGCTTTAAGAGTCGCACTCTCTTCTTAATGGAATGTTTTTGTAATAAGTGTACATGTACATGATATGCAAACCTCCAGAAAGAGGTGAAGATATGTGGGAACATGAAAATTGTAATGGTGTGAGCGAACTTTTTTTTTAATGAAATTTTCGATGGAATAAAAGGAAGGGGATCATAGGGGGGGGGGAGGTAGAGCTAAGTTACGCAAAACTAAAAGTCTGATATTGAAACGACAAATCGTTTTCAATATCTAAAATGGTTTACATTGAGAGACTTTAGCCCCACCAAAAATGTGTGTATTTTGGTATAAAAGAATCCTTTCCCTTATACACACAAATGTAAAAATTTTCGGCCGAAGCTACATTCGGATACCTTTGCCTGTGTTGGATAATCCTAGCTTCTTGGTGAATGCTTCGAAAGTTTCAAACCCAAGTCTGTTTCTTGTCCTTCAGGATTTCGATAAGGGATAATAATTTTCCGAATGGGAAATTGTTACAAAATATTCAAATGTCGGTAACATGGCATGGCTGCTTACGTTTTTCTTTTTGATTAGAAACATTTTTAATTTTCGTTTTTTTTTTCATGGTGCAAAAATTTTGGAATTTTTAGAAATTTTTTTCATTTTGACCAGTTTTTTTATTTTTGAATGATTTTTTTTTATTCATTTTTAAAACAAAGTAGAGAGCTTTTTTGCTGAATTTTTCAGCTATTGGAAATTTTTAAAACATCCAGTTATGTGACATGGGTGTTAGAGCAACATTTTGATTTTGAAAATTTTCTTATTCTTAAATTTTTTTATTTTCAGTATTTTTCAATTTAATTTTTTTTTTTAATTTTTGAAAATTATATAATGTTTTATATTTAATTTATTTATTTATACATTTAATATAAATTGATGCCATATACAGCCCAGAACTAGAAGCGTAATTTAGATGTGCTGCGAGAGAAAGTACAAAATTATGGTGTGGAGGAAGTTCAATAGGTTTAGTAAACTTATTGCCTTATTGGATAATTTTCCAGGGTATATTAGATTTGATGTTGGAAAAGTACGAGTTTCTATGGACGGTATATTTTGTACATTCTTGGGCAATATGGATGATCGTGATAAAACATTCCTTTTTTTTGCGAACGCAAATAGATTGTTTCTTAAGAAGGTAGCTGTGGATTGGGATTGAGGTTGATTCGATCCTTGCGAGTAAAGTGGCTGGGATATTTTCGGTCCTGTGAATAGCTTACAGTATTTTTGGATATTTTTCAAATTATAAAATTTTTTCAGTAAAATTTCGTTTTCGGAAATTATTACAAGGTTGAAGTCTCGAGGTATGTGCTCGCTTGATCACTTCGTTGCTCTCTCTCGACTGTCCTGATTTTACCCATACCTTGGATATTTCATTCGAAACCATGCACGTCGAAAAACGCCATTCGATGATCATTTTATAAGGCAATAAGTCACGCACGTATGGTTACACCCGACCATACTCAACACACGCTGTCATCGTTTCACCGACATATGCATCCGTCATTCGTTAAAAATGGAAAAAAACGGCGCGACGAAAATAAGTACATTCGTCTCCTTAAAAATCGTACCGAGTAATCAATTAAATATACCACCTCGGCGTCGAAACGCGTACATTAAAATTCCGTCGTCGAAACGACAACCGTATTGTGTGACGCGGCTGCGCGCCGTTCACGTTTATCGGAAGCGATACCAGGCCAACAACCTAGAGGACGACTACTAACCCAAATCCTAAACCAATGGTGCTCACGAAGGCGGCGGCGAATTTGCCAAAATAGTGAAAGTCGGGCTTTCGGCCGATACCGAAATTTCTTCGGGGAAATTCGATGACGTCGGCGCGCGCTCGATTGCGTGAGATTTTAGCGCGATTTCTAATCGGTTCTCACATGCGGAATTTTCTAGATGGTCGTCGACTGCAGGTACGCGCTGCGAAACAGGTGTACGCGACGATTTTGTGAATGGAAGTCGAACTCGTTCGATGGAATAGTTACTCTTGAACATTTTACCTAATATGATTGAAAGTTGTACGCGTGCGGATAAAGTGAAGGGTAGTGCGATCTAATCAATTATACGAATGGAAAATTCCACCTTCCATGATGACGTATATGGAGAACGTTCGAGTGAGACTCGAACTCGTTCCTTTTACGTTTATGCGATGATTTATACGATGGTTAATGATTTTCGGGATGAGCAATTTTTTTGTAATTGTGGAATGAAAGTAGAACGTTCGAATTTTATGAGTTTAATGGTACGATGGTGTAATTTTTTCTCCATATGAAATTTACGAATATCGCTAAGAAAAATAGCATTTTTTAATTTTTTCGCGAAGAAAGAGGGTTTCCTTTAAATTTCAAAAATACCCTCAGGCATATTCCTCGCACTTGAATAAATCCAAAATCTATTCATAGTATTCTTAAAAATTAAAATTACAAATAAAAGTAAAAACCAACACCCAAATGGCTATTAAAATTATCGAACAATAAATTACGATAAATAATCATCTTTCGATGAATCCAAAGCTTCAAGTAGTCTACATCTTATCGAGAAAACTAAATAAATAAGTAATTAAAAAATATCCATACGTAGATGACTTTCGAAGTACTTACTTGAAAATTAAAAAAATCAAATTTCATCCGAGATCTAAAAGAAAAATCACACTAGCCGCGCGTCAACGAACGTAAAAGCCGGATTTCGCGAAAAAAGAAAGAAAGGAAAAAATGTGCTCGAGAGAATGAAAAAAAAATGAAAAACCGAACGAGAAATGCGCACGGAAAACAAACTCAACTGGATTCTCTTCGAGGGTATCGTTCTAAAGATCGAAGTGAAGGCTAAATCCGCCTTGAACTTGTCTTTATATAGGATGACCTACTTTTTGGTTGATGTATAGAGAGAGGGAACTTGCACTCGGGTACCTGATGATATTTACATGCTTCTTACTAGTGAGACATCGAATACCTGACTGACTGCGAGTTGTTATACTGATTGCCACTGGCTAAGGTATCCGTGGAAGCCGGCCGGCCTAGCTTGTGCCCCGATTAACGATCTCATCGATTCTCCACTTTTCTCGTCGGTCTCGACGAAAAATCACGACGCGTCGGTGTTTTCTGCGGTCGGATTTTTTCGCGTATGGCTCGATTAGTAATGCGGAAAATGTCGGTTTCGATTATTTTGTTGGTCACGCTCGCGAGCCTCGTTTAGATTTGTTGATTTACGCGGCTTACGAATGATAGAAATCAGCGGCTACCGAAAATTTCTAGTATGGATTAGCCCGAGTTGGAGGCGGTAATTAGGATGCGATTAGAAAGGTGGCAGGGCGGAATAAGCGGTTGTTTTTCGCGTCGATAATTATCAACGTTTATGGAGTTTTAGCCTATTAATATAATAAGTAAATTTATGCGAATGTATGGATTTGCTTAATTGGGGAATAGGGTTTCACTGGCAAAGAACTTAACGAGTTAACGATGTCAACGGACTAGTTCTTGGAATTGGCCAAGACTTTGGGATTAGGCAAAGAATCGTCTAAAAAATAGAGTATGATGAGAAATAATTAGCAAAGGAGCCTGAAAAAAAGTGAATAAATAAAAATAATGAATAATAAATAAATTATGTCACTAGGGACATACACATGGATTCAATCCAATCTTCAAAAAATTGTTTTTTCCAAATGTATTAGAGGTGAGATGACAAGTTACGAGCAAAATATATTTGTTATATAATTACAAAAAAATTGAAGGAAATGAGCCCCAAATATATGCCTATGGACCATATGAACGCACCAAAGAGGGGTAGCTTGCCTCCTTGGTCTTTCAAGAGATTTTCATTTGGTGATTTTAGCTTCACACGACGAAATGTGCCATAAAACTTGGGCAGAAAATTGAAAATAATCACTTACATGTATATTTTTAATATTTTCGGTACATTAATGTGCCTATACATGATGAGCTAAGCGGTATTTAAATAAAATCACCATAAAGAGTTTCTGGATTTTCACAAGCTGGAAAAAATGGCTATATTTGAATTGATATAGTTTCTCCTATCAGTGATGCCCAGCCCCTCCCTTATCCCCTCCAATACCATCTATGATGTTGAGTTTACAATATGTAGTACGTTTTGTCATCAAAGTTCAGCTATTTGAGACTCCTCAAGTCATTCTCAAATTTTGATAATACACAATTATTTCGAGTCTAAGTTTCCGGTACAATGAATTTTCCTCCTCACTTCGAACGCATTTCTTCACAGCATCTCCCCCACTTACTTATTAGGAAGCTTTACTTTAAAAAAGTTTGTTATATGAAACCACGATGGGAAATTTTTGACCTTTCATTTACACCAGCAAATTTTTAGAATGATAACCCCTCTTTTCCCCTCTTCTTTTAGCATCACCCATATACTCATTACAAAAGCTGAACCTGAAATAAGTTTGTCGTGTGAAACTATAATGGGAAATTTTTGACCTTTCGTTTAGGCCACCAAATTTTCAGAATAACTCCTCTTTTCGCTTCCTCATATAACATCCACCAACTACTCATTAGGAAACTTTCATACCTTTATAATAGTAAATACGAGTAAATAATGAATAATTCCGGTATTTTCAGGTGAGTTTTTAATAAAAAGGATAGTTATTACAGTCTACCGACTTCAAATCTTTGCGTTACTAACCATTTGTAATAGTCTGGAAAATGCTTAACTTTTTGGTATACATGTTTTTTCCTACGCATAGCGCCGGTGAATATTCATGAAATTTGTTCAAAATTTGGTGAGATACTCTTCTTGCAAAATGCGAAATAGGTACATTTTTGTTTTTTCGATACACCTCAAAATAGTAAATCACTCAAATTTCGAAGGGGGCTGGGAAAGGGGCAAATAGCTCAAATTTTTCTTTTTTGATTTCGTGTGAAAAAGTGAGACACGGACACTAGGGTGGGTCGATTTTCACTTTTTTTGGAAACTTGAGTATGCACCTAGTTCAGTAGTTGCAAAATGATCCCAAAAGAATGTGAAAAAAATTTCAGCCCTCTAGGTTAATATTTACCCCTCCCATAATTCAGTCAAAGTTTGCAAATAAGCAACATTTTTTCAAAAAATTTGAAAACATTATGTTGGACGTATTAAATTTTTTGGGAGTTTAAGCATCATGTTTTGCCTTCCCAACTTCGAAAAATAAATAAAATGGCAATTTTTCCTCTATCCAGGGGTTCCAAAAATACTTATACTATATGCTAAAATACCCTATTTTACCTGTTTTTCCATTTTATTTAGTATCATTTATTTGCTAATAATTAATTAAATATTGTGTAAGAAGTAAGTAGCTGAGTACAATCATAAGGTATTCTTTAGTCTTTATGCTCAAACAATATAAATGTAGTAGTGCATTTTCATTATTAGGGGGTCCCAAAAATAGTCATTATATGAGTATAATTACAATTTACTATTTCAAGCTACCTAAGAATTATTCATACTTACAATATTCAATGATTCAATTTTTAAATAATCCCACAACTCTTTGCTTTATACCAGAACTCACAAAGCGTAGGTGGCTGTACATCGAGGGCCTCCGGCCAGTCGGGTAGTAGGCAAGAATTTGTTGAATAATTCAAATTTTAAAAGTTGCGTACAATGCCATTTTCAATAAATATATTTAGTGCGTGCTGAGATCAAAAATAGAGAAATTTTTGATTTCGAACGACCGATAAGTTTTGGCATATGGAAAGGAGCTTCCCAATCGTTTTACAGTCTAAATCTACAACGAGATGTCGTGGGGGCAGTTGATTTGGGTGAGTGAATAAATGAACCAATAAATGGAGTGTCCGAAAGCATTTTCCGATTTAATACTCATTCCGCAAGAAAAGTAATTCGCTACGCGATGCCATATGTCGCATTCAAAACAATTTTAAAATTTGAATTATTCAACAAATTCTTGCCTACTATACCCGACTGGCCGGAGGCCCTCGATGTACAGCCACCTACGCTTTGTGAGTTCTGGTATAAAGCAAAGAGTTGTGGGATTATTTAAAAATTGAATCATTGAATATTGTAAGTATGAATAATTCTTAGGTAGCTTGAAATAGTAAATTGTAATTATACTCATATAATGACTATTTTTGGGACCCCCTAATAATGAAAATGCACTACTACATTTATATTGTTTGAGCATAAAGACTAAAGAATACCTTATGATTGTACTCAGCTACTTACTTCTTACACAATATTTAATTAATTATTAGCAAATAAATGATACTAAATAAAATGGAAAAACAGGTAAAATAGGGTATTTTAGCATATAGTATAAGTATTTTTGGAACCCCTGGATAGAGGAAAAATTGCCATTTTATTTATTTTTCGAAGTTGGGAAGGCAAAACATGATGCTTAAACTCCCAAAAAATTTAATACGTCCAACATAATGTTTTCAAATTTTTTGAAAAAATGTTGCTTATTTGCAAACTTTGACTGAATTATGGGAGGGGTAAATATTAACCTAGAGGGCTGAAATTTTTTTCACATTCTTTTGGGATCATTTTGCAACTACTGAACTAGGTGCATACTCAATTTTCCAAAAAAAGTGAAAATCGACCCACCCTAACGGACACCAATAAATTCAAATTTCAGCTCTTCAAGTGTATTTGGGGGGGAGTTGAGCAAAATATAGCTGTTTGAGGGAGTTTTAAGTCATAAAATTTCTTGAATATTCTATATCTCCTCACCAAATCGACCTAGAAAAGTCAAAATTTGTATGCAGGATTAATTGATGACTAGAATATGTCCTCTTAAAATTGGGTCAAAATGTATCCAAAATGGCGAATCGTAAAAATTTGAGAATAATTTAAGGGGCCTCCAGTAACTATAATTTGAAAAATATGTATTCATATGATCATTGTTTGGGGAGAAGTACTATGTATTTTGTTCTAAATTTAACTTTTTATCTGGTTTCGGAAGGGATAGGGTAGGAGCTTTCAGACTTAGATGTGGCCTGTAGGCATGAAGAGATTAGCAACGTTATTTATACGGCTGAGGAAGCCCCAATTAAGAACTCAATTTCACTAATGTTGCATGGCTGCTTCCATTTTTTTTTTTTTTATATTTTAACGAAAATTGGTTAGTTTTTTCTTACCAGTTGGCAATACTGTTTTCTTTGTTTATTTTTTAATTTGTTTTTCTTTTCTCGCGGTATGCATGGTATACAACGCATGATGAAATTATTATACTGATTTCAACCTACAAGCTGAGTACAACGTGGTTGTAAAGCCACGTATAAATGATTGAGGATTTTTTCAATGCATTGTTTCGAATCAAAAAGCCCGAAAAAAGAACAACACCTTGAGAAATGAGGTAATAGTGATAATTAAGAAATCGCCTTTATTTTGGGTTACGTCCTCCTGAGGTTCTTCAGAATTGGCATTCCAGCTGGTGGAAAAATTCACGACCTATATCAACATCTACTTCATCACATTAGTGACATCACTGAGTTGAATATTAGCGTAAAAAATTAATTGCGAGTTTGTTCGATAATTTATATTTTTCACAACTCCTGGGTACCATCGAGCTTCTGCTAGTCAACAGCGTTATCGATACGCGGCGGTCTTTGAAAAACGTACACGTTTAATTTCCATCACTGATTTGGTATCATCGAAGCGGAAAAACGGGCCGGCCATTATAATAGCAAGCGTAGCATCGGATTTTTGCATCTTACCTCCGCGTATAAAAATATTGACCTTGTATGACTGAACTAGTTTACGTTTATAATACAAAACCGGGTCATTAACTGCACCTATGCTATCACGCAGTGCATCTAATAATCGTCGCGATTAGAGTAAAATAAACGTCGGAATGCAAGTGGGATGGGATGTTTCGAAAAAAAAGGCCGAAAATAGAATCGCAACCGTTCAGCTGAATATCGTAGCTCGTTAAAAAAATTGCCGGCGCCACCGCCGTTATACCTTTTCTGTTTCCGTGTTGCATTACAACATCGTTATTCAATTAAAAGATCTCCGGTTGCGCAGAGCGGGTTGAGGGACGAGGTATTCGAAAAAAATACCAGTATACCTTCGAAAGGTTAAAAAACACCGTTATGAATTTCAGGTATACCATTATACCGGCTGACGATGGTGTAACGCGAGACGATCCCTTATCGAAATATTTATGCTGTGGGTTCATCGGGTGGATGTAGAGGCGGGCTCAGGGCAAGGGCAGGTTTAAATATTGTAAACGCGTCGCAGTAAAATTCTTCATCTTTGCCGAGTGGTATTCTCGAATGTAAAATTGTTATTAATTAAATTATCGAGTAACGATGAGCTTAACGTATTAAAGAAGCAATCAGAGTTGCGATTAAATACAGTGAAAGCGATTTTACGTGCATTAACCCAATTTCTTTTTTGTCTTCTTTCTACTTTGTGTGATACATTATATATTTTGTTGATATTGTTGCACTGTTCGCCAATTATTGGATCGTTTAAATCTCTCTAGTTGTTATTTTGTATATTAATTATTCTCGTACCATGGAGGTATTTCTTTTTGGAGTTATATTTGTTAATTATAATTGGAAAATATGGATTGATTTTACGCATCTTTCGTACATAGTCGAGGAAAGTATCTCCGGTTTGTATTGGACCGCAGAAACATTATCGCACGATTTTGATGATGAGCTATGTAATTGTTAAACCAGCTGAGAATGCGATTGCACAGGCTGACCGCTCGGCCGGAGTGCAGACGAGCGACCAAATTAAAAAGTCCGTCGTCAATTATGCGATGTATTTTATGGCTAATTTTTTTATTTACTCTCGGCTATCGTCTGTGCGGGAATTTTTAAGAATTTTGCCGGCCGTAATTAACCACCGGGGAATGACGCGACGTGGTTAAGAAAGTGAAGAGAAACTGGCATATTTGTTTTGTACAGAACGTAATGAGGTAATTGCTCGACTTTGAAATTTTAAAATAGACTACTGTAGGTAATTAAAGTTGTCGTTGTAATGAAGGAGTGAAACGTGGAAAAATGCCTATTGCCAAAGGTTACGTTGTGGGCAATACAATAGACTTAAAGTTAACCTGAAAATTGCCCTTCAATTTGACTAAACTTCAGAGTTGTCTGTAACATTTAACTCCCCCTTTACAGCTGGACTACAGAGTACTTTTGCAGATTCATGCTTCTTGACTTCATTTTGATTGTAGTATAATTTTTAAAACGGGAACTAAATGGTAATTTGATCTTAGATTTGTCTTTAAAATTTAACTCAAACTTCATATCTTAATTCTCTCAAAATTCAACTTTTCACTCTACTTTGACCTAGGAGTTATTTTTTAAACTAGTATAGACTCTAAAAGGGTCAAGTTCAAGTTTCATTGGATGCTACAAGCACCGTGCTCTACGGCCATTTATAGCTCATTGTGCCACGCAACTCATTATCGCCTAGGTATCAAGAGCCCATAGGAGCCTCAGCTAATACTACAAAAACTCCTGTGCAGTTATGTGAATCGAGTTTCAAGCAGTGTCAATAAAAATCTCCTTATGTAGTGCCAACTTATACGACATCATGCAACTCTTATCATTAGGATTATATTCCTTTACATCTCAATCCTGCCAAATTTTGAGGCCTCAGATTAAGTACTTGAGGAATATAAAGTTGCAGCGCTCACAAAACTTTATGTTGATGAGTTATTACATATTATACCCGCGGCCAAGGTATGAAAAAAGGTTGAAGAAGGAAGGATTGATAATCGAGCAGCAGAGTGTGCTTTGGCACCAATGGAATAAATTGCTATCAGTGAAGCTGGACTTACCCCTGGTTGCAAAGCTGCCTCATGTAGCTACAGTTGCTCTGACATATACGAAGACTAAATACTTCTGGTAAGGAACAATGAGAAATAATGCCAGAGCTAGCTAAAGCAGCTCGGGTTTGCCAGACCCGTATTTGCCAGGTGTGAATCTTAGGAAAACTTGATTCCGTGGTTTTCTCCGAAATTTATTTTAGTCTCTTATTTCGACTCTTGGATCTTGGTTTTGGAAAAAATATGAAAAATTTCAAATTTTAGAATTTGTTTAATAAGACATAGGAAGTCATTCGAAGCGGAGTAATTTCTAATGTTGAACTCCAGCTTGATCCTTGAGTTCAAAAGACTTTGCAAATAGACTTTAAAGTAAAAACTCAGAGTCAGCCGAAAGTTGGACTTTCACCATGACCTGATTTTGCAGTCATCTCTAAAATTAACCTCAGTTGCATCCCTTGACTTGCGAACAACTCTCAAACTTGAAACCAGCTCCAGCGCTTGATTTCGGTGATGTCGATTACTTGACTTTAAAATGCAACCGAGCTGGGAGTGAGTCTGAAGAGTATAACCTTCACTTCAAACTGGCTTGAAAGTCGCTTTAAAAATTTTACCCCGAATCCAGCTCTTCATTCCTGAGCAATTCTCATAGTTGAAGCCCTTTCCACGTCCACTCTAGACTCCTGATCAGGTCTCAAACTTGATTCTAACTCTGGAGTTATTCTCGAAAGCTCAGAATTCCCACTGATTTCAAGGTCAATCTAAAGAACTTAACTAGATTCCCATTTAGCTATGAAGCAGTTCGTAAAGCTTGGGTTAAACTTTCGAATTAGCCCAAAAAACATGGCTTCCCTCATTTCGGAACAGTTCTCAAATTTAAAACCAACTGCGTTATTCAACTCTGAAGCAGTTTTTAAAGCTTTTCACTCCCACTGGCTTTCATGTTAATCTGCAATACTTGATTCTGATTCTCAGTTGACTGTACAGTGATTCTCGAAGCTCAAGTTCAGCCTGCGACCAACTCCAGAGTTCTCTGAAAAGTAACCTTTCTTCCAAATTAACTCCAAAATCTTTTCAAAAATTAACTCCGAGTCTAGCTCTTGTTCGGGAATAATTCTCAAACTTGAAACTAATTCCAGCATTTCACTCTGGAGAAGTTGTAAAAAGCTCCAAACTCTTATTAGTTTCAGTGTCAGTTTGAAAATTTGACGTCTACTCTGTCTCGGCCCAATTGTAGTATCAGTTTAGATTTTTTTAATACATACCGTTATTCGTTTTGATTTAATCATCGTTTAACTCCATGGGAGTTGTTACAACCTAACTGCAGTTTTGCTTTAACTACAAAATATTTCTTACAAATTTACTTCATCTACACCTTTAAATCTTTAGTAATTCTTAGAACTGGCCTTCTGGCTCTGATAAATTGTCACTCTGGGAAACTTCACTCTTAATTACTTCAACTCTAAAGCGATGCTAGTTTTAGAGTTAGTTTGGAGTTATTTTGACTGCAAATTTGGAACAGCTTCGAGTCTTTATTTTAGAACAATTTTCAGATTCGTCTTTCACAGCGATTTTGCGAGAGAGTTATTAATATTATGTGTAAAACTTGACCTATGACATTACTTGTCTCCGAAGTTGTTATAAAAGACTTGACATTTCAATCTGACTTAATATGAACACGAATATGGATTCGAAATTGATTTTGAGCCATTTTGATTCCAAACCCAAAGAATTTTTGTATTCTCAAATAATACACGTGTTTATTCTTCAAAATAATTGCGTATAATTGGCTCACCGAGCAGTAACACATGCTTCGTAAAATAATTTTATTGAACGAATCTTATCGAATTATGGAAGTCGTTCTTCCTTGGAGAAAAAAATGAAATGAAATGTACAACAAAACAAAATAGGAAAAAACGTGACCTACGCATCAGTTTCGTTTTCTGCGCATGCGCGAGGTACCACTGTTCTGTTGAACGCGTCGAGCGAAGGTTGTGTTTTGCTGCGTTCGTTAATCTTAATTTTGCGGTAAAAGATGAAGGAATGGTTGAATTTTAATTTAATAATCTATGAATAACTCATGTTGTAATCGCGATAGTTGATTTTCATCAGTGGTTTTTAAAATCGAGATTCTCGATTCTCAGAAACAAAGATAGAAAATTAAGAAAGGAAATAATTTGTAATAAAAAATATCTCCGTGCTCTCAGATTTGTCTGGTTGCAAAAAAAAGAACATACTAGTACGTACAATCATCTGGTGTAATTACTACGAAGAAAACCTATTTTTACAACAATGTACAATCGATTCAGTTTCATTTTTTCTCGATTTCGAACGCATTCCTGGTCAATTAACGTAGGCGTAAAATTAAAAACGGCGCAGCGACGAGACGCGCGTATTTATACGTTACCTCGTCGACAGAATTAATTTCCTTAGATTTTTACGATTGCTAACAACGACGCTTATATATTTTTTCATCTTTTCACACGGAGTAAATAATACATGAAAATTAAACTTATAGGGATCATTATAAAATTCCAGACTGTTCTTCCAACCTCACATATTTTTACTGTAGGGGAAAGTAAAACATTAACTTTCCATTACGCGGCGGCTATCGATGATGGAGCCGGTGTAGGTTATATAGTCGTCCTTTTCTTATCACAATTCCAGTAATGTTATTGGTAATCTTTAACGATTTTATTTTTTCCCTTCTCACATGTCGAGTATTGTCGGATTATTTGGTTTGGAGAATAGATTGCGATCAAAAGTTCATTTGTTTGCAGAGCGCGATGCGTGGTCAATTTTAATAAATTTCATTGTCGGACGATTTCATACAATATAGACAAGTGAGAGATGCGTTTTGCGTTGACAAATTAGCACGTACGATTCACCGTTACACATTCGCGGCGATATGCAACTGGTTTTGGCGAGTTGGTATTTTATGTAACGCGCGCAATACGCGATACGGGCGTAAGCGACCGATATTATCGATTATCGAAACGCATACGGTTTTTATAACTTTCTACGACGCGGTTAAATCCAAAAAATCGCTTTCTAGGTCGTCCATCGGGAGTACATGTGATTTCGCGAAATGGGCAAGGTCAGGGGTTATAATGCGTCCCGTTGAAGGAATCTGAAATTGGAATTATTATAAACTACCGTTACGCTAATAATGTAATATTTTACGAACCGGTTGGACGTTAGATGGTGGTAATTTCGAGTGTGTAGTGTTAATCGACATGTATCTACGAAATAATAAGAAAATGCGCTCATTGTTCTCTGCGCTTTAATATATACGTGATGCTCTCGCGTATACCCATGATCTTTTTGTAATAAGGATAAATCTAACTTCCTGTTCCAGATTTTTCATCGTTTGTTTTCAACAGTGTAATTTGTTTGTGTGTTGGAAGAAAACACACAGCGGCGCACAAGTTAACGGTATGCACATCAAACTGGTTGCTAATTTGTTACGAAAAAAGAAAAAAAATGGCATTATGTTGACTTAATTATCGTTTTGTGCGCGGTCTTAATGAAGCGTTGGTAACGCATAGGGCGTCGCAGCAATCGATGTAAAATTTATTCGATTGTCGAAGGCGATGTCGTAATTGAATCGTGTTGCCGAATTGATTGAGGAGTAAGGAATACGTGTGAAAATGATTTGAGATTTTTTCAGTAAATCGCATTTTGAAAGTTGATGATTATTCGAAAAATTTTTAACCATTGAAAATTGTCATGTGTTCGAAAAAATCCTTATGTACTAGGGTTGAAAAAAAATTAATATAATTTTTTTTTTTAATTATACTGCCTTGAAACCCAACATGGATTTTCAATTGTTACAATTTTTTTCAGTTTTACGAAATTATGTAATTATTATTATTCTTTTTTTTTTTTCAATTTTGGTATCTAATATGGATTTATGTTTCATAAAAATTTCCATCTCAAACTTTAAAAAAGTTTTCTTACCTTAGTTTTTTTGATTTCTTTCATCATTATCCCGGAATCCTAGTACATTTTTTTCGTAAGATGCTCAAAATATTGATGTTGTAAATTCTTCTATTGACATGCTATTACCTTATATATCCTCTCCACAATACGAGTATTTCATCTTTTCTCATCTAACTTTTGCAACTTGATTTTTTTTTTTCATTAATAAATTTGAGTGTTAAAGCGAATTGTGAAGCTCAGCATTTCAACATTTTGACTTTTTTTCAAGTAGTATACTCATGTTTTTTTATTTTTGTGTATTTTTTATTTTATTTTATAATCAATGTTTTCGGTCGTTTTTCACTCGAATTATCTTAAAATTTTCATTTAATAATTATTTCTTGTTAACATTTTGAAAATCAAAGAAAAAAGTACAAAAAATAGACTTACTTCAATTTTGAAAGTGATCTAGTTACTACTGTTCATCGACTCCTCATACACAAATTAATTTCGAAGTCAACTTTGGATTGTAATTCAAGTTAGCTTAGGTCCAAAAAAAGTCAAAATTATAGAAGCTCTTGAACACGCTAAAAATGGTTTTAAACTGTGAATAATGATCTACCTCCCCTCCCTTCCAAAAAAAAAATATCGCTGAAAGTTTTTCACATGCTTGCTTCGTTAGAGAAGTTGATCCCCCTCACACTCCTTTCGCTGTTAAATGGGGAAAGAGGGCTCCTACGACAAAAATGATAAAATAATAAAGTATTCTCTCACTTCTAAGTATATTAGCTGTTCATGCTTTTTTTTTATTTGACTTGATAGAAAGCTCCGAAAGTTCATTACAAATGTATATATCTACTTATTTTTATTTTCTCGATTTGGGTCTCTCCTGATAAGATAGTGAAAACGGCCCTTGACCCAAATTCGGTCACAAGTGGTCCTAAATGTTGCCCTCGATGAAAAAACTCCCCAAAAAAATTTTTGACCTCCCACCCCACCCCTTCCTGAGAAATCGACTCCCATATGTCGAAAATTCAATATTTTTTAACTCTGGATGGGATGGATGAAAAATTTTGAAAATTTCGCTATTGATAGGCATTATATAAGTACATTTGTGAAAATTTTTTCAAATTTTTCGATTCATATTTTCTCGAATTTTTTAGGCTTTGAAATTTTCGAAAAATTGTAAAAATTTTTTTTGAGGGGGTACATGGCTGAATTTTTTTTCATAATTAGCTCGTACTCTAAGGTACAACATGATAATATTTTCAACCCCCCGAAGGGGGGTGGAAGTTGGTCAAAAAAAATGAAATGTGTAACAAGAACGTCTCCTAAATTCACTTTTTTGCATTTTTTTTGCGAACAACGCGTTTTAGAGATCGTAATATGACCGGACTATTATAGGTACTACTTTAACTTCACCATCATTATTTGGAATTTTATTTATTCTTATTGTGAAATCCACAATCAGAAGTTTGTCACAATAGTCGAAAAGTAACTCGCCTTCATTCCCAATGTTCATTTTCTATTTTTTTTTCATTTTTTTTTCTTGTTTAGTCCTTACTGATTTTGCGATAGTGTAATACATAATAATTATTAGTATTAGGAGCAACTTTGTAGTCCCCTATCTCTTCCCCTAATGGGTATACGAAAAAAATTATAAGACCCTTTCTTGTAGAGAATTTAATGAGAAACATTTTATTACTATACTACTTTTTCTCTAAAACGCGTTGTTCGCAAAAAAAATGCAAAAAAGTGAATTTAGGAGACGTTCTTGTTACACATTTCATTTTTTTTGACCAACTTCCACCCCCTTCGGGGGTTGAAAATATTATCATGTTGTACCTTAGAGTACGAGCTAATTATGGAAAAAAATTCAGCCATGTACCCCCTCAAAAAAAATTTTTACAATTTTTTGAAAATTTCAAAGCCTAAAAAATTCGAGAAAATATGAATCGAAAAATTTGAAAAAATTTCCACAAATGTACTTATATAATGCCTATCAATAGTGAAATTTTCAAAATTTTTCATCCATCCCATCCAGAGTTAAAAAATATTGAATTTTCGACATATGGGAGTCGATTTCTCAGGAAGGGGTGGGGTGGGAGGTCAAAAATTTTTTTGGGGAGTTTTTTCATCGAGGGCAACATTTAGGACCACTTGTGACCGAATTTGGGTCAAGGGCCGTTTTCACTATCTTATCAGGAGAGACCCTTTAATATTCAAGATATTGAGTTGATTTTTATTCCATTATTAGTGAGATTTCTAAAAAAATCATTCTCTACGATTCATTTGTACAGTTCTGCTAGTCGTGCGTGAACGAATGATATGCTAATTATTTTTTATTTTACTGAATGTTAGGCGTTCATCAGCGATTCATATGCTAAATATTAATAATTCGTTTGAACCTCCCTATCAAGCGTGAGGTTTTCGCGAACGATTCATTTCAGGAAATTGTTGTATCCATTCAAAACTCACTCTGAACATGGTGTTGTTCGCGAACGACTAATTTGAAAAATGTTGATATTCGTCTGAAATTTATATCAAATACGAGTTGTCGCGAACGATTCGCGTTCAATGTGATTTTCAAACAAATATCAACATTTTAGAAATGAGTCATTTGCTAACGATTTGTGTTCAATGTGATTCTCGAACAAAATGTACTGTATAATATGTTTCAAAAATTCAAACAACATTTCGTGAAAGAATCATTCACGAATGACGTGCACACTATGGCTAATAGATATCTTGCTTCTATTTGTGTGTACATAGCAAATAAATGAACGAAAAATACCATTTTGAGCATATTATACATACATTAGGATGGAGTGAAAAAAAAACATATCTTGGATTTCGATCAAATTCGGTGAGGTGGTTTACTTTAAGTGGGAGACATCCTAAAAAAAATTTGAGCCGCTTAGGTGAAAGGTAAGGGGAGCAGGAGGTCCTCAAAGTGCACCTCCTTTTGAAAGAAACTTTATTTTTTGTGTTTTTTAACCAGTCAAAATGGTGTGAGAAACCGTTTTTAGCATTTAAAAGATGCAATTTGAATTTCTGCATCTTCCTGGACCACGGCCATCCTTCTTTAACCAAAACTCAAACTGTTACAAGGGATTCGAAAAGTTACGGATCGCGATATTTCAATATTATGAAATTTTCGTCGACTCAGCATCAAACGTTGAAGGTTTTTTTAGGGTTTTTGCTGTAGCAAGCAAAAACCCTATTGCAATCACTTTTTTCAGTCTTCTGACCACAGATCAAATCTTTAAGGATCAAATAAACAATTGCGCCATCTAACGGACAAATGGTAGTAACGAAAAATATGGAATTACCCGTAATTATTGGTCTATGTTTCTTATTTCTTCAATTATTTTTCAACTTATTTTGTGTTTCTGTTTCGTTGATTTGTTATTCAGTTCATTAATATAATGAAAAAAGAAAAACATTCGAATTCGAAAACAAAAAAATTTGAATTCTTCAACTTCATTAATAAGTATTAGAAATTTTGAATTAGAACATGAAAAGAGATAGGTTTGAAAATGGAACATGTACCTATCAAAATTCAACTAACTTTGACATAAGAAATGAAATAAATTGATTTTAAATTAAACAAATTGAATTAAAATTATTTCAAAAAATCAAAATATAAAACTTGAATTAAAAAATATTATTATTAAAATGACCGAGAAAATTGTATAGTTTTTATTATACAAACCCTTAAAATTTAAAATAATTATGCTTTAAGTTTGACTTTAAAATGAATTTGTCGATGTTCATTCTTCCATTCGGTAAGTTACCGAAATCACGTAACGTGAATAACGTAATATTACCAAGCTCATATTATAAAGTAGTGATTAGTAGTCTGTGACATTATAGCAAAAACCCTATTACCAGGTCCAGCGGACCTCCCTTGTTCTGATGCTGAAAACAAATACTGTATCTTTATGAGGACAAAAATGTTATTTTTAGAGCTTTGAAGATCGTTACAAAGTATTTCCTCAAGTTTAGAAGAATAAAAAAAAGTTAATTGTAATGAGATGGAAATTCTTGGCAAATTGAATTTATTCCAGGTTTTGCTTTGATTTTTTTTTGTATGAATTTTTAGCAAATTTTGATATCATTTGTTTTCAGTTCACTCGTTTGTTTTGTATTTGATTTTGAGGCGAATGAATGAAGAAATTTTCCATTCAGTCGATGTTTCATCTCGTGCATTCTTGACCGTAGTAACGTTTGACCTTTACATACAGAAAGGCAGTCACGACAAGACACCATCTCGCGTGGCTTCCCTATTTACCTATATTTTTCACGTTGGCGCGTATAATGTGGTCGTGCGAAAGCCCACTGAACGGAGTTTTCGCGTATTCGCGTACATCGAAGACTCGACCCTATTTCCGGTCACGATATTTAGGAAAAATTCGAGCGACATTCGGTGAGAGCGCGATCGCGTCGTCCACGCAATATTTGACAGGCGACGTGTTCGCGTTGACGTATCGGTCTAGAAAGGAGGAGAAAAAAATCACGGTGGCGGTTTTTGTTTTTTTCGTGCGAAGAAAAAAAATTGATCTCTCTCGATGCTCGATGTGGAAAGACACCGGCGCGGTATACGTGACCGCGTAAGTCTACTGGACATATCGACGACCTATTCAGAAACGAAGGGACGTGGCGATGATATTGGAACGGCATGGTTGAGGTTAACATAAGTAGAACTCGATTATCCGTTTCGTTTATCTTACGTTGATTTCACAACCAGTTACGTGTCGAACAAAAGCGATATTTTTTGCTTTCTTGGATGGACGGCGCGCCGCGTGCCGCGTACATGAAAATGTCGTCGGTCGTACGTTGATATAACGTAGGAATTGGATTTATACGTGGTATGTGCGTTCGATGTTGGATGTGTGAAAAATGGAAATAGGTTAAAAGTTTACCCATTCGACCATTTGCATTCTCGAACGCATTACCGGCGTAACAGTTAATCAGTCACGAAAATCGACGATCGCGACCAACTCGACGCCGAATACCGGGACGGTGGAATCTGGTAATTGATACGGGGTGCCGAACGTTTACGCGGATACCGTTAACATGTGCTCTATTAATTACTTTCGTCGTCATCGAATTAAAGAGAGAAACTCCGAAGTGTATTATAGCCTGGCGCGTCGATTATATAAAAGATATACTGCTATTCGAAATCTAGTATTAATGAAGTCCTTTAAGATTCAACATTTCAAGAGCCTATCCTCTCGAGTGTGGCTTTATCAATGCCTAAGAAAACCCCTACTTCGGTTTATTAGCTCAACGGGACTTTTGTACTTGCTTCGTACTTTTAAACGGTATTCAACTCGAACCCTTTTTTTTTTTCGTTACTTTGAATTTTTACGTTGAAAAATTCAACGAAAATAAACAAGCGTTGATTAATCCGCCGAGTGATATCTCTTTGAAGTCTGTTCCAAGTTTTAAGATCCGCATTTCGAGATGTCCACTCAGTTACTTTTGAAATGCGTAACTTGATTACTTTTTGTAGCTATATTCGTAAAAATTTGTATTTTACTTTTTTTTGTCTCGCTTGGCTAATTAGAAAAAGGAATATACTTCTTGATATTTTTGAAATTTTTTTTTATCAGTAGAATTTGATTTCTATAATTTTATTTTGTGTTACTAAAAAGAAGTGTGGAGTAGGTGAGCCAAAAAATACCATTAGTGAAGTTCAAAAAATTGTCAAATATCATTATCTTGAAGTCTAAGCTGTTTCCTTCGAAAATTTCAATGCCTGTATATTGAATTCGTAATTTGAAAACTGATAAAGACGGAATATCAAGAAACATCTGAGGACATGAAGTTTTAGTATTTTTGTTATATTTTTTGAAAGTATACAAACTAGCACAACATTTTTTTTTTATCCGTTTACTCAATTTTAACTGAAAAATGATAGCTATTTGTAAAACAGAAACAAAGTAGGTGACATCTAGCGGTCGTTTTTCGAACCGTCTGAAAAGTGATATTGTACTCGTTTTTTATCTTGATAATATAAAAATGGATTATTTGGGACTTTGTGAATAAAAACGAATGTTGAGTTTTTAAAATTGTTGCAAATTGTAAATTATTAATTAATTTTCAGTATTCCTAGTAATTAAAAAAGTCAGTATAAAAAAAAAGTAAGCAGCCATGCCGCATTACTGGAGCTTGTTTTGATTTACTAATAACCTTGCTTAACCGTTCATGACTATAGGTCACACCCAATAACAAGTCTGAAAACCCCTACCCTATCCTTTCCAAAAACACTTAAGAAGTTGAATTTGGCACAAATGTAGTATTTCTTGCTACGAAATAATCATGTGAACACATATTTCTCAAATTATAACTATTTGAGGGTGCTCAAATTATCTTCAAATCTTGATAATCCGCCATTTTGAATCCATTTTGACTCAATGACTAAACAATAATTGTTAAAAATGGAGAAATTCTGAGAAAAAAAACAATAACAACAAAAGATATCATGAAAAAAAGAAAAAATTTTAAGATTTCTAAGAAGAAATCTAGAGAAATGGATTAATGTTGCAAAATGAGAACCAAAAAATTAAAAAAAAAAAAAACAAAACAAAAAAAAAATCAGAAATACCAGATTTGAAAAAATAAAGGAAAAATTAAAACCCTACTGATACCTTTGAATGAGAAAAAAAGGCGATGAAATATTCAAAAATTAAAAACGAAGCAGTTAAAGAATTTTCAAATGACGAAAAAACAATAATTTTTAAGTTATTTTTAAATATTCAATTTAAAAATAAATAAAATCAAAAATATTTCGTAGGATTTTTTTTTTTATTGATAATGAAAAATGTTGTCATCATTCAAATCACTGAATACTTTATCAGTTTCCAATTTTTTAGCATTATTTTGAAATGAGTTTAAACCACACATATTAATTTTAATGAAATCTCAGTTTTCATTAATATTGTTCATTAACAATACCGAGTTTCAACTTTTCAAATGGCGACATTACTGTTCCTAGTGTAGCCGAAATTCACGAAATACAGCCCATCTGATTTGGGAAGGAGGGGTCTGGAGAGAAGGTTCTTCGTATCTTCGTGTTTGGCAAATGTCCAACTTCTTTATATACAGGGTGTTTCTGGGTATTAGTAAAAGATTTTAGGCAGTGAGTAGGCAACGCATACTGAGCCTATGTATGTATGTTTGCCTTACCCCTGACTCGTAAAGGCTGATTTACACTGATTGAAAGATTTTTTCAGTTTCGTATATGTTTTTCATGCGAGGGTAGCTCGAGAACGAAAATAGGTAGAGATTTGAAATTTGTTCGAAGGCAACAAGAATTTTACGTAGGTTGTCGTGGTGTCGTAAATTTGCGTATAGTGGAAAAGGGAAACAAGTAGTTGATGAGATATCGAGAAAAACATAATATAGCAAAACCTTCAGTTTTCATAATTTTTATTGAATTATTCAAAAATTTATTCTCATGGCCCATCAGTTGAGTGGACTTTATTAGAAGAGAAAATTTTGCTCTTTTCAATACCGCAAACCGCATCTCTCTATTTTATTCAGATGAAAATTTACAAACATTTGAATTCTCAGGAATAACGAAACTTTTTTCTTGAATAAATTTTCTCAATTTTTATTTTCATCAAGTTATTCAATAAATTGTTCTCATGACCCACGTCATGCTCTTTTTGCCTAATATATGTGTTAATTCACAAGTTTTTGTATTTTCTTTCGTCTTTGAAAATTCTAAATTTACGTTCACAGATGATGTTGAAGAGGAAGAAGAGCTATTCTCCTAAAAAATTGGTGTCCAAAATGAAGGTTGAAAAAAATTTTTAAATGTGGTTTCATAAGACAGAGTAAGCATAACTGAACAATATACTCAGGAAAAAAATTAGAAAATTTGGTTACTTCTAGTTACTCTGCCTTCTTTACGAAGTTATTGAAGTTGTCATTTTTTATCATGAGGCTCGAATAGACAGTCTTAGAATTTTCATCGTACGTTGTAGCGAAGCTCGCTTATTTCCTCTTGAAATCGAACCGTTGACCATTCAATTAGGATGAAAATCTCGCCGAAGTTTTTAGGGCGTAACAGCTAATAACGACGCATGCAACTTAAGTTCGAAAACAATTAGCGCAATGTGTAATTAAATTAGCTTGTTCAAATAGCTTGGCAATAAAATGTAAACGCCGGGTAAAATAAACAATGTGTGAATAAGTAGGTTATTTTTGAAAATGGAAGAATTTTATCCCATAGATGTTACACGATAATTATAACGTTGCTTTTGAAATAATGTCGCGCACAAGAGGCGCGCGAAGCCCGCCTCGATGGATACCGTGGGTATTTCGTACGCGTGCATGATGAGTATGCTCGCTTTAATCGATTGCATTTATAACCTGAGCAACTATATAATGTTGTGCTTGATGTGTTATTAACATTTCCTACCCGGTGTGTAGTATTTTTCCGCAATTGTTCGGTATCTTATGTGGATCTTTTCTTTCCCTGGGTCTACTTTTATTGTGAAACTTCAAGGTATAAGGTTAATTGAGCTTTGTTGTTGCTGCTGTTGTTGTTGTTGTTGTTGATGATGATGATGATGATGGGTGTTTTGAATTCTCGCGTTTCTAGGTTTACAAGTACGTAATTTATTGACGATTTACACAGGAATTCGTTTTTTTGACGCTGCAGGTGTTGAACATAATTGTTTATTTTGTACTTCATTATGAAAATACAATTTGAGAGTTTCTGAAGGATTTTTCGTTTTTTATTTAAAAATAATAATAAATGAAATCGGTTAGAATTATAGTATTTACTGTTGATCAATTTATACGAAATAAAATTAATTTATGAAATTACGAGAATAAATTCCAATTCATAAACGGTGAAAATTTATTTATTTATTACTAATGAGTGGTATGAGAAAACGAGAAAGAATTTTTGTGAGTAATGAATGAAACAAGTGTCAGTAAAATCTAAAACAAGTGTTCCAAAATAATATAGATAATATAATGTACAAATGGAAAAATTTTCGAAAATTAAAAAAATCAACTTAAAAAGTCTAATAATAAATGGTTAATCAAAATTAAAAAAATCGAAGACCGAAAACATTTTTTTCAATTTTTTGAGGGCTTTCTAAAAGTAAACTTCACTTATGAGTTCCTCGAGTTTTTTCTTTCTCTTTTTTTCATAGTTGTTATGCGATAACTTGTAGGAAAGTGAAGAAATCGACTCGAAAATTGAAGCTACTCTTTTTCTACGGTTATAACTTGAAGTAAAAATTAGGATTGACTTCGAAGCTGGAAGATGAATAAAGTGAGAAAAGATTGCGCTATTGTTTAATTTTATGATGGATACATTAATCCTGATATGATCTTTTGAAGTTCATATTTTTAAGGAGTCATTTTTTTGTAGTCTCTTCGATGATAAATTAAATTAGTGATGTGACATTAGATTCAGATGTGTTGATTGGTAAATTGAATAAATTCTGAGGTATCTTTCAATCTTCAAGAATTGAGTTGTCCACGAACTATTCTATGAAAAAAGAATTTACCATCAATGATGCATTTCGTTCACGATTGATTCATTATTTGAGGAAAGCTTTTAAAGTTCGAAGAATGAGCAGCTTGTGAACGAATCAATGAAGAAAGATTAAGAATTCATCGTTCACCTGCATTCAACTACTCTGTTAGAGAATTCATTACTTGAGGTGAACTTTTGAAATACGTAATTAAATAAAATGAAATTTACAGTCGATCGTACATCTATACGCAGTAATTTCGTTCGCAAACGATTCGTACTATAATGCAAACTTCCAAAATTCAGAAAATTAGTGGTTCACGAATGATTCAATGAAGTATCATCTCCACCCAGTTTTATCAATTACATCTTCTGTATTCAATAATTTCGTTCACGAACGATTCGTTACTTGAGGCGAACTCTCCAAGTTCAAAGAATGAGTCATTTATGAACTATTCAATAAAAAAATATTTGCAGTCGGTTGCACAGCTCAATTCAGTTTTTCGTTCGCGAACGATTCGTTAACCAAGGTGAAGTTTCAAAGTTCTAAGAATGAGTCGTTCATGAACGATTTAATGAAAAAAGACTGCCAGTCGATCGTATATCTCTATTTAGTAATTTCGTTCGCGAACGATTCGTACTCTAATGCGAGGTTCGAAAAATTAGTCGTTCACGAATGATTCGTTACCTGAGGCAAACTCTCCAAGTTTAAAGAATGAGTCGTTTTGAGCGAAAAAGTATTCACAGGTACTCGTACCACTACATTCTATGTTTCGTTCGCGAACGATTCATATCCTAGGGCAAACTTTCAAGGTTCAAAAAATTAATAATCCACAAATGACTCAATGAAGTATCATTTTCAATCGGTGTTACTACTTACATCTGCATTCAATCATTTCGTTTGCGAGCGATTTGTTATACCTGAGGCGAACTCTTCAATTTTTAAAGATTCGTTCATGAATAATTCAATAAAAAAATATTTATAGTTAGTCGTACAGCTGTATCGGTAATTTCATTTGCGAATCATTCGTTACCTAAGTTTAATTTTCAAAACTAGAAGAATGAGTCTGTTATGAACAATTGAATGAAGAAACATTCGTAGTGAGTCTTACATGCTTCGTTACTAATTATTTCTGTGTTCACTATTCACGTTCACAAATGATTCTTTTCAAATTTGAAGGAATGAGTGATTCATGAACTATTCTTTACAAAAAGATTCACATTTAGTCTTATTTCTATATTCAGTAATTTTCATTTCGTTCGCGAACGATTGCTTACTTGTGGTCAACTCTTCAAGTTCAAAGAATGAGTCGTTTGTGAATGACCCAATGAAGAAATATTTGCGGTCACTAGTATATCTATGTACATTAATTTCGTTCTGAAACGAATCGTTACTTGAGGTGAACCTTAAAAGTTGGAAAAATCAGCATTCATTAATATCGTTCGCGAATGATTTGATCATAGATGTTCTGATAATATGTGAGGGAAATTGTGATTTTAATTTTTTAGTCACTTTAAGTATCTCCACGATCTAAAATCGTATTGAATGATAATTATCAAAAATAGAAATCAAATAGAGAAAAAGTATAAATAATTGTATTAATGAATTTCCACCTTTAGATTTTTCTGGACTTGTATTTCTATATTTGTGGAAATATTAATCAAGGTATTTAACTCCCACTTAGATGGTTCGAAGTGGAGTTACTTGATCCCCTCCCTGCTATCTTTGTTTTGAATATTTTCCTCGTTCTTTATTCTTTTTTCACTTTAATTTTACCCACTCGATTTTTTTTTGTATGACGGTTTTTCTCATGTCTTGTAATTTCATTATTTCTTTTTTTAATTTTTTTTTTTTTATGAAACCTTGATAATATGTAGTTCTTACCAGATGTATAAATTTCACGGTAATAGGAAAAAAATTATTTTCCATCATTTTTTAAACCATAGATGAAGTGACCTTATTACGGTTCAAGCCAACGTCTCGCTGTAAAAATCGAACGCGATGTATAAATTATGAACGATGACAAGTGGTGCATTATTGTGTACTTTTTTCATAAATAAATAGCAAATACCACATTTTATATTCATATCGCAAAAAAAAAAAAAAAAAAAAAAAAAAACATTTAAACCGAAATTGAATAGATCGATACGCTCGAAGATTCGGTCGACGTCGACAATAAACAGAAATTATCATCGGTGGCGAACCGTCTGTGCATTGTATGCGTCATCTCGAACACTTCGCCGTTAATTACGGCGTGGCGTCGGTTATATCCGTGATTAGGTATGCCGGCTCGGTTTTTACACTCGTTCGTAATATCAAACAATGACACAGCGACCGATCTCATCGCAGATGCTGGATAAATCGAAGAAACAATTTTTTTCCTCGCGTTACCGCGAAATAGATAATTTTAATTTAACAAAAGTGAAATGAATACTTTCTCCGGTACGAGTCATCGCAATTCATCGGATATTTCGCCAATGAATTCGGTAATACCTTCGATAAATATCGAAGCCCAGTGCCCGAACGACTTGTTATCGCTGGCAGGCTGCTCCTGCATTCTGGGTGTCTTATTTATGATGATTTTATAGGTGGAGTGTTCGCGTCGATTGTTTTTTCGCATATTCCTCATGACCGTGGTCGCGATGAATGTACCGAAGGCTAGAATGGAGAGTAGCAACAGAGACATTTGCAGAGCGTTTCGACCCGTTGGTGGCGGCTTAGGTGGTGTTTTCTTGTTGCGTCGTCCAGGACGTGTGAATTGTCTGCGTACGATAGTAGGTTGCGGTTTCGAGGGTCTTTTTGTATCTGCGAACAGTTGTGATGTATAGTAGGATACATTATGCGGATATGGATTTAGGTACTGTTTGTCTTACTTTTTAACATCTTACTAATACGGAGTAACCTCGATCTAGGTAATTCGTGGAGCACGGATTTTTCGTATTTCGATAACACCATACCTTCGTATTCCGTGTACTGGTGACAGGTGCCTTGGAATTTCTTAACGACAATATAATCGATTAATGGATGCGGTTTCAAATAAGGAAGTCCTTTAGGTGCTGATTGTTTAAATGAAAATAATAAAGGTACTCACTTTTTCAACATTCAAGCATAAATCATTTTCGAAAGAATCCATCGATGTGAGAATTGAATGAGAGCTCGAAATCAAAATATTATAGTACGCGTAACACGCCAGATATTATACTAAAATATTTTAACTTTTTCCATCTTCATCCAGCACGAAGTGTGATGTATTAGTCGCGCTTTATAGTTCCTAAAAATACAAGTGTCATGTGACGAAGCAATTACCATTTAATTGTTCGTCTCGGTGGAACCCATTATTCTTGAATCTGATGACATATGGAAAACAAAGCAGAGAGCTGATTCTCTTTTTTTCCTTTATTTTGACATCTGGAAAACTTAATTCAATGCCTTTCTCTTCCTCAAATTTGTTTAATTTATGGATAATTTTAACGTATGCATGAAAATGTTACCATAGTGTTTTTAACCAAGTTTTTCGCTAAAAATGATAGCTATTGCAGTCTATATTGATTTAGCACGGAGATGTTGAGGAAGGGCGGCTTTCATACATTAGTTACTTTATATATTTTTCTCCGCTTACAGCACGGTGGGAGGGGGTGAAAATTGCCGAACCTTTGTAGAATTTTGCAAAATTACTTTTTTTGATTTTTTTTATAAGAGTGAGCCACTGGCACAGATGTTACGGCCGGGTACACAACCGCAACGTAATTTCAGCAAGCTATCTTAAATGAACTTATCTTAAATGAACTTTCTTATTCTATTTGTATTGATTTTTATCTTTCAGAGCTACTAGTGCCTCCTCGCCCCTTCGGGGCTCGCAATAAAAATTGAGTGAAGAAGAAAAAGTTATTTTATTAGACAAGTACTGCTACATTCTAAACTGCACAATCCAATTTATTCTTATTTGTTACCCTCCCCCCCCCGAGTTCTTCCTTTCAGGATGGGCTCACCCCTTTATACCTTTGCATACCTGCCATTTTAAACAATTTTACAACTTTACCCTTACTCTTGCCTATGTGCAAAGCTTTTATTGAAATTTATCACATTTTTTTTCTCCTTTGTATACCTGCTATACTTTGTACTTTTTATATCTGCTACTCAAAACAATTTTATGACTTACCCTTGGGAATGTAAAAGACTTTTATTAAAATTTACAACCTTCTTTTCCTTTGTATACGTGCTATCCTCTATATACCTTTTATACCTGCTATTCAAAACAAGGATGCGCGCGCATCTCAAAACCGATTTCATTTTGATTTTAATATATAGAGAGATAAGCAAAAAACACCATTTCCTTCAGAGGTTATCGCTCACTCACACATTTAGCTAGAGGGGTAGGGGATGCAACTTTTAGTATGTTACTTAGGAAGGCATTCTTCGCATGTATTGTCAGGGCCGTAACTAAGGGAGGGATGGGGGGAGCTTCCACCCCCAGGTGTTTTGAAAAGTTGGGAAATTTATAATTGTTCAACGTTGAAATTGGGAACTTGGAATTTCTTTTGGGAAAATAAGAACTGATGCCAACTTATATCATGTATAGCACACAACCAGGGACGTAGCCCCCTTGGCTTTTGGAAAAGTTGGTAAATTTGGAGTTTTAGCGTAGCAGTATTATTACAACTATTTTAAAATTTTTGAAGACTAAAAAAAAAAAAAAAGGTCAACAGTTGGGAAGATTTCATGGTATTAGTTGACAATTTTTGGTTTTCTCCCCCCCCCCCTGAAGAATGTCCTCGTTACGCTCCTGTGTATTGTATAAATCATCTTTCCTGTAATTTTTTCTTGGTCCCAACCTAAAATGACTGGGCTATAAGCGTTATCGTTGAGGGTGGTAGTTGAAAAATACGCGTTTTTATTCAAACTTCATTTCTTTTCAACATGTTGCACCCCCTAAAGGGACTTTGAAAAAATTATATATTATACCTAAGGGTATGACAAAGTTATAAAAAAGATTATGTGATGGCACCCCTCCAAAAAATTTTTTTGAAATTTTCAACCCCTCCCCCCCCCAAAAAAAAATGAGGAAAAAATCTTCGGCTTAGAAAGTTACTTGAGGCCGAAAATATGATCTCTAGGGTTTTGGATTGAAATTAACTTGAATGACAGATGCCTCAAAATTTGAGAAGAACTTGCAAAACCTTAGATAGCTCAACTCTGATGGAACGACAAATTTTACGCGTATATATAGAACATCTATCCTATTCGTACATAACTGCGCAAAGAGATAGCGCCACTACAAAATCTGCTGAAGGGATCGCAATTTTTAACGAATTTAGTATTATGGGGTTGTCGTAAATTTTGAAAATTAATCAAAAATCGTCTAATCCTCTTTGAACTTTTGTTTTTATTCTGGAGGAAAATTTCAACTTTCGGTTTTTTGAAACAAATTTAAAAAATATGGTTCAAGTAATTTTTAGCATGTAAAAATTGCATTTCATTTACCGTGTTTTTTTTTTCATCTTTTTTTCGTTGGTAAACGAAGAGTTGGATAACATGACAAGAGAAAGTGGTTTTGAGCTTTTTGAAAAATTATGATGAATTTATTCACTCACAGTGAATTTGTGAAATTATTTACTCAGCACTTGACTAAACTCTTCTTATTTTTTCAGAAACTTCTTTCTCTTATCATGTTATTAGTTGCTTGTTATTTATGAAAGAGGTGAAAAAAGCAGTGAATTTGATACAATTTTTGCGTGTAAAAAATTACTGTGACAAGATTTTTTAAACTTATTTTGAAAAAGAGAAAACTAATTTTTTTTTTTAAATATACACGAAGGTTCTACGATGATTAGACGATTTTTAATTAATTTTTAAAAATCACAAATTTCTCGCAAGAGTGTATGCGTTTAAAATTGTTGTCCTCTTTGTACATTCTACTGATAGATGGCGACTACTTTGGTGGCATGTACGAATACTGGCTACCATGTATTTATGAAGAGGATAAAGAGGGGTTCCAGGCCTCAAAATCTGATAGGAGATGAATGGGGATTCGTGTGATTAAACGAATAAAATTTTCAGTGTCTTAGACAAGTTTTGGAATGTATCTGAAGCCTAAAAGGTTTTGTGGAAGAAAAATGAGTAAAAAAATGTCTTGAATCGTTCATATGTCTTTACCAAATACACCTAAAAAGTTCAAACTTCTTATGTAGTGTTAATTATGAACTAAAATATGCCCCTTCAAATTTGAGTTATAATGGTAGATATAGGTATTCTAAATTTTAAGAACAGCTTGAGTAACTCCATGTAGCTCAAATTTAATGAGTGAATACTTATGTGCTCGTTGAGACCAAAAGCTGTGACGTATTCTAACTTTAACTTATCACAAATTACTTTGAAAATTCTCTCATAAATTATAAAATTTTTATATTATTGACAAGATTTTATTTCTGTTTATGAATTATGTAGCTATATAGAATAGATGCATGGTTTCTTATCATTTTAATTAAAGAATAAAATTCAATTATTCAGTAATAATATTTCACATGGCAAATGCGAATAAGAATGCAAAATTGATGAATTTCACCTTTTAGGCCATTCGATCGATATCATTAGGATTTGCAACCATTTTTAGGGACTAGAATTTTATGCCAGGAATTATTGCTTTATGCAACTCATTTAACACCTAACTTCGTACAATGGTTGTCTAGCGTTAAATGTGAAGGAATATGGACAACATAGATGCGGAATAAAGATGGTTAAAATACTTTAACTTGAAATTTAAAAAACGTAGATTCACATGGTAAAGATCATTGGTCAAGGATTTTCTCTTTTCCAATATTTTGGTATTTTTAATTACTTCCTGCGAGTATTTAAAAATAAACAAACACAACTGAACGCTGTTCTAATTTATCTATCTTAATTACCTATGACCCCGTGAACTTTAGGTGCGATCAAAAATAATGATGATCAGTAATCTGTATTATATTTCGATTAAAATCCAAGAAATAGACTAATATCATTATAAAATATATAAGTGGTTTGCACGTGTATAATTTTTAATCATGAAGTCATAAAGAGATTGTAATGTGGTCAAATGTGATTCATCAAGTGTCTGATGTGAACGTGCGAAAGTTTTGTTCATTTGAAAAGTCCGATTTTTAGTTATTGCATCGTCGAATTATTCATCGTTTAAGGTAAGTACTATTTATTTCAGTTGTGAAAGTATAAAATGTCTGATAAAAATTATATTGTTTTCTTACCTCTTATACGTCGAATTTCTCTTGCAGATGTTTTGGAAGTTATTGTTTTGTTTTAGTTTCATAGCCAAATTCAATTTGGGAAATGCTCTTGAAAATGAATTGGAATTTGATTCTTCATCTTCAAACTCTTTAATTACCGTAAGCCTAAGCTCCATTATAATTCAATATATTTGCATAAAATCGCGGAATCATCTGACGAGTCAATCAATTTTGTTTTCCTTTTTTCCATCGATAAAGTAAAGGGGTTATTGAACAGTATTTGAAACACTCGTATATTAAATTTTTTCTCAAAATTCTTGAATGTAGAATACATGAAATGAGCTCGATTGTTTGCTAATGACGCACTAAGAAAAAACTGAGCCTAATTCTTATCTGTCAGTGATTCTCAAAGATTTTAACGCTTAGAAATGATGAAATAAATTAATATTCGATTTATGCCAATGATAGAATATGAAATATCGTGGAACCCTTGAAGAATTATTCGCAATATCATTCATGTGGATTATTCCTCAATTACTAAAATCAAGATCAGGTTTTCTCCACCCATCAATTATTCATATGAGTAAAATATGAGTAAAAAGAGCGTCACTATGGAACCGTACTATATCCCATAGAAACTTCTTTTTTACAGTTAAAAAAAGTAGATAAAAATAAAAAAAACACAAAAATTAATGGTAGAAAACATTTTATTGAAAACAATTATTACTATTACTACAACTTAACATTAAAACTTTATATTACCTAAACGTTGATTAACTTGAGCAGTTTTCCTGCTCTCTGGGAGGGACACAATTGCTACAGTGTAGTGCTCCTTTGTTTTTTGAAGAGTCAAATGTACATTTCTTATGTGCTTCTCGAAATTATCGAAATTTTCTTATTTTTCAAAGAGAAATTTCTCCACTCTCCCAAGCAGATTGGTACATTGTCCATAAGAAAGAAAAAAGAACAGTAAAATTGCTAAACCTATATTACTAAAAAAAAATGTAGGTAAAATAAAACAAAAACTTACCTTCCATTCGTTGACATAATAGAATAATTCTGGAGTAGTTTTGAGTCTGGTCCATATTTTTGCGTTTGACCACTTTTAAAACTGGGTATATTTCACCAACAGTCAACTTCGTTGCAGATGGGAATGGTGGCGTTTCTATGGAACATGGTACGGTTCCATAGTGACGCTCTTACTACTCATATATTAATTGTTTTAAAAAATGCTTGTGATTTTATGTTTTTCTTGAAAATTAACTCGTTTTGTGCTGTTTAAATCGATAAAAAGAAGTAATTTTTTTTAAAATATTTTTGAGAAATAAAATATATAAGCATATAACATGCACATCATGTATAACTATAGATGCGAAATAATTGGAGCTTATTAAAAATTAAATTAGTAATTTTCACTATTTGAACATTGAAATATATCAAGACATAAGTTCTGAATTGGTTTTGGAGCTGAAATTTTTAAAATATATTCTCGAAGTTTTTTGGTGACTTCAGTTCACAGACGCCTTCAGTTTACGAAGAAATCTGAGAATTGGTTCATTAAAAAAATATGAATGTACTTCTGTTTTTTTTTCGTATTGCAGAAAATCAGAGAAGAAAATTTAAAATATTTATCATCGTATAATGCACAATTCTTAAATAACACTGAAAACCCAAGAAATATACTGCAGTCACCGTTAGCTTCTCAAGTTCTATCTTCGATGTTGGAACTTAAATTCTCTCACACCACTTTAAAAGCAAAAAATGTGCAAGTTGACAAGTAAGCTTTTATACTGATGGTGTTTGCTTGTAAATATGGGATGTACTTGGAAATAGAATGATGAATATAAATCTCCTGATCTAGAGCGAACGAAAAAGCTCGTATATTATCTCAGATGTTGGAACTGATGGGAAACACTCGGGATGCGAAATTCAACTCAAGCACTCTCATATTAGCACGCTCAAAAAAGAGCGATGGGTTCTTAAAATCGTACTCTAAGGTGGCGAGGAAGTGGTACAACAGCGATGTAATTGCAGCCTCGTCTAATCCTGGAAACCAACTTGAAATAGTGAATGAGTGAGTGAACTTACACTATCTTTCGGAAGCTAGTTATTCATTAGATCGATTAATCATTTGACGCTCGTATGAAAGGTGGTTTTCAGAGAAAACCGGTGGACGTCAGCGACCCTTCGGTGCTTTACTCAATTCATTGACAGATAGTTTGGAATTCAATGTTGTATCGTTTGAATCGTGTTGGAATAAATTTAAAATGGTTTCTGCTGAGAAGTCAGTATCTGCGTATGGTTTTTACACATTTCTTTGAAAATGATGAACAAGATTTAAAGCATACTTGTACTTCATGAATTTCTTCGTTCGTCGATATCTGATTTGTTAACCTGCCGCAGCAGTCATGAAATCCAGGGAGAGGATACCATAAACTTGTAGCCCATACAGATGTGGAACAGATGCACCCATTTGAAGCCTCACTCTTATTCATAGGAGTTGTAGATGTGTGATGTCGAGGGTTATAAAAATTAAAAATTCAGCGAAATTGATTTTTTTAAACATAAGATATGGTAGCGTTTTTTGGAGCAACAAGAAAGTTGGTTTCTTCATGGGAGGAGCTGAGGGGTTCCAAAAAGTGGACATCATTAAATTATGCAGATGGAGGATTTTTGCAGATAACTTATTTGTGGTACTTTGTATACATTATCCATTTCATGTATCATTAATTAAATTTTTTTTTTTTTTTTTGGGAAAACAAAAAGTACAAAATGATGACGTCACAAAAGAAAAAATTTGCATTTTTGGAAAATTTTCCCTCTGAATACGATAATACTCAAAAAACACAATAAAAATTGTCATATGCAATTATTGCCTACTTCCCAAATTTAAGGAGCTACAGCTTGTTGTAACTTTAAATTCATCATAGTTTCTTCAGTTTTTGGAATGGGAAAAAACTAATATGACCTTTTTTGTTGAATTTTTCGAGTACTATTGCTTTTGAGAAAAAAAAATCACAAAACATACATTTTTTTCTCCTATTACGTCATCGCTGTATTTTTTATTTATGAAATTTTTCTAAAAAAAAAAAAAAAAAAATAAGCAGCCATGCCGCATTACTGGAGCTGAGTTTTTAATTGGAGCTTGTTTTGATTTACTAATAACCTTGCTTAACCATTCATGACTACAGGCCACACCCAATACTAAGTCTGAAAACCCCTACCCTATCCTTTCCAAAAACACTTAAGAAGTTGAATTTGGCACAAATGTAGTATTTCTTGCCACGAAATAATCATGTAAACACATATTTCTCAAATTATAACTATTTGAGGGTGCTCAAATTATCTTCAAATCTTGATAATCCGCCATTTTGAATCCATTTTGACTCAAATTTAGGTGGTTATATTCTGGTCACAAACTAATCCTACACACAAAGTTTGACCATTCTAGGCCGATTTGGTGATGAGATATGGAAGATTCATGAAATTTCCTGCAGCAATTTCCCCTCCAAAAGCCGTTTTTTGCTCTAACTCCCCTCCAAAATCACTGAGGAAGCTAAAATCAAAATACGTTTGTCACTTGGGCTCATTTTATCATATGACACAGCAATAAAAAATTTTCGACCCCTCCTGTACCCCCACCACTATTTTAGGTTGATAACCCCGCCTTCCCCCTCCAACATCATGTATGGAAGTGAATTCGGGATATAGTATACAACTTATCCCCAATAACCATATGAATTCATATTAATTACATTTTTACCAACTTGAGGCTCCTCAAGCTCTACTCAAAATTTTGATAATCCGCCATTTTGAATCCATTTTGATCCAAATTCAAGAGGTCATATTGTGGTCACCAACTAACCTCACACACAAAATTTGACCTCTTTAACTTGATTTGGTGGGGAGATATGGAAGATTCAAGAAATTTCATGACTCAAAACTTCCTCAAAAAGCCGTTTTTTGATCTAACTCCTCTCAATATGCACTTAGAAGCTGAAATTTGGATATGTTAGTATCCGTGACTCACTCTTTCATATGAAATCAAAAACGAAAAATTTGAGCTATTTGCCCCTTCTCTAGCCCCCCTCAAAATTTTAGTGATCCGCCATTTTGAAATTAATCGAAAAAACAAAAAAAGCGCTGTTGCGCATTTTCAAGAAGAGTTCCTCACCAAATTTTGAGCGAATTTTATGAATATTCTCCGGCGCTACGCGTGGGGGAAAAAAATATATATATATACCAAAAAGTTGGACATTTGCCAGATGATTACAAATGGTCTGAAACGCAAAGATTTGAAGACCCCACCCTCCCCCGACCTTCCCTTCCCAAATCAGGTAAGCTGTAATAGCTATCGTTTTTATTAAAAACTCAGCTAAAAATGAATAAATTATAAGTATATTAAATGTTAGTTACAAAATGTAATAAAACTTTTATGTAAAAATACTCCATCTGTGAAATTCAACGATGTTCACATTTTTGGAATCCTTAAGCTCCTTTTCATGAATGGATACCAAATTTTTGTACATAACTTTCTTTGTTCCTATTAAAATGTACTACACATTTTATGAAACAAAATTTCAAACCTTCGAGTGGGTTCATCTGTTTCACATCTATGTGGGCTACAAGTTTATATGGTATATCCTCATCTCTGATTCCATGACTGCAATGGTAGGCGAATCAGAACGAAGTAATTTTATGAGGTTGTGTTTTAGCTTATCAGCCAATATTTTAAAATTATACTCAATATTTTATTAATGTTTTAGAAGTAAATTCCAAACGAAAAACGGCGATATTGAGGTCGAAACGATCGAATCGAAGGAATTCATCGGTTATGCTAATTTCCCAAATCTGAAAGTCGAAGCTATACGTTTGCCATATAAAAATGGTAAATTTGTCGCCAGCGTTATTTTACCATATAAAAGTGAAACTGTGAAAGTCGTCGATTCATTCACCGCTCAAGATTATGAAAATGTGATATCGCAGATTTCGTCGAAATTTTCTTACGTGAATTACAAAATTCCTTCGTTAAACTTACCTGAGATTACGTTGAACGAAAACGGTGTCAGTACGACGAAGCATTCGCTGGCAAATTGTGAATTTTCATTCGATACGAATAAAGACGAATTGAAAGATATCGTATATGAACGTTTTAACGTTGACAGAGCTTACGTGATGATTGTGTATCATGAAGAAACTAAGTTGATTTTATTTTCGTTGATTGTGAAAAATCCTGCATACGATGCTATTATAGCTGAGCATATAGCAAATTAAAAAAAAGTGAATATTATTCACTTCTATTATCTTATTGGTCATTTCGTCAGTCATCAATGAGTGTTTACTATGTAATGTTGGAACGTATCTAATGTACAAATATATTTCACAATATTAAAATATTTATGTACACATGTATATGGTTTTATTTGTGAAATTAGGTACAATTGTGCGTTATTGCTGGCCTCATCTTATATGTATTATTTATGTTATGTTCACTCCAAAAATCTAATCAGCTTTTTAAGCTTTACTCACTCCATTTATCCTCGGAGTTTAGGTTCATCTGTTTCCTCCCATTGGAGTTAAGTGAAACGAATGTAATGTACCTTGAATTCTGTAAGCTCAACTCAACGTATATATCCACCCCGAAATAATAACCTCTTGATCATCCTCAAAATTTTTCTCTTCAAATTTAAACTTTGGAAGTTCATCCAGAGTGAATGAATCTAATTATTTTTCAAATTTCTCGAGCTCTAATTGCTATATCAACTCTCAAAATTATGAATCGATCTACTCACTCGATTTTCGAATAATTAGCCCTTATTAGTATTAATTAGTTAATTACGTTAAAACACTAAGTGATAATAGAACATTCGGTTTTACGTATTATGATGAAAAGAAAGCGCATTAAATTGTAGTTCATTTTACGCCTAAATTCCTAGCTTTATGTGACTCATTGAACGCTTGGCCGTATGGTACACCTTGTAGCAGAGCGTAAAATGTGTAGGAGAAAAATGAATATACGAAGAATAAAGTATAATACTACGAAATTAATATCGGATCTAAAATTATAACATTGTTTTTGGAAACTTGAAAATTTTCAGAGAAATATTCGAACTGGATCTTACATACTATTATAATGTACTTAGATAATTTTCTTGGTATATATTTTTTTAAATATAAATCCTTTTTTTTTTCATTCACTTTCTGATTGAAAAAAATATATATATTGAAAAAAAGATGGTAATCAAAATTGATCAATGACGAATTTTTTTCCAAGCTATTTCATATTTAAAAATGAATAATCATGAAAAAAAGCTCACTACACCATTTTGTCCAACCTCACCTATTTCATTTTGTGTTCGTTAATCTCGTAATCTGCCCAAGTGCCCACACATATATTCACGTTTGCCAACCGTTTAAGAAATAACCTATAATTCTGTATACTCAAAAATAGAGAATTATAATTTTTGTTTACCCTTGAACATCATTAAAACAAGAGGAAAAAATTAAAAGTTGGGTATTAATTTTGGTTTGCCTATTTGCTGAAAGTATTTCTTTAAGACATAGTTAAGAGTAACGAAGCATTTTATTCGAAATATTGATAGAATTTTTCCTGGTGAAGCATTAAAAACGAATAACTTATTCCATTTAATTTTTCCTGCTAGTGTCATATTAACTGAAATAAATGCTGAAAACCTATTTCAGGCAAGGTTTTACCTTCCCTAAAATGAAGTCAAAGTTTTAAAAATTTTGTAATTTTCTAAAAAAAAAAAAATGAATTTTCAAACAATTCAGATTTTTCTATTTCCAAATGTCATATTTAGTTGTCCAAAAGCCAAAAAAAATTTACCTTGTAATTTAAAAAAAATTTAGTGTTTCTGAATCGTTTTTAAATTTTTTTTTGTTTATTTTCAAAAAAGAACGATGAATGTGCAGTTTATTGAACATGTGCAATGTATGGGCTTAACTTAGTCTATTTTGGACTCAACAGACAAAATATGAGTATACTCAATTTTTTCGTTACCAAGCTTCCCAAAAAATCATATTCTCGCTTCAAAATGACTTCGTAAGATGTTTTAGCATTGAAAAGTTAAGACATCAGGAATCTCTGTGGAACAAAAATCGAGCATGTTTTCCTCTTGAGTCCGAAAAAACCTAAATTAAACTCATACTGTGCCCACAACCTTATACCATTTGTCGTTCATTTTTTAAAATTATCCAAATTGTTGATTTTCGAAAGAATATTTATAAAGGACTTAGACCTCTTAAATTAAAAAAGAATTAGCTGCTAAAATTTTTCCAGTCTTGGAACGACCAAAGATGTCTGGAGAAAATAAAAAAAATTTAATTGCCCGAAAATTCGTGTTTTTGAAAATTTGAAAATTTTTAAAACTTCGATTTTTAATTTTGAGTATAGGTCTAAAATTCGACTTGAGGAGCTGACATTTTTTTGACGTCATTTAACAACTATTGTGACCCAACTTCACTTTCGAAAAGTAACTACATTTTACCCCCTCCCTCCCTCATGTACCATCAAGATATGCCCGCAACCTTCCATAACCATATTTAACGTTTTTAAATAAATTGGTACTGTCAAATTTGAATTATTTTCATAATCATCGATTTATAAAATTATTTAGTCTAATTCAATATTAAATATAGAAATAAACTTCTCCGATGAAAAAATAGTAAACTAGTATAAAGTACTCATTTTCCTGATCGGTTTCGAATTTAGATATTTAATTTTTAAAACACACCCTAACACATGTTATATTTGTAACATGAATGCAGCTGTCTTTAGCCGCTTGACTTGCTATTTAGAATCTCCCCCCTCCCCCCGCCATAACTAGACCGGATATAACAGCCAAAATAGGTCAATTTTATTATGAAAAAACGACTTCTGGCTCTTTGCAGGACATATGGCATATTTCAGCTTAAGATTTTCTAAAGTTTTTTTTTATGGGTGAATTTTCCATTTTCACTCACTTTTTTGAAGTAATAAAGTTCATTTTTACTAGGGATGGGATATCAAAATGGTAATATCGATATATATCGATGTCTTTGAATATCGATATATATCGATATCACAAAATGTATCGATATTCCAAAAAAAAAAAAAAAAAAAAACGCTGGAAATATTGTTGGAGTATCTGCATCAAAATCGACTTAATTTTTATCAATTTTTTTTCTGTACCTACTTATTTTTGACGTGATTTTAGATTTAATAAAGTAATTAAATAGTGAAATTTTTAATTTTTGATAATGAAAACCTTAAATTGCTATTGCACAGGTTCATGTAAATAAATGCAAAAAAATGTAGATATCGATATTGGTATATCGATATATATCGATATGTATCGCTGATATCGATATTGATATCGATATGTTTTTTTGGTCGATATTCCCATCACTAATTTTTACAGCACTTCATGATTCACTGTTGTGTAAATGATTTGTAAAAACTCGCTGTTAGCTCGAATAAATATTTTCATGCATTAAAATTAGAGGTATTTACCAGTATAAAAAAAATTTCCACCACACGCTCCGAATAAATTCCGCTGTACTTGGTAATAAAGATGAAGATGATAAAAATTCAGTCTTTATTTGGGATGTAAAGGGGATATTTCACTAGGAAAGTAAATAAGGAAAGTTACATAAAGACAGTCAACTACTGTAGTGAGCAAGTTGTAGGAAAATGGGATATTTTTTTTTCAAATTACATTTGAGAAAGTAGTAAAGCGGCATGTATTCCTTATCACTCGACTGATAACAGTTTTTAAATGAGATTTTCGAGTAATTTTCGGTGGTTCATTACATTTTTGCGTTAAATATGGTGTTGATTAAAATCATGAATAAGCAATTAATAATAATAAGTGGTGTTATACTTATTGCCGAGATGTTAAAGCAGGATTTGAAAGCATCGCTAACAAAGAAAACTGTTAAAAACTTCTTAACGTCATCTCCGCTCCATTTTTCTTTTCCTCCATCCATTTTAAAATTTGAAAAAAATAAAAATTAGAAAAAACATAAAACAAAAATTGATACAAAAATCTGGGAAAGTTTCTACAAGTTGAAACAGTTTCTACCTTGGAAAGTACTTGCCACGAGTTATTAGATTTGTTTACTTTACTTGCTCACTACTTGCTAATATCATATTTCATTGAGCAAGTTGTTTTTCCCCAACAACTTTCCGCATTTACTTTCCTAGTGAAATATCCCCTTAAGCGTGTCGAATGAGAACTGAGGCAATTGGCAACCTTTTAGTTTGGAAATTTACTCGCGACGATGAAGAATGATAATTTTACGTACGGAATGCGGAGGCATTAAGAACCGGCGCACCGTGGCGTTTCCATTTCGAAAAACTAACCAGAGCGTTCGTCGGTACAAACGCCATTCAATAAATATTGAAAATTATCGTAAAAATTCATTAGACATAATGGCTAATTACAAAGCGGCGTTGGACCGGTGCGGACGTCGAATCGACATCATAATTCGTGAATTACGAGCTTCTTTGTCTATTAGCATCTATCATCGAAATATACAAAACACGTAGAAATCTGATAAAATTCACATTACAGCGATACGGAATACGATTAATAATACGAATATCTATATATTCCAGTTATTACATCTCCGTATGGTATCGTATGGAAAGCAGTTAGCGTTCTTTAAAATGTAGATTTATTAGAACATAAAAAAATATTACGCTTATAAGGTAGAACGCGAGCCCAGCGTGACGTATGTAATAAAAGCAATAATAGTTGAAGTAATTATTTTTTATTGGTCGAACAGAGGGGACTAAGGTTTTGTATGGTTGGTATTGCGAGAAAACTCACACGTCGAATGTAAGAAGGGATTTATTTACAAGTAGACTTGTTTCGCATTCGTGTTACTTCGCCCAACGTTTATCAGCAGTGTCGCGTTAGTGTAATTTGTACCCGCCTAGGTAACGTACACGGTAATGAGCGAAAGACAAATTGTATCTGTGTGAAGAGCATTACACCAGTTGCAGTGGTGTATAGCTGTAATTAGCGGAACAGATTGCATAATATCTGCCTTTAATGAGAGTCGTTACAGTTATACCACTTTTATTCTATCCCCCGGTTGTAACAAGTGACGTTGTAATTTCGAAGACGATTTTTTACACGATGATTTTATCTTAGCTCTGGTTAGAATGGTTTTATGTCTTTATGCAGGTTAAGTTTTCATCTTAATGTTCATCTGATGCTCTTTATTAGCTCGTTTGATATTTATTCCATAATTTGTGTTAATTTAATCCTCTAAATGGCCTAGTAAAGCTGACAAATTGTACGACAAATATGCTGGATATTACTTTGAAACCAGTTACTAGACTGATAGTTTCGTGCTAGTTGCTCTTCGTATGTTGGAAAAAAATTGTTGGATCTTAACCGAGTTCTTGAATATCATAATTATGTGGATCGTAAAAGTTCTTAAAGTTCGTTCGAAGAGAAAAGATCAGTCAGTCTTTACTTGTACTAACAAGTCATTTTTTTGAACGTATAGCTTAAATTTTTAGCTCGTATAAATTATTTCGAAATGTAATTATGGTATGGATGGATACAATGCCGCATTTAGCAATAGGCTAACTAGGCTATAGCCTAGGGCAGCAAACTTTAGGGGTGGCAGATTTTGACATATACTCAAAATGAGATCATTTAAAATTAAAACAAATTCAACAATCCTACATTAAAATTTAAAAAAAAAATCAGCATTATGCAGCGCGGAAAAAATACAAACACTTACCCACCAAATAGAATAAATTGGTAAAGAGTCATCTGAGGACACAGACTTCCATATATTAATACTAGACCAATAGCTATGTACTTCAAAAATGATGCCAGTTAATATTGTAAGCACATTAAATCGATGGTCATAACAAAAACAAAAATCAGGTGATAAGCTGTGATAACGCAATTTTAGAAGAGAAAATTCGAATTTTTTCCGAAAATTTCACAAAATAGCGAATGTATTGTATATAAAAAGCGAAAATTGTCATTGTATTGGTTCATTGTTCGCCATATTATCAATGGGCATATAACAAAAACATTACACTAACACAAGCACACTAACTCTCATATACGAGGCTTCGGTTTTATCAAATTATTCTCATATAAGCTATTAGTGTAGTATTAATATATGGAAGTCTGTGTCTGAGGAACAGGTCCAAGAAAATGGCGACTGATAAAAACTGAATATTATTCCTCAGATGACCCGATGGATGCTGAATAGATTATTGTTAAGGCTATACTCTTTGTTTACATTTTGACGAGAAGAGGTTCGCTTTGAACGTCAACTTCAATCGGTTATTTCTCCCTGAAAACGTGATATAATTTATTCCGACCAGTTTTATTTTATTTATTAATCTTTTAAAAAGACCTGACTTTTGAGATATTTTCGAATATTTCCTTTCCTTTTGATTTAAGAAGAGTTAAGTGGGTGAGAATTCGCCAATTTCAAACGTTGATCATTCGTTTTAGAAATGACATATCGAAAATTTCTCGAAACACAAGTCTTAATCTAATTCTTGAGAAGGTATTTAAAAAAAGAAATTGGAAAATAGTTCAATTTTCATCAAGAAAAAACTGATCAACAATTGGAAATTTTTGTTGAAATTGGTCGAAATCGTTCGCTATAAGTACAACTCTTTGATGTATTCAGATCTTGAACGATCATTAAAATCGCACAAGTTGGTTCAAAAACGTCTCATCAAAATGTAAACATGTTTAGGTATAACATGCACAAATTGTTGACCGCCAAACATCATGTATTTAAATTTTCAAAAACAAATTACTGGTCACCAAAAAAAGCTAAAATTAATTTTTTTTTTAGAAGTATGTTTCTTGGGGGGAGGGGGGAAAATAAAAGTTAGCCTATGGACGGCAAAAATTTGAATACGGCACTGGATGGATATGTGGTGCATTTCTCAGATTTGTTATTCCATTTGAGAGCCATCGAAAGTCTCTATAATTGAGGGGTTTGGAATCAAAACTCACACTTGCCAAAATGGCATTTTTTCAGAAACCGCAAAAAACTGTAGCAAGCGCATTAATGGGCTTAGAGATGTAATCAGTGATGAATATTGTGACTTTTAGGTATGCTTATGGAATGCCAATCATTTTTTCGTCCAAGGTCCTTTCATATAGATAAAAATAGAAGGGGAAAATTGCAAGTGTGAGTTTTGGCTCCGACTCGAAGTTTTTATTCAAAATTTGGCCCTTTTTTGCAATAAATTAAATTTTTTAACGCTGATTTGTAAAACACATTGGAACACAAGTGTATGTACCAAAAATTAATGAAATACACCCATAAATTAAAAATAAATATTTTTTATTCAATTGAACACGAAAAGTAAACAAATATTTTTTACTCAATTAAACACGAAAAGTAAACAGATATTCTTCATAATAATTTTTCATAATCATTCACTAAGTATTAGCACAAAAAGTAACCGATCTTGCTTATTATTGAATTTCTTCCACGAATGTGGATACTTTTTTCGCTTTCTAGTAATAGGTGCCATAATGCAAAAAATAGGGATATACGTAATAATTAAACCTTTCTTTCAAATTTATAACACAGTAATGTAAAGTAACTAACGATGACTAAGTTCAATCCTGCATGTTGTCAACTAAATATCAACCATGAAAATAGAGTTGGAGCGACGATACGGAGCTCAAATTAATTTTAATTAAAAAAGTAATTACATAGGGTTGTAGGGAATTTTTTTCTCTATAAGATGGTACCACTAACTCATTTTTGTTTATTTTGGCAAGTGTGAGTTTTGATTGCAAACCCCTCAATTAATCCATTGTTTACCTCACTCTAGATTAAATCTGTTTTAATAGATTAATTTTTTTCTTGTAATAATCGACGCCATGTACAGCCCTGTGGCTAGAGGCGTTTTTATTTAGGATATGTTAAATTGTGGAATATGGTGAGACAGCTGTAAAAATTTAATTACGTTTGTGATTTTTACCGGACTATTGCCAAATATGTTTTCATTATAGAAATCAAATAAATTTTTCAATTTGAAATTATTGACATTTGAAATTTCTAATTTTTTTATGGTGACAGTTATAATTATCATTTTGGACTTTTCTTGTTTTAGAACATTTTCTTTTAAAACATTTCATCATTTTTGTAGATTTTTTATTTTTTTCATTTCAGGTTTTTTTTTATTTGTTGAATATTTTTTTTGAATATTTAAATTTTTTATGTAATTATTTTTTTTTTATTTAAAATTTTTTTATTTTTAAGAATTGCTCCATTTCTTGGTGTTTCTTTCATTTTTCAACATTTTTTTATTTTGATGTAAGTTTTAATCCGAAACGAATTCTCTTCTCTCTCTTCCCCTACCCTTTCGATCAGCTCTGGATTGTCGCCACCCCCAGATAAGGGAAACTGCATTTAAAAATCTAGTTTTTGTTATTTCTTTGAACCTGAAAAAAAACTTAATTGATTTTTTTTTGACAAAAAACAAAAATAATTATTAAAATTTTTCTCGTTATGAAAGATTCCAAAAATGAAGATAAACATGTATGAAAAGTAAGAAAACATCGAATTACGCTCCCCCTCTCCCCGCCTTTCTCACTATAAAAAACCAAGTCTTTATGATGAAAGAAAATGCTTAAAACATGGAATCAGTTTTTTAAATTTTTTTTAAGACTATTTTGAATTCTGTTTATGGGTGTAACTCAAAAAGTGCGAAGGATTTATTTCTGTAAAAAATTAAAAAAACATATAGATGCTATTTTAAAAATAAAAAAAAAATAAAAAAATAGAAAAAAAAGGAGTCAAAAAATGTGTAAGCATCTTATCAAAAAAAAAGTAAAAATCTAATACACACTTCACAGAAAAAAATTTTTATTTAGATAAATTAAAAAAAAAAATGCTGGTCTTGAAATGTTGCTGTCAATTGAGGCATAGATTTAACGTCTGCAATGTAAAATTTTAAAAAATGAAGTTGGGAGCACAAATATAATTTAGTTTGTAGATTTATATTATTTCTTCAAATTTACCTTCTAGCTTAATTTTTTTTTCTTTTTTTTTTTTCATAAGAAGTACTTATTCCATTTTAAAATTTTTTCAATTTTTAGGCATTTTTTCTCTTTTAAGACATTTTTGTTTTAGGAATTTATTTCGTTTTTTGATATTTTCAGTTTTTTTTTCTCCTAATTTTTGAGTTTTTTTTTTCGAATATTTATTCCGACGTTGGATGCTTTCTTGATATTTTTAAAAATTATGATGCAGCGTCATCAAAAGCAAATACTTGGGATTTAAAAACTCTTTTAGCTTAAAAGTTCCTTTCTCCTCCACCCCATACCGAAGCATCCTTCCTTCAAATGATGCTTCCAACATGAGTATGTTTCAAAAATCTCTAAATATTTCCAATTTGGTCTCTAAGGGAAACGACACTCCTTGTAGAAATTCTAGGCTCCTATAAGTGAAATGGAGAATCGAACATATTCTTTCTTAGGAATTTAGAAAATCGAAAATTTTTCGAATCATTCGCCACTCACAAAAATGTGTTGAAGTTCTTCAGTTGAGTCAAAATGAATTCAAAATGACGATGTGCAAAATTTTAAGAGAATCTAAGCAGCCCCAAATCACTCAGATTAAGTGAAAATGAACAAAATGATTATCAAGACATGCCGATCCTAATATTTTTAAGGCCTAGGTTTGATAATGGATACTTGAACCCTACTTCAAAGAGTGTTGAAAAATACAACAAAAGGGACGATGTATTAAAATGTATTATTTTTGAAGGATGATTCAAATGGCCGCAGTCAAGATGGATGAATGCGAGAGGGGAGGAGTTTTTTTTTTTTTTAGAATATAAGTTTTCAGGTCCATTAAAAAAATGTGGGGAGAGGGTAATTTTTTTAATTAAATTTTATGCACATTACAAAAATTATTTATTAAGTACAATCAAAGTTATAAGTGATCAAACACTAGATTTCTATAGGTTTCTATTTTGGGAAAAGGGGGGCAGCGATTGAATACTTTCTTAGCTAGTCTGAACTCATTAACTGAATTATGAGAAAATCCGCTTCTTATGAGTGACATGGCTGCTTACACTTTTATTTCAAATACTTCCGGTTTATATGAAAATGATATCGCGTTCACCATTCTCTCCACGTGTGAAAATTTTTACGACGATGTTATATTCATGCATATTAAAATTGTTAATTTGTTTTTGCTTTCAGGTCGAAGTCAATCGATGAAATTTGAGCGTTGATGTTTTCCAATTTTGGGACCGGGTAAGTAGTGATATTAAGTACATTATACGCATAGAGAGTAAACAAACACGATACGAGAATACGAGGAAAATAACGTACCCGAACGTCTTAACGGTCTTCATCAATCGACACGTTCTCTCGAACCCATCTCGTAATAATCTCGCGATCCATTCGATCTGCGGTTAATTCGAACGATATGCTGTGGGGAAAAAATTAGCGTACGAAACAATCTGTTTTCACTCATTTGAACTTACACGGCGCTTCTGTTTAACGCGCGAGTACCATATAAAACGTTGAAGAATAACAAACACTGGTAATTTTTATCGTTTGTAGAATGAGCGAAATGAAAATAAACGTAGTTAATCATCGTGGTTCGGGGTTTCCTTGTTTTTTCGTCTACACGTATACGAAGCCGATGAATACCCGTAATAGCCTAATAAAACACCATTTAACGGCCTCTCGACGTTAGTTTCCACTTGTTATGGTGGCTGTTATGCATTTCTCGGGCGGCTAATATGATGACTCCGCCTCGTCTCGGACGACTTCTTGTTTGGATATTAACCATATGGGTATAGAAGATGAAAATAAGGTAAACATTTTGCTACTTAACGTTGAAATCGAGCCTCAGTTGGTAATCGAATACGCGCGACTGTCGATTTCGAACGCGTCTAAATGAACGATTGCGATATCAACGATTCGCGCGGTAATCGCGACAAGACGTCGGAACGTCGAACAAATTTCGCGAATTGTGATTCGAGTTCGAAACGGTTGAAATTTGGAATCGATGAAATTCTGTCGTCCGAGAGTTCGCGAACCGTCGGCAGACAAGATGGTAGGTCGCGTTGCAACTAGATATCGTTGAGTGATCGATGAGTTGATCGATGATGGGAAATTTTGGCAATTTTTTGCAGATAAATACCAGGATAGTGGCGGTACGAGGTATTACGATGGACCGCAATGTTGCCAGTTTAATCATGTGATATCGTCGTCGTACGGGCATTTTTGTTCGCCTTTTTATATATCTGCTAGCTCGTTTTTACCTGTTGTCCGGAAATACGCTAATTGTAAGTATTATGTGACTGTTATGGTGGGGTTTCCTTGATTTTGTTTTTTTTTTCACGGTGTAATTGATTTAAGAAAACTTAAATAATCAAAATTGAAGGATGAAAAATTTGTATAATTTTTTTTTATGATTCTTTTTCAGCGGAGTCCTCATAATATGATAATTTGATTTATGATCAGTTGTAGAATTTGTAATGAAGAAAGATTTTTTTTTCATAAATATGTAGAGACTAGCTCCACTAACAACGTATTAGGAGTTCCTTCCCATTTCTAGATAATGTGCATATGCCATTGGGAGAAGGTCAAACCTCCTAAAAAAGTTTTTTTTTGTATATATCTCCTCAAAATTTGATCAAAAAGAAAAAACAGCTCATTGAAATTTTATTCAACGCTAAATTTCTTACAACTTTCACATGGACATTTTTTTTCTACGTCACATAGGTGGGGAATTAGGGGTGTTTGAAATTTGATACTCAAATATAATTCCATCGTACAACTGATTCAATTTACTCTGTCACATTATATATGCGACTGAAAAATGCATATAAAATGTTTTGCGACTAGACACCGACCAAATCATGACCCTATGGTTTAAATAATAATCTAGATTTAATTAATTTGGATTCTCCCCCCTTCCCCCCGATTAACCTTCCATATACTACGTCTAGGCCAGAGGCACGAAAAAAAAATTACTTTTCAATTAAAAATTTTATTTTATTATTATTATAATTATTATTATTTTTTAATTAATTAAATTATAATTTTAAATAACTATGATAATTTTAATTAAATTAATTATTTTATTACTTGAGATCTTAGCACCCTTTTCATAGTCTCAGAAAATTCTCAATGAAATATTTCAAAAATAATTTAACTTTTTCAGATCATCTCTTAAATGTTACGACTAACAAAAAATACACTCAAGCCTTTAATTTCATCGAGAGACATGATGAGACCCAAACTAAAATAATTTTTGGCAGGGACGTACCGAAAGGGGGGAGGGGGAGCTTCCCTTTTGGCTTTTGGAAAGTTGGTAAATTTGGAGTTTTAGCGTAAAGTTGGTAAACTTGACCATTCGTGCTAGTAAACACTATTCAATAAAGGAAAGATGAATTTTCTTAAATTAAATATTGCAGTTTTTGAAAATGCCAACTTTTGAAATTTACCAACTTGCCAACTTACATAAAAGTTGAAAAAATTTCTTTCGCGGTTCGCGCGTTGTATTTTTTTATAAATTTAAAAAAAATTGGAGGAGGAGGCAAAAAATGACAAAATAGCTTAAAATACTGAGATTTACCAATATTAACCAAGTGTGAAAGAAAATGTATTAATTTGTCATCTTGTATAAAATATGAAAAAATTTTTCGCGCGTTATATTTATTACGAATTTACGTAAAACATTTTAACCTTTAATGCGTTGTATTCATTTTTACCCATAATACGAGGTGGATGATTTTCTCATTTAGCAAAGTTGATAGAGTAATATGAAGAATGACATTTCGATTGTCATCCTACAACTAAAACAGAATTGTTAACTTAATAATTATTTATGTAAAATCGAAGGAATTTTCGTTTAGCGTAGTACGAGCATCATAAAAAATATCATTCAGGAATCAAGACTACACCTATCGTTAAAATTTGCCAAGATAATATATATTTTTCAATACTAATTTCGTATTATGGATGAAAAATTGCCAATTTGCTGAAATTAAAACATTGAAAAATGAACATTTTTTCCCGGTTAGATGTGTACAACTTTACAACATAATAAAACAAGGAAATTACCTAAAAAATTTTCGCGCTTTGCGCGCGTATATTACAGCTATTTTTGAATTTTTTGAAGACTAACAAGACTATGACATCTTATTTAACATCTTATTTTCTTGGAGGAAAAAAAAAAGGTCAACAGTTGGTAAAATTTCATGGTATTAGTTGGCAATTTTTAGTTTTCTTCCCCCCCCCCCCCTGAAGAATGTCCTCCGTACGCCCCTAATTTTTGATATTTTCATGAATTTTTTTGCAAGTGAAGAAAGGAAGTTATAGAAATCAGCGTTTTCTAAATTTAATTTTTTTTTTTTTTTTTTTTTTTGACGCCGTGTACAGCCCTGTGGCTAGAGGCGTTTTTATTTTGGATATCTTAAATTGTGGAGTATAGTGAAACGGACTGTAAGTTTATTTTTAGTAGAAATTCATTAAAATTATAATATTTTTAGAATAACTGGAAATGAATGGTGTCAATTGAGTAAAAAAAATGTTGGAAAATTATTTCAATTATTTATCTAATTTTAAAATTGGAAAATGGAGAAAATATATTTACCCGAACCTTGCAGACAATCGAGAATTACTATTGGTCTAAAGGTTGAAACGATTTTTCGATCAACGAATTGGGCTCATAAAATTAATTATATTTTGATTCTCTATGGACTCGATTTTTTTTTTTAAATGAAATTAAAATGATAAGATCTTTATGGAAATTGAGAAATGAACTTTTTTTTCGTAATTATTAAAGCTGTGATTCATTTTAATTTCAAATAATAATTATAACGAAATTTATGCAGGTACTAATTTTCAATTTTGTTTTTTGAGTAACTATTATATAAAATTTGACGTATGTCTGTGAGATAAATTACACATATTGTAAAAGACAATTATATTTTGGAAATAAATTGATAAAAATAATTTGTGCTTTGAAATTTTCTCGAAACAATTAAATGATTTATATTGCGTGTTTTTCAAAAGTTTTAGCCGGGAGCAGTTTGCCCTTTCGACGGTCTTCCAAACCTTTTTTACGCGTGGTTCTCTTCGCGCGTACAAAAATTACGAAAACCTCGTGAACGTTCACCCCTTTTTAAAAGTGACTGAAATCAAATAACGATCGGAAATAGAATGCTCGTTTTTTCCCCAAATCATTTCTTCGTGAACCTGCTATTAATGGCGTGGAATTAGGAGAAATGAAATTATTTGAAGATAACAAGCTGGAAATGGATTTAGGTTGTTTTCGTTAAGGTGATGAAATTTCGAAAATATTAGACAAAATTCTCTGAACTTGAAATTTGTTTTAGACTATTGCATTTTTGAGTAAAGATTTGATGAGATTTTCGAATATTTTTTTCAAAGATTGAAATTCTTTGGTATTCAATTATATTTTGTAGTACACACTTTCAAACACTTCCAAATTTTTCGTTATTTAACTAGAAAAAAAAACGAAAAATGATATTTTTGCATTTTAGAAGACACTCTGATTTACTTTTGCCAATTTTAAAAATTCACAAAATTTTTCATTCCTACATTACCTAAACTTCATCACTCCATCAGTTTTCAAAAAAAGTCCAATATCGATTCACCTAAGTATAGGTAATGTAAATTTAAAAAAAAAAAAAATTACTTGGTTTTTTTCTTCTACTCTTCTACTTATGAATGTTTGGTTTGAAAGTTTAAAACTAAATAAACAAAGTGTTAGATCTTTTATTCACCTATCCCGATTAGTATGTAGTTTAAAATAGAGAAATCAAGAACGGATTTATTTGAAATAAGTGAATATTTTCTGAAATAAGATGTTTCTTTCTTTTCTTCATTTGTATCGACTTAAAAATTAATTATAGTTTGCGAAATATCTAATATTGGGGAATTTAAACTTAGATACCTAATTTTCACGATAAAACTTTTCATACGTGTTATTCAATTGCGTATTTTATAAAATTAGTAATTTTGTCAAGAGATAATTGCATAGTTGCTTAATCGATTAATTTTATTTAAAAACATTTTTTTTAACGCGATTTCATTTAATGGGGCAAAAAACAACTAGATAAATCCATTGTCAAAATTATGACGTAAAGCAAATAGCATTTACCTTTATTGACAATCTCCATTATTTACAGTTGTAATCGAAGGTGATCGAAACAACGCAGACGGGGCGACCAGCAAAAGAAAACGTATTTGGTCGCGAGCCGTGTTCTCGAAATTACAAAGGAAAGGGTTAGAAAAACGATTTCAAGTACAAAAATACATAATGAAACCCGACAGAAAGCAGCTAGCAGCTACGTTAGGCCTGACAGATGCTCAAGTCAGTATTGACGAATTTTTATCGCAGTTTTACTAATACTAGTTATCTCAGTACCCTCGTGGTAGTATACGTTTCGTCGATAATGAGAGAATTTTTTTGGATTTTTTTTTTGCAGGTTAAAGTGTGGTTTCAAAATAGAAGAATGAAGTGGCGTAATAGTCGCGAAAATAGCGATAAAGCTGAGCCCGAACAAACTTCAAAATAATTTATTTTTTAATTCAGAAATATCCGTCAGTACCATATTGTTAACCAGATAGGCAGTGGCGGTGGAACGTACGATTGCAGGGGTGGTTTGTACCTGCCTAAAAAAATGGAGGAGGGGAGCAAAGTATTGTTTTTAACCCGCCACATGTTCTCGATTTTTTTTTCGAGTGATGAAACATGATAATTATATCCAATGTCATCATTCACCTGAAATCAGTTAATATAAATACGTTTACGTACCTATGTATTGTACACAAACTATGTACTTATAAAAGAATCGCACTAGCTTTGATAGTATATAAATGCGCCTACCTACTTATTATCACTCATTTATAATCAATTTTCTATAGATAAAGAACTTTTTTGAATGGTTGTGCCAGTGAAATGGGTTTTTGAGACTATTTTTTGGGAAAAAACCATCAAAATCTCGAAATAAGCGATAAATTCATTTCTAGGACTTAGATCAAAAAAGGAAATAATTTTAAGGAGGATTTTACCCCAACAAAATTTTGCACATAATTATAAATCCCTTTTCAGGGGTCTTCAAGTTGTAGTGCATCAAATTGAAGGTGGTGGGGGAAATTGAGCCAAAAAGCTTCTAGAAGTGTTGAAAATACATTTTCTTTATAACAGCTACATAGCTTCAAACTTCGACAAACAAATAAAATGACAGTCGCGGAGTAAGGTGCAGAGGGGAAGGTTCAAAATTTTGAAAAAAATTTTGGTTTTTAAAAAAGCGCCATATTTTCGAATTGGGTTGATTATTGCGATAATGTCCTTTATACGATTTCACGAATCATGACTAATTGTTTTGGGCCTTTTAAGACAAAAAAAATTGTAAATCGTTCCAAAATCTTTTTCAACCTCTCACTCCAACACTTTTTATCCTCCTCCGCCCTCCCTACCCTCATTGAAGGTTAATCAGTGTTGTAGGAACAAGCCCAAGAACGAAAACGAAGAATTTTTATTGTTCCTGAGGAGGCGAACCGAGCAAGAGAACATAAAATTCATATGTTTGAAGAACGAAGAACAGAATATTTTCAAAGTGAAAGATCGAAGAACGGAACGAGAGCTAACTGATGAACATGTTAAGGAACGAAAACAAGAACAAGAACGATGTAATTTCTTGTTCTTCGTTCTTTTGAAAGTTGTAATTCGTTTAATGAGCCTAGCTCATTTTTGTTGCATAAAATTAGATGATTTCCCTTAGTTTTTCATATTTGTGCTTTACACGTTTACTGTTCAATATTTCTACTGTCTTCGGTAGTTATAATACTATGATAGTATGATACGAGTCTAAATCTTCATTCTCTATAAGATAGTAATATTACTTCATTGCTTATCATAAATTCATAAAGTGAATTGAAATCATGCGAGGCGAAAGATGTAATAAAAAACTGAAAAAAAATGCGTAAGTGTTACGTATACTCATAATTATATATAATTTTTTTATTAATTACCTTCTAAATTTAACAATATGGACAGTAATCACAATTTACAACGTTATTAAGAATAAAAAAAATTGATGAACGAGAACAGAATGAAGAACGAACAAGAACGATACCACAAAAGATTGCAAGAACGAAGAACACGACGAGAACGAAATTGTAAAAGATTGAAAGAATGAAGAGTAAAACAAGAACAGTTGAAGCATTGAAAATAAGAACGAGTCAAGAATAGAATCAAATGATAGGTCTTTCCAAGAACGAGAACAGGAACAAGAACCGATGTATTATGTTCGTTCCTACAACACTGATTAATATCGAAAAATGTGCTTGGAATTGGTCGATTGAATCAGGGGCGTAACTAAGGGGGGGGGGAGCTTTCCCCCCAGGTGTTTTGAAAAGTTAGGAAATTTATAATTGTTCAACGTTGAAATTGGGAACTTGAATTTCTTTTGGGAAAATAAGAATTCGAATAAATTCGAACTGATGCCAACTTATATCATGTATAGCGCACAACCAGGGACGTAGCCCCCTTGGCTTTTGGAAAGTTGGTAAACTTGACCACTTGCGCAGTATTATTACAGTTATTTTTAAATTTTTTGAAGACTAAAAAAAAACGTAAGCAGCCATGCCGCATTACTGGAGCTGAGTTTTTAACTGGAGCTTGTTTTGATTTACTAATAACCTTGCTTAACCATTCATGACTACAGGCCACACCCGATACTAAGTCTGAAAACCCCTACCCTATCCTTTCCAAAAACACTTAAGAAGTTGAATTTGGCATTTCTTGCCACGAAATAATCATGTGAACACATATTTCTCAAATTATAACTATTTGAGGGTCCTCAAATTATCTTCAAATCTTGATAATCCGCCATTTTGGATCCATTTTGACTCAAATTTAAGTGCTTATATTCTGGTCACCAACTAACCTCACACACAAAATTTGACCTCTTTAACTTGATTTGGTAGGGAGATATGGAAGATTCAAGAAATTTCATGACTCAAAACTTCCTCAAAAAGCCGTTTTTTGATCTAACTCCTCTCAATATGCACTTAAGAAGCTGAAATTTGGATATGTTAGTATCCGTGACTCACTCTTTCATATGAAATCAAAAACGAAAAATTTGAGCTATTTGCCCCTTCTCCAGCCCCCCTCAAAATTTGAGTGATCCGCCATTTTGAAATTTATCGAAAAAACAAAAAAACTATTTTTGCGTATTTGCAAGAAGAGTTCCTCACCGAATTTTGAGCGAATTTTATGAATACTCGCCGGCGCTACGCGGGGGGAAAAAATATATATATATACCAAAAAGTTGGACATTTGCCAGATGATTACAAATGGTCTGAAACGCAAAGATTTGAAGACCCCACCCTCCCCCGACCTTCCCTTCCCAAATCAGGTAGGCTGTAATAGCTATCGTTTTGTTAAAAACTCAGCTAAAAAAAAAAAAAGGTCAACAGTTGGTAAAATTTCATGGTATTAGTTGGCAATTTTTGGTTTTCTTCCTCTCCCCCCCTCCCCTGAAGAATGTCCTCGGTACGCCCCTGGATTGAATCATATACAAGTACAACAACTTTTGGATAGTAAAGTTCGTAAATAAGTGAGTGGAATGGGGACTTATTACATTCCTCCTTTCATGTTGTGAATTGCGTTGCACTGATTTTATTTTAAAATATAGCTTGATTATCAAATTTTACTGGCATTGTATTCATATCTTCTCTCCTTCTTCACAGTCTAAGAAAACATAAAAACAAGTTTTTCTCATACCGATATTGATTTTTCATTTCCCCCTTCTCCTCCCCCCCCAAAAAAAAAATTACAACCGCCGCTGCGTATACTAAGTGAATCTATTATATGGTCTGAAGAAGAGATAGGAATGCTTTAAAAATATACTCGACACTTGTAAATAAAATATTATTTTTACGTTTTTAAATAAACACTATTCGTACGAAATTCGTAATCTATCGATGTCACATCTGCCTATTGATATAAGAAGTGTGAAATTTCATCCGCACCTGAACCTGCGCCAGTGGCTCGAACGGAACACCGCCCAAGTACACCGGAGGTATGAACGCAGGGACAAACGTGATTCGCGTATATAGCCCGAGTAATTAGTCGAAATCTAATATCGAGAGGCGTTGAATATTCGGCGTCCGGGTGACACCTGACACAACATATCATCGGATTCATTACGATCAGTTTCCGGAATTAAAACAAACGAAAAGTTTAACGACGGGGGATCTTTTCATTTTACACATTCGCCAAGATTTTTTAATCGCGTAAATACGCCAGGTGGAGTATTTTCCATTACTGTGGCCGAAAAAGAAGGTGGAAATTTTCAAAGCCCTATTGAGGGCGTACGACGAACGGGGTTTTTCTCTTTGCTGTTCGAATGACGCGCTGGCAGATCCGGTGTACGTAATGGAGGTATCGTTTTATACCAATCAGCATATACGCGCGACCCCCTGAAGTGGCGTTGAAAAAAATTACTTTGGATTTTTGGCTAAAGGAAATTACATTTAATGGGGTAAGAAGCGATTTGTGAAGGGAACCCTTTGCGTTTACACTTCATTTTGCCATATTCACTTCATTTTGCCCGATAACTCGTTCGCGTCGGTGGCGTATTCGAATTATACAAAAGAGCGGCGACCCATTAAAAAACTTTTCCATCGCCATTATAAATTCTCTATCCCTTGGGCGGGATTTTTTTCGAAAATGTATTTCCATAAATGCGTGTTAGCGTTTTGAATGCGTTCAACGATCGAGAAATACGAGTGCCTCGGCCCCTCGCCTCCTTTGCCCCGTCATCGAGCGTAACTCTATGAGCGTCGTAATAGTAGCTTAATCGTTTTCTATTGTCGGAGTTTCGAGCGGGTTTTTAGAATTTCTTGATTGCGGCGTGGAAATACGTGAACGCGAAGTGATGGAGAATTTACGCGAGCTCTTCGAGTATCCGAGACCGAATTAAAATCGAGACGAGTGTTTATTAAAATGTTTTCATTACGATATCAACACCTGTCGGACCGTACGAGAGTGTGGATAGCCATTGAAATTTGGAAATGAATTTATCGTATAAATAAGAAACCAATCAATGTTCCAATTTCATCGTTATATGGCTTTCGAATATGTAATGAAGGTCTAGACTCGTCCGTCTATCCTATTATGTAATTTTGGCCAGCAGCGATTTTATTTGTATAGTTTGGAAAAAATATCATACCTTTACGATGGCTGCGTATGAATGAGGATGAAAAGGCAGGCAGGGCAGAAAATGGTAACAATATGTCAAAAGACAAGAAAGGCCGGCCGAATAAATTATACGCGGTATAAAAGGTGTCACAATGAATGACAAGCTAAACACGGCACTAGACGTCCAAATGTTTCTTACTTAAATAACAATCAGTACCCTTCACATTTTTCCATTTCATTCGTAAACGAACGGTTACAATAACGTATCGGCCGTACTTCCATTATCGGCGAATAAAATCACAAAATGATGTTAGTTTTTTTCATTGTCCAATACGTAAATATATAACCCTCCTACGCGACTAAGCTAATTTATTGTTTTTGTGAAAAACAAACGCTACGTACGTATTCGAATTACATTATTATACGGTGGCGTTTTCCCATACGCATCGTCGAACCTACGTCAATCTATATTCGGTGGCCCGAAGCGCCGTTGGAAGGTTCACCTTATCGAGGATATAGAAGAAAAAACCAATCTACGGGGAGGGAAATTCGTTTTACACGCGTTCAAGGTTGTGACAACCGATGAGCGGAGCCAACTGCGTTGAATAAGGGGGAATGCGAAGTTAGGGTTGTTAAGACCGGCTCCTCGCGCGACCATTTTGAAAATAAATTATTTCATCTTGTTAGAGAACTAACGACGTGATTACTAATAAATTCAATTTGATAAAAGATACGTCACGAGGACCAATTTAGATTTAAGGTTTTGTTGGGACGCGTACGTGTCACGTATTGGTAGTTAGATGGTGGTGAAGTGGTGATGAAATGATGAGTAGTATACGTGCGAACGTGTACGGCGAGATTTTATGGTGACGATTCGATAGTAATAGAAGTTTATCGCATGAGGTTATTTATCGAAGTTTTTTGGTTTATAGTTGCAAAGTTGCGAGTTCTTGGTTTTCATATGCCCCTACCCCCTTGGTGGATTGATTTATCGGTAATGAATTTTGTTGGATTGTTTCTAGCCTGAATATACTAGAAAAAGCACCTGAATGAGATACTCTAATTCTGATTGTATCCGTTCATTTCATAGCCGGTTTTAGGGGGGGGGATGGGTGTCTAACCTCCCACAAGAGCTTTTTTTTTTGTTGGTGTTTAAATCAAATTTTTGGTAATTTAAACAATTTAATATCTTTCTCAATTGACTTTATGGAACTAAACCCCCCCCCCCCAAGCAGCGATGCTAAAACCGGCACTGGTTCATTTCTTGAATTTCATGCCTCATTTTTACGAGGCATTTGCCTGTCGAATGTAAGTGTTGAGGCATTCTCCACCGTTATTTTTTATTAATTAATTGTAGTGTTTGTCGAGCATTTTCCTTATTTTTATTTTATTTCTGTGTGTTTTTTTTTTAATTTTTAATTTTTTTTTCGAGAATTTTTCCATTTTCAAGCATTCGTTTTTTATCTAGTGGTGTTTTTCGTGTCATTAATTTTTCTATTTTTAGAAGTTTTCTTTCATTATTTAATAAACCTTTTTATTCTTCAACAATATCTCGAATTTTAGACTTTTCCAACATTTTTTGATAATTTTTCCATTTTTTGTCATCTTTTTGCGTTGTTAGTTGAGTTTTCAATAAAAACGATTACTATTACAGCCTACCAGATTTTGAAAAAGGGGTAAGAGAAGGTTGAGGTCTTCAAATCTTGGCGTTCAGACCTTTTGCAATCATCTGGCAAATATCCAACTTTTTGGTATTATGTATATTTTTTACTTTCTGCCACGCCTAGCGCCGGGTGGATAGGGATAAAAATCGCTCAAAATTTGATAAGAGATTCTCCTAACAAGGTACTTTTTTGTTTTTTCGATATAACTCAAAATGACAGATCACCCAAATTTTGAGATGGGCTTAAGGGCAGGTCAATGAATCAAATTTTAGATTTTTAATCTCACATGAAAGAGTGAGTTACGGACGCCACCATATCCGAATTTCAGCTTCTTGAGTGTATTTGCGAGGGAAAGGGGGGTTGGTGAAAAAACCGCTTTTTGAAGAAGTTTTAAGTCTTGAAATGATTTTTCTATATCTCTTCACCGAATCAACCAAAAGAAATCGAATTTTGTATGTGTGGTTCATTGGTAACTAGATTATACACTCTTGAATTTGAGACAAAATGAATTCAATTTGAATAGAACTTGAGGAGCCTCAAATTGGAGAAAATATAATTAATATAAACTCATATAATTATTGGGTATGAGAAGTATACAATATGCCTCATTCACCTCCATACATGATGTTGTAGGGGAGAAGAAGAGGTTATCGACCTCAACGAAGGTCACATGTAATTAAAATAGGCACTGTTTTTTGTGATGAAATCACTAAATGATTGAAGACCCGTAGGAGCTTTCGTACTCTCATATCTTATTCGTTCATTTACGAATGAAATGAGTAACGATAAACTAGTTTCGTTTCAGTTTGTTGTTTTGATGAGGTTCAAATATAAAGTGTTGGAAAATTTCTTAGCGTTTAAATTTTGGACATGAAAATATATCGATTTTGAATTTATGAAAACTTGAGTCAATTTTTTTCTGTAAATTTCCCATTTAGCGATTTGAAAACATCTATGAAAGTGAAAATAATGATAGACCGAAGATATAACAACTGTATTCTTCTCATTTGTATACAGCATGCTTAAGATCAATATAATCTAGACAATTTTTCAAGATGTTTTAATCTATTGGTTTAATTCCTATATTAGCTTCATAATATTTCATTGATATAAATCGAGCTATTCGGTCGAAAATGGTTTTTCTTAGTATTGCCTGTTGAATCTTATCATTATTATATTGTTCGGAAACCAAGATATGAGCATCAGTGTTATACCAATATGTAAGCCCATTTGAGCCACCGATTAACACCATATTTGTAACTTTAGCGTTATATGTAGCGGAATCATGAACATCCGTTTTATATACGTTAAATATCATATCCATCTCGTGATGGCTTCGAAATTCGAAGAAAGCTCTTTCGTCGCTATAAAATTGTAAGGTAAAACTTGGATGGAAATTGTTCACCTTTATGCCAGTTATGTTGAATTCGTTGTTAAAAAAGTTTTGGTGAATGGGGTAGGTTTCGTTCAGGAAGTAATATTGTTTAGCGGCATCTACTTGAGGATAGAAGCAGTAATTTTTAGCGGTGGAAAAATGTGATAAAAATTTGTCCTTTTTAATTTGCGTGAAAAATTGTTGCAATATTTGCGATTCTATCGTTGGTTCATAGGCAAGCAAAACTTCTGTGTAATTTTTTTCGGAATCGTAATGTAAAACGTGGAGCTGGAATGAATCATAGAAATTAATAAGCGTTAGGTATTTGTGTAGGTAATAGGTATACAAATACATAGAGGTGAATATTAAACTCACTTTGTCTGATTTCATCTTAACTTCGATTTTGTCATCCGACTTTACATAAAATTCTACAAACACGTTATCGATTGACATCGTCAATGGAAGAGTCTCATTTTTTTTACCTCCAACGATTTTGACGGAGCCGTTTAAATGATAAAAACCAAATGGCACTCCAATCTGTAACATCATAATGTAGAATTATGCATTATACTAGCCTACATATATCATTCAAGGAAATATACATTTAAATGTTATATTATTTATTAATCAATTTCCATGATTTTTCATAAATTATCCCTTCATTTATCAAAACCGCAACTTGCATTTAATCACCATACCTTTAATAGTGGTTCATCTACATTGCATGTGACGTATAAAGGGTCATGCAAAGTATCCGGTATCCTGGTAAGAACAACATTTTGATATTTGGCGTACGCCGTTGTATTATCTCTCATATCTAGTTTACTCAGTCCAAACTTTTGATTGTTCAGATGTTGCATGTTGAAGTAAAAATCTTTAATTAGATTTTCTAATCCTTTTTTACAATCGTCATCGACGATGTGGTGTTGTTTCACCTCGTATCCATAAGTTAAGCTGCCAGTGAACACTGTGAAAGTCATATCATATATTAGGTATTTGATATATTAATGAATTTCGTGAAATTTCATTATGAATGGATGTATGCGAGGAAAATGGTGCATTTTTTGTTTTCATAAATAATTTTCGTCTGAAAACCAAACAGTAACTCCAAAAAAGTCATAATTCCTTACAGAAGAAGTACGTTAAATAGGGAACATTTGGAGGTTTTTAGCATTCTTTACAAATTCTTTTATCAAAAATTCAGTAGATAACTCTTCTTGAAGACTTGGTAATAATTACATTTTAGAATTGAATATGGAGTCGTGAATTGTTATGAAAAAATTGTGAAAAAGGATCGAAAGTTATCGTATTGGTTAGTTCATTATAAGTTTTTTCTTTTGAAAAAATGATAAATAATTATATATTTTTTCACGAGTGAATTGATGAAGAGATATTGTTGATGAAATTTAAGTACGTATTTAATTTTAACAAATATGATCTCATTAGAGCTAAGACACAGAAAATCAACTTCTCGTTTAATTCCCCCCCCCTCAAATTTTGAGGACAGCAACCTCTCTTTTCCCCTTCCAACATCACCTGTAAAGATGGATTTGGGATGTATTATGTTTCTAGTGTCCAGTAATCATGTAAATCTATAATCATTGTATTTAAGCTATTTGAGAGTCCTTAAGCCTTCCTCAAATTTTGATCTTTCACCATTTTGGATTCATTTTTGCCCAAATTCAAAGTGTCATCTGGTTGGTAGTCAACCTTACATATAAAGTTTGAAGTTGCTAGATTCATTAAGTGAGGAGATAAAGAACATGTGAGAATTTTTAACGATCGAAAAAAAAGATTTTTGGATCGAATTCACGCTCACGCTTAAATTGACTAAGAACCTGAAATTTGGATATATTGATATACTTAGCTCAATCTTTTACATGTTACCATGAACAAAAACCTACATTTTTAGTTCGTCACAAAATTTGAATGAATCTCTTATTTTAACGTGAATACCAAATCGGAAAAATAAAATAGTTTTGCGTATACGGGTAATTCTCTGAAAATGTCCATATTTCGATGTCTTTATTTTTCTGAAAAAAAAAGTTGATATTGGGAATTTTTTTGATTGGGATAGTGAGTATATGTGTCCTTGATGTCATTTATGCCATTCGGCTCAAGTCATGTCCCCCTGGGGGGTAGGGGGACTTTTTGAAATTTTATTACCCAAAACCTAAGAACTTCTTAGGCCGTGGCTGTTGATTCTCGATTTTGTGGCTTATGGTAACTCAGCCGTAAGACGTCCTAGGAACTTGAAACAAAAGGGATATCGAAGATTAGTAAGTACATATAATATTCACCTATTCAATATTCTCTTAAACTGACTGTTAGGAGCTCCTTAGTAAATTTTTGGCGAATTCTCTCAGGTCGTGGCTGGTTGGTTTTAATCTTGAGCCGTGGCGAAGTGTCTTTTTATGACCATGGCCTAAGAACTAGTGTCTTTTTTCGAGAGACAGCCATTAACACCTAAATTAATAACATCTTTGTTAGTGTATCCCCATTAAAATTGATTTAGAATGGCAAAAAGACACTAATTCCTAGGCCGTGGTCGTAAAAAAAAACACTTCGCCACGGCCTAAGATGAAAACCAACCAGCCACGGCCTAAGAGAATTCGCCAAAAATTTATTAAGGAGCTTCTAACAGTTAATTTAAGAGAATATTGAATAGGTGAATATTATATGTACTTACTAATCTTCGATATCCCTTTTGTTCCAGGTTCCTAGGACATTTGATGGCTGAGTTAGAATAAGCCACGGCCTAATACCACAAAAACCGGGAATCAACAATTTTTACGAATTTTGCTTTCCGACTGTGATAAATAAATGACATTTCACATTTCGAATGCTGGCAGTGTATTCTCATGATGTCAAGGAAGCATTGTAACCGCAAAGAAAAACGAATTATAAAATCATTGCCGCAGGAGAAGCAAACAAAAAACGCCACGGCCTAGGAGTGTATAAACCATTTACAGGTCTTTGAACCTTCCTGGAGGTCAAGCAGGGAAACTTTGGACATCATTTTGAGCGTTAACATACACACTCAACTATCCTGAGCAACTTTGCTAAGTTTTTCCTCAAAAAAATATTAATTTAATATCATTTATGTGACATTGAAAATTCAAAACGTGACCATTTACATGCCACGGCCTAAGAACTTTTGACCTTTGGGTTGAAAAAAACCCCATTTAGGGGGGGTGGAGGACAATTTCAATCGATGGGAAAGTTAGAGGAGATACTCATATAAATATATAGAAAAAAAAAATTCAATTGTAGCGTAATTCTTCGAAAAAAACATCGATTACAGAAATATGGACATTTTCAGAGAATTACCCATACACAAAAAGCGCCTCTTACCAATCTCACCAAATCTTGATTAGTTTTCATCTTCACCCCCCGCCACCCCCAACCCTATGAGTGAAAAAAAATATATGTATAGAAATTTGGCCGTTTTACATAAATGATTGCAATTGCTCTGAAACGCAAAGATGAGAAAAATGTGTTTTTCCTTGACCTCTCCTTCCTAGAAGAGATGGACTTTAATGGTCATCCTTCTGAATTTTTTCATTTTTGAGATTTTTGAAGAATTTAAACTTCGAGTATTTCTTGCAGTTTAAAATTTTTTTCATATTTTTTCTCTCACTATACCGAATGAAAAATTTTAATTCTAATAATTTTACCATTTTCGAAGTAACAAATTTTTCAAGCATTTTAGAAAAATCTGGGTCACTTGCTTCCTTTTTCAAATCTCATATCGATTATGAAATCTGTGATGACGTACTAACTAAATACTCGCTTAAAGCACAATGAAGCGAGAGACAACATAGTGTTTTTTGAAAATCAGTTAAAAGAATGACAAAAAAAGGTAAAGAATATATGAAAACTTCTAATTTTCAAAACTATCAAGAGAGTTTTACTTTACCTGCGTACAATACTATGAAGCGAAAATACTCGTACTTCTCCATCTTCCACAGAAATACTTCTTTATTGTATAATACGAAAATTCGATGAAGAAATTAAACAAAACGAAACATAAATGGCAGCAATTATGAAATATTCGTTATAAAACAAAAGATAACGAACAGTTTAGCCATTTCATGTGCGAAAATTCACCATTTTTGTGTTTCGGAATGCGTTTATAGGAAACGTACGTAATTAGAGTTGCGTTGCTGTACAAACATTCTGTACTTGATTTAAATTCTCGTATGATTAGGTATACCCATATAATTTTTTTTGGCAGCTTATAGAAGTTAATATTCGTTGCTAATGTTGTGAAATATTAAAAAATAAACCAGGAAGCCGAACAATGAACAATCCCCTCTACAATATTAAACATTATCTTTCTTTCATTTTTCGACTATTTTATCCCGTACCGATGTAGGAAATTGTTAGTTTTAATTGAACGTTTTTGTCTGAAATATCGTGAATTAGGAGATTAAATTTACCAACGTGTAAAAATGTCTACATAAGAACTTATACAATTTGTTGATAACTGACAAAAGGCACGAACCCTGATAATTTCGTAAACAAGGAGTTCAAAGTTTACGTATGAGTTTTCAATTTTTCATAAATTAGGTATATTTATTAGTAACTTTATAAATTGCTTTAAATTTTACCTTTTGGTTAACGAACAATTAAAAGTACAAGTTTTCAATCAGTGGACTACCAGTGGTACAATATTTTTTTCTCAAAACATTTCAAGCGTTTTGCGTTCGATTTCTAATGAAGTTGTAAATTAGAAAAAAATTTAATTTTTAATTCATTAGACAAAAATTCGTACTAGTTTAAATGATTAGAAAAGTAATTATCTCTATGTGTTATTCTATTATTTAGATCCTTATAGCCAATTTAGCATACATATACCACTACTTTATCGTTTCATTCGTATGTAGTGCTAGATATAGTTTTAGTCATAGTGGTGCCCGTTTTAAGCATACGAAGTCATTGTGGTGCCCGTTTTTAACGTTGTGGTGCCCAAATCGGGCGCCACAAGTTCTTTATGCTAAAAACTATCAGAAAATGATCGTCTCACCACTCTGAGTCCACAGCTGAAGTTTTAGGGGTGGGCACTACAATGACTACATTTATATATTAAAAATTAAATCGCTTATAAATACTGGAGTTTATGGTATATATGCCTTGTGGTGCCAGATATGGAATCCTCAGAAGACACTTTCTTTGTGGTGCCCGGCATATGGCTGGGGACCTCATAGTTCAAAATATGCAAGGGCACCACAAGATATTGAATACGTATATATATATATACAATCTATGATGACTATTATCGTTCTTGTTGATTTCTTCTCCTACTCTTTGATATAACTTTGACTTACAAGCGAAGACAAGTCGTCGCAAATTATTCCAGCTAGTTTTTTCATTACATACTGCTGCTTTTTAGAATCTACGACCAGGTGCGTAACTAAGGTGGGATGGAGGGGAGTTTCCCCCCAGGTGTTTTGAAAATTTGGGATATTTATAATTGTTAAACGCTGAAATTGGGAACTTGAATTTTTTTTGGGAAAATAAGAACTCGAATAAATTCGAACTGATGCCTACTTATATCATATATAGCGTACAACCAGGGACGTAGCCCCTTTGGCTTTTGGAAAGTTGGTAAATTTGGAGTTTAAGCGTAAAGTTGGTAAACTTGATCACTTGCGCAGTATCATTACAACAGCTGTTTTAAATTTTTTGAAGACTAAAAAAAAAAAAAAAAGTCAACAGTTGGTAAAATTTCATGATATTAGTTGGCAATTTTTGGTTTTCTCTCCCCGCCCCTGAAGAATGTCCTCGGTACGCCCCTTTCTACGTCAGCATTTGGTCTTCGTTCAATACCCTAATGTTGGCCCTAGCTGTAACTTCGCGACTACCTAATTTCGAGTGTCCTTGTATCATCACTTGTGATAGTTTAGCTTTGTATTCGACAGAAGCCTTTGAACGCTCATTGGTATCGTAGTAGCCACTAAATGTAACCTCGAACTCGCTTTCATTGGAAAATGTAAAAATGAATACTTCTTCGTAATGAGCCAGAATTGGCCCCGGCAAAAAAATTATTTTCCGGCTTTTCTTTTAATTTTTTTAACCTATTAAAAATTGAAAAAAAAATTAATTAGCATTTTAACAAAAAAAAAATCCAATTGGCATTGTAAAAAATTTTAAACCTAAAATTAAAATTTTTGCCACCTCTAATGAACCTGAACCCAGAAGCAACTTACCGTTTCCACCTCTCCCTTTTCTATAGTTTTCTTATCATTTCATACCCATGAATAGAAGATTACATTGATGGAAATAAGATGAAGATGATTCTGTCGTTCAAAAATTTCAATAAAAGTCTTGTTTTGTTACATATAATTATGCTAAATTCAGCTGTACAATATAATATAATTACTATTTTTTTACATATATTTTTCGTATAATCGAATCCACGTGGTTGATAATCGCCATTTGTAATTTGTCTCGTATGAACAACCACGTGAGCGTATCGGTAATAAGTTTATCACGACTTATAAGCTTAATTCCAGCATTAACCGTTATATTGTGGTGTTCCGGCTGCATTTCCCCCTCTATCAGCAGACTTCCTAAGGTGAGATCGTATTCTTGCGGTATCATCTCACCAGCATTTTCGTTGCTGTCGTAAAAACTTATGCTGGTACCCACGCCAGGGCTAAGAAGGAAGAAACCCATGGAATTAGGGGAATCGTATTGTCTGAAAATAAAACTGGGACGGAATTTTTTTATTTTTACTCGTTCGATGGTTAAATGGTGAAGTTTATCGATGAACGTTTGATTTATCAGGTAATCTTGGTTGATGGCATTCACTCGAGAATTGAAACAAAAGTTTTTGGCCGTTGATGTATATAATCTGAGATCTTCTGTCTTAATTTGCTTGGAAAATTGTTGCAATATTTGCGATTTTATCATCGGTATTGTACTGTTTAAAATAGAAGTAACCTCCGTGGTGTAAGCTTCGGTACTGTTGATCTGGAAATTCACAAAAATTTATAGGTATCTTGTTGGTGATAATTTATGGGTATTGGTGAGAATTTGGACGTGGTGCACTTACCGTGATTATCTGGATCATAATGTCAGTTTCTTCGCTAATGTTATGCTTAGGGTTACTCGAGTCCAATTGTGTTTTGAATGTTACTTGCATGTTACGCATCGATATTACGAATGGGTAAGTAGCACTATTATTTAATTCGAAAGATCCATTCACATCGTAACATCCCAATGGTATAGAAAACTACAACATGATGTGAGTAAGGTAAGCACTCATACTTACTCATGTTGATCAATAATAATGGAATGTATTGAGCTCCCATTCTATACCTCTAAATACTTGTCTAAGGCGCAGTGATATCCCATTAATGTTGAATTGGCTTTACACGGTACCTTAGTGAGTTTGATATCGTGGAATTTCACGTACGAATCATCTTCGAAAGGGATTTCATCTATAGAAATATTCCGGTTCCGGACTTGATTCATTGTAGAAAAGGAGTCGTTGAAGAGATTAATAAGTGAGATAGTGTTATCTCCATCGATGACGTCATGATCGATGTTTTTTTCTTCGCATTGTTTTATTTTGTTTGAGGAATTTATTCCAACAATGACTGCTGTAATAGAAATTTTGTATCAATTATCCAAGAAAACGAAATGCAGAAGTGAAAATACCAAAAAAAATCGATATTTCTTACCTGCGAATAGTATAAGAATTCGAAAATATTTCTTAGACATTTTGCGCTTATATTAATTCGTAATTAGTCAAATATATTTTATTTAGGTATATACTAAAGATTGAATTCATACGCTGTTAGTTATCACTTTTATAAGATATACTGGTGTAGTGTAGGTATGAAGTGCGAATTAAATAGGAATATTCCGTTGTGTATTCCCTACCTAATATTTACGTGTAATTTATTTATCGTTGTAAAATGTTTTTCTTTCAACAAAATCTTTCAAGCATTTACTTATTAACGAAGGTCAGATGTAATTAAAATAGGCACTGTTTTTTGTGATAAAATTACTAAATGATTGAAGACCCGTAGGAGCTTTCGCACTCTCATATCTTATTCGTTCATTTACGAATGAGATGAATAACGATAAACTAGTTTCGTTTTAGTGATGAGGTTCAAATATAAAATGTTGAAAAATTTTTCAGCGTTTAAATTTTGGACATGAAAATATATCGATTTTGAATTTATGAAAACTTGAGTTAATTTTTTTCTGTAAATTTCGTATTTAGCGATTTGAAAACATCTATGAAAGTGAAAATAATGAAAGACCGAAGATATAATAACTGTATTCTTCTCATTTGTATACAACATGCTTAAGATCAATATAATCTAGACAATTTTTTAAGATGTTTTAATCTATTGGCTTAATTCCTATATTAGTTTCATGATATTTCATTATTATAAATTGAGCTATTTGGTCGAAAATGATCTTTCTTAGTATTGTCTGTGGACTTCCCCACTGAATCTTATCATTATTATATTGTTCGGAAACCAAGATATGAGCATCAGTGTTATACCAATATGTACGCCCATCTGAGCCACCGCTTAACACCATATTTGTAACTTTAGCGTTATATGTAGTGGAATCATGAACATCCGTTTTATATACGTTAAATATCATATCCATCTCGTGATGGCTTCGAAATTCAAAGAGAGCTCCTTCGTTGCTATAAAATCGTAAAGTAAAACTTAGATGGAAATTGTTCACCTTTATGCCAGTTATGTTGAATTCGTTGTTAAAAAGGTTTTGGTGAATGGGGTAGGTTTCGTTCAGGAAGTAATATTGTTTAACGGCATCTACTTGAGGATAGAAGCAGTAATTTTTAGCGGTGGAAAAATGTGATAAAAATTCGTCCTTTTTAATTTGCGTGAAAAATTGTTCCAATATTTGCGATTCTATCGTTGGTTCATAGGCAAGCAAAACTTGTGTGTAATTTTTTTCGGAATCGTAATGTAAAACGTGGAGCTGGAATGAATCATAGAAATTAATAAGCGTTAGGTATTTGTGTAGGTAATAGGTATACAAATACATAGAGGTGAATATTAAACTCACTTTGTCTGATTTCATCTTAACTTCGATTTTGTCATCCGACTTTACATAAAATTCTACAAACACGTTATCGATGGACATCGTCAATGGAAGAGTCTCATTTTTTTTACCTCCGATGATTTTGACCGAGCCGTTTACATGATAAAAACCAAATGGTACTCCAATCTGTAACATCATAATGTAGAATGATGCATTATACTAGCCTACATATACCATTCAAGGAAATTATACATTTAAATGTTATATCATTTATTAATCAATTTCCATGATTTTTCATAAATTATTCCTTCATTTATCAAAACCGCAACTTCCATTTAATCACCATACCTTTAATAGTGGTTCATCTACATTGCATGTGACGTATAAAGGGTCATGCAAAGTATCCGGTATCCTGGTTAGAACAACATTTTGATATTTGGCGTACGCCGTTGTATTATCTCTCATATCTAGTTTACTCAGTCCAAACTTTTGATTGTTCAGATGTTGCATGTTGAAGTAAGAATCTTTAATTAGATTTTCTAATCCTTTTTTACAATCGTCATCGACGATGTGGTGTTGTTTCACCTCGTATCCATAAGTTAAGCTGCCAGTGAACGCTGTGAAAGGCATATCATATATTATTTGATATATTAATGAATTTCGTGAAATTTTATTATGAATGGGTGTATGCTAGGGTGGGTCGATTTTCACTTTTTTTGGAAAACTGAGTATGCACCTAGTTCAGTAGTTGCAAAATGATCCCAAAAGAATGTGAAAAAAATTTCAGCCCTCCAGGTTAATATTTACCCTTCCCATTATTGAGTCAAAGTTTGCAAATAAGCTAAATTTTTCAAAAAATTAAAAAAATTATGTTGCACATATTTAAATTTTTTGAGGGTTTAAGCATCATGTTTTGCCTTCCCAAATTCGAAAAATAAATAAAATGCCAATTTTTCAATCTATCCAGGGGTTCCAAAAATACCTATGCTATGTGCTAAAATACCCTATTTTACCTGTTTTTTCATTTTATTTAGTATCATTTATTTGCTAATAATTAATTAAATGTTGTGTAGGAGGTAAGTAGCTGAGTACAATCATAAGGTATTCTTTAGTCTTTATGCTTAAACAATATAAATGTAGTGGTGCATTTTCATTATTAGGGGGTCCCAAAAATAGTCATTATATGAGTATAATTACAATTTACTATTTCAAGCTACCTAAGAATTATTCATACTTACAATATTCAATGATTCAATTACTAAAAAATTTCACAACTCATTGCTTTATACTAGAACTCATCAAGCGTAGATAGCTGTGTATCGAGGGTCTCCGGCCAGTCGGGTAGTAGGCAAGAATTTGTTGAATAATTCAAATTTTAAAATTGTTTTAAATTCAACAGATGGCATCACGTAGAAATGAAAAAACCGAAACACTTTTCTGGAAGAATGAATATTGGATGTAAAAAGGATTTAAAAATGTAATAGAATCTAACCTGTCGTGGACCAATTAATTAATTTCTAATACTTCTCGACCTTTAAATTAATTTTAGGGAGAACAAAATCCCGTTTCCGTGAATTTGATCGAGCGGTGATTGCAATTTTCTTCTAAGCTTATTTTTTTACTACATCTTCTGAATCACATATCATAGCTATAAGTAACTTATCAGGATGAGAGTTGTACCCATTCCTCTGTAAAATTGGATGAATAATTTTCTGTACATTGCTTGGTAAGTCGCGAATTAGACCTATTAGTTCAAAGAAGTGATAGAGTCCATCCACATATTTATAACTTTTTTAAATTGCATACCACATTGGGACGTACACTCTTATTATATCTACAGATGGTTGAAACTTTTAGCTCGTCCCTTAGGTCGTTGATAGAGATGAAGTCGTAATATGCAATTGGCTGTGGTAAGCTATCGGGCTTTGGACATTGGACCTGGATTCCTTTCTGCATAATGTTGCGGACAATGACCATTTCCAATAAATACTTTTGGTGCGTGCTGAGATCAGAAATAGAGAAATTTTTGATTTCTATCCAACTTGCGATGGTTTCAAATTAAACGACCGATAAATTTTGGCATATAGAAAGGAGCTTCCTAATCGTTTTACAGTCTAAATCTACAACGAGATGTCGTGGGAGCAGTTGATTTAGGTGAGTGAATAAAATGAATCAATAAATGGAGTGTCCGAAAGCAACCAATTGTCGTTATTTACGTTTTTAAAAAGGCCGAGATCGAATTGGACATCGAAATTCGATGCATGAACGACAACAGAGTGCGCGGAATACTATATTTTCAAATACAATTAAATCTTACGAATAGGAAAAAAATTAAAGAAAACGCAGAAAATCACATGACACTAGACGTCTTTGCCTCCATCTCTTCGGTCTCCTGAAATCAAAATTTAGAAGCCAGCGTTAATTAAAAACAATTAATTAGCGCTGACTTAAACATCGAAAGAGCTAGCTAGATAAGTTCCCAAAAGTTCCTATGGCGAGTATTCCCAAAATTATAAGAACAATTACATATAATTATTATAACGTACAATTAACTTACTAACCATCGCGTTTTTCTCGCTCATCTATCTTCCTTATTGATACGAAACAACTAATTAGTTCTAAGCAAAATTCTCAATAATCAGTTCCAAGCAAAATTCTCACTCTCAAAATGGTCGTCTTCATGTAGTACTTTCGACTATCGATATGCGACATATACTATCGATAGTCGAAGTCGAAAAGATCGATTTTGTCGACTCTTTTCGACACTCCACCCGCGGCCAAATTAGTTTTGAGAAGTAGAAGGTGAAACTACCTCTAAAGGGAAAAGTTGGTTCACCGTCCTAATTTGGGTTTTTCCTTTGTATTTAATATGAGCTTGACCCTGACGACGGTCGACGCTCAATATAATAGCGTATTTCCAATCAGCCCGAGGGGCTGATGGTTCATTTTCCGATTTAATACTCATTCCGCAAGATAAGTGTTTCGCTATGCGATGCCATCTGTCGAATTTAAAACAATTTTAAAATTTGAATTATTCAAAAAATTCTTGCCTACTACCCGACTGACCGGAGGCCCTCGAGGCACAGCCACCTACTCTTGGTGAGTTCTGGTATAAAGCAAAAAGTTGTGGAATTTTTTAATAATTGAATCATTGAATATTGTAAGTATGAATAATTCTTAGGTAGCTTAAAATAGTAAATTGTAATTATACTTATATAATGACTATTTTTGGGACCCCCTAATAATGAAAATGCACCACTACATTTATACTGTTTAAGCATAAAGACTAAAGAATACCTTATGATTGTACTCAGCTACTTACCTCCTACACAACATTTAATTAATTATTAGCAAATAAATGATACTAAATAAAATGGAAAAACAGGTAAAATAGGGTATTTTAGCACATAGCATAGGTATTTTTGGAACCCCTGGATAGAGGAAAAATTGGCATTTTATTTATTTTTCGAATTTGGGAAGGCAAAACATGATGCTTAAACCCTCAAAAAATTTAAATACGTGCAACATAATTTTTTTAAATTTTTTGAAAAAATTTTGCTTATTTGCAAACTTTGACTCAATTATGGGAGGGATAAATATTAACCTGGAGGGCTGACATTTTTTCACATTCTTTTGAGATCATTTTGCAACTACTGAACTAGGTGCATACTCAGTTTTCCAAAAAAAGTGAAAATCGACCCACCCTAGTGTATGCGGGGAAAATAGTGCATTTTTTGTTTTCATAAATAATTTTCGTCTGAAAACCAAACAGTAACTCTAAAAAAGTCATAATTCCTTACAGAAGAAGTACGTTAAATAGGGAATATTTGGAGGTTTTTAGCATTCTTTACAAATTCTCTCGTCAAAAATTCAGTAGATAACTCTTCTTGAGGACTTGGTAATAATTACATTTTAGAATTGAATATGGAGTCGTGAATTGTTATGAAAAAAATTGTGAAAAAGGATCGAAAGTTATCGTATTGATTAGTTCATTATAAGTTTTTTCTTTAGGAAAATTGATGAATAATTATATATTTTTTCACGAGTGAATTGATGAAGAGATATTGTTGATGAAATTTAAGTACGTATTTAATTTTAACAAATATGATCTCATTAGAGCTAAGACACAGAAAATCAACTTTTCGTTTAATTTCCCCCCCCCCCCATATTTTGAGGACAGCAACCTCTCTTTTCCCCTTCCAGCATCACCTGTAAAGATGGATTTGGGATGTATTATGTTTCTAGTGTCCAGTAATCAATAATCATTGTATTTAAGCTATTTGAGAGTCCTTAAGCCTTCCTCAAATTTTGATTTTTCACCATTTTGGACTCTCATTTTTGCCCAAATTCAAAGTGTCATCTGGTTGGTAGTCAACCTTACATATAAAGTTTGAACTTGCTAGATTCATTAAGTGAGGAGATAAAGAAAATATGAGAATTTTTAACATTCTACCTTATCATAAAAACATTTTTAGATCGAATTCACGCTCACGCTTAATTGACTAAGAACCTGAAATTTTGATATATTGATATACTTAGCTCAATCTTTTACATGTGACCATGAACAAAAATCCACATTTTTAGTTCGTCACAAAATTTGAATGAATCTTTTATTTTAACGTGAATACCAAATCGGAAAAATAAAATAGTTTTGCGTATATACAAAAAGCGCCTCTTACCAATCTCACCAAATTTTGATCAGTTTTCATCCTCACCCCCCCCCCGCCCCTCCAACCCTATTAGTGAAAAAAATATATGTACAGAAATTTGGCCGTTTTACATAAATGATTGCAACTGTTCTGAAACGCAAAAATGAGAAAAATGTACTTTTCCTTGACCTCTCCTTCCTAGAAGGGGATGGACTTTAATGGTCATCTTTCTGAATTTTTTCATTTTTGAGATTTTTGAAGAATTTGAACTTCGAATATTTCTTGCAGTTTAAAATTTTTTTCATATTTTTTCTCCTACTATACCGAATGAAAAATTTTAATTCTAATAATTTTACCATTTTCAAAGTAACAAATTCTTCAAGCATTTTACAAAAATCTGGATCACTTGCTTCCTTTTTCAAATCTCATATCGATTATGAAATCTGTGATCATGTACTAACTAAATACTCGCTTAATGCGCAATGAAGCGAGAGAAAACATACTGTTTTGTGAAAATCAGTTAAAAGAATGACAAAAATAGCTAAAGAATATGAAAACTTCTAATTTTCAAAGCTATCAAGAGAGTTTTACGTTACCTGCATACAATACTATGAAGCGAAAATACTCGTACTTCTTCATCTTCCACATAAATACTTCTTATTGCATAATACGAAAATTCGATAAATAAATTAAACAAAACGAAACATAAATGGTAGCAATTGTGAAATATTTGTTATAAAACAAAAGATAACCAACAGTTTAGCCATTTCATGTGCGAAAATTCACCATTTTTGTGTTTCGGAATGCGTTTATAGGAAACGTACGTAATTAGAGTTGCGTTGCTGTGCAAACATTCTATACTTGATTTAAATTCTCGTATGATTAGGTATACCAGTATAATTTTTTTTGGAAGCTTATAGAAGTTAATATTCGTTGCTGATGTTGTGAAATATTGAAAAATAAACCACGAAGCCGAAAAATGAACAATCCCCTCTGCAATATTAAACATTATCTTTGTTTCATTTTTCGACTATTTATCCCGTACCGATGTAGGAAATTGTTAGTTTTGATTGAACGTTTTTATCTGAAATATCGTGAATTAGGAGGTTAAATTTACCAACGTGTAAAAATGTCTACATAAGAACTTATACAATTTGTTGATAACTGACAAAAGGCACGAATCCTGATAATTTCGTAAACAAGGAGTTCAAAGTTTACGTATGAGTTTTCAATTTTTCATAAATTAGGTATATTTATTAGTAACTTTATAAATTGCTTTAAATTTTACCTCTTCGTTAACGAACGATTAAAAGTACAAATTTTCAATCAGTCGACTACCAGTGGTACAATATTTTTTTCTCAAAACATTTCAAGCGTTTTGCGTTCGATTTCTAATGAAGTTGTAAGTTGGAAAAATGTTTAATTTTTAACTCATTAGACAAAAATTCGTACTAGTTTAAATGATTAGAAAAGTAATTATCTTTATGTGTTATTATATTATTTACATCCTTATAGCTAATTTAACATACATATACCACTACTTTATCGTTTCATTCGTATGTAGTGCTATATACAATCTATGATGATTATTATCGTTCTTGTTGATTTCTTCTCCTACTCTTTGATATAACTTTGACTTACAAGCGAAGACAAGTCGTCGCAAATTATTCCAGCTAGTTTTTTCGTTACATACTGCTGCTTCTTGGAATCTATGTCAGCATTTTGGTCTTCGTTCAATACCCTAATGTTGGCCCTAGCTGTAACTTCGCGACTACCTAATTTCGAGTGTCCTTGTATCATCACTTGTGATAGTTTAGCTTTGTATTCGACAGAAGCCTTTGAACGCTCATTAGTATCATAGTAGCCACTAAATGTAACCTCGAACTCGCTTTCACTGGAAAATGTAAAAATGAATACTTCTTCGTAAGGCTCTAGAAGATCGTGATTAAAAGTGACGAAGAAATTTAAACGAAGATTTTTTATCTTTATCCAGTTAACGGTGAAATTGTAATGTGGTTCAGATTCGGTTTGTTGAAGTAGGTGAGTTTGGTTTATGAGATAATATTGTTTGTTGACGTCCGCTTGGGAATGGAAGCAGTAATTTTTCAATGTCGAGTAATAAGATAGTAATTCGTCTTTCTTAATTTGCGCGAAAAGGTGATCTAATATTTGCGATCTTAGCAGTAACAGTACACGAATGTTTAAAATGGAAGCGGTTTCGTTGGCATCAGGTCTAATCTTGATCTAGAAAATGCCAATGGGTAAGTATGTTGATAAATATTAGCAAATGAGTGTTATATACATAAATAAAGTTAAGTTTTGAGCTTACCAAAGGATCTGGGTGTGGGAACTGAATTGCAACTTCGTCGATAATGTTTGACTGCATTTTAATCCCAGCTTTGGCACAAAATGTTATCGTAAATTGATGGGTATTACCTTTGGCAGTTACGATATAACCATTGATGTTATTGCATCCGAGTAGAATGGTAGACTGCAATATAGTAGTATTGCATGTAGCGTATATCAATGATTACAGACAAAAATTTAGTAGTTATTCATGACTCATAAACAAGCATAATTGCTTTCCACCATTTTTTAGCTGACCAGGATATATTAAATACTTAATGAACGTATACCTGTAATTGCTTATCTACATCGCAATCCACAATTATGAGATCTTCCTGTCTTCTGGTCTGAGTAATGTTATGAAATTTTAATTTCGACTCTTCCTTGAAATTGATATCCTCCATTGTTAGTTTTCGTATACTTAGGTGTTTCAAATTTGAGTAAAGATCATGGAAGAGAATACTAAATGCATTTCGATTATCTACATCAATGATGTCATGTTGTTTGGCCTCGTATGCCAATGTTATTCCGGTATTAATTGCTGTAAATCATGTTTAATTATATTAAATTATTTCTTCTAAATATACTCGAGTGTATATTGATAAATTACTACGATTCCTAATTTTAACATAACTAATAAAAGATCAACATATATGATATGCCCTCCTTCTAAAATACGAGAATGTAACATTAAACAAGAAAACAATAAAAAAAAAAAGTGTAATTCTAAGAAAGAAATTTTTTTTAATTAATTTTTTTTTACATTAAAAAAAAATCGATGTAGATGTTTAATTATAAAAAAAAAAATATTAAATTGTCAAAAAAATTACGTCTTTCTTTAAAGAATTGATTAGGTACAACTTGTAGAAATTTAGGTGTACTATAATTATTTTGGCTATTGAAAAAAAAAAAATCAATCTAGTCGTCTCTGTTATTTGCTACAGGCATTCTAGACGTAATTTGGGTGTTATTTTGGCAAATAGTTGTTATCACCCTGATTTTTGGTGTTAGTACAGAGAAATAAGAATTGAGCCTGGAAAAAAATGGTAGTGAGCTGAATTTCACATTATACGTGCAGAATGGTGTCCTTAACAAGGTATAAAAAGTTGTCACCCGTAGGGAGTGAGCTAACTTCTGGAGGGGGCTAAAACCCCACAAAAAACAGTTTTTCAACTATTTTTTGCTAATATCTCCGAAAATAAGGGTTCTACGTCAAAATAAGTTATATCAAAAAATGTTCCCCATTAAATTTCCTACAGAATGAGTGAGACAGTTTTCTCAAAAAATCATTAGTAAGCCCAAAATAGGGAGGTCAAAATATACCAATTTTTAGAATTCCCTTTCGAAAATCAGTTCTTTGTTTATATCTTCTATACGGTGCGTCCTACACAAAAATTGTTAATATTGAAAAATATTCCCCGTTAAATTTTCTATGAGGTTAATGAAAAATTTTTCCCAAAAAGTCATAAAAAGGCCCAAAATATATTAATTTTGAAAAAATTTATTCATATGTGTTCATATCTATTATCAAGTGACCTATGTAGATGATAAAGATGAACAAATAATTTTTACTGATGATTCCCCCTCCCCTTCCTCCCCCCGGCCATTTTCAATGCAGGTAAACAATATGAATTGCAGCTGCATTAAAATAGGCCTAAATTAATTCAACCTAGTGAATACAACGTATTGGTTAAATTTTAGTTTTTAATATTATTTTGGATTTTCTTGCATACTGAGATTCGGTAAGTAGGTAGTTAATTATCATATTTTTCAAGTATATTTAAAGAATTTTCCTTTACGAGTACCTAATAGCATTTGCAAAAATTCGTTATCTGATGGAGCAGCTGTTGCAACTGTGCAAGAACGAGGTATTGTTGCTATTAGAAAAGCTATTCTACTTGCACATGCAGGGAAACAGGTTAAAAGCTGATAACTTTCAGGTTAGCATTACAAAAACATTTTGCGCGACCTAATTTTCTATTATTTCAAGACTGAAATGTTCGAAGCTGTGTGGTCATTGTTGTGGAGCTGATTGCACGAATGGTATGGAGGTGGAGATGAGTGATAAAGAGAGAATAGATGATCCCGAACCGAGTTGAAACAAATATTTCAAAGTATATCTGTAGTTTTTTTTGTTCTATAATGTAAATCTGGAGAAGGATTTCTGAAGGAGTGGGTAGGAAGGGGAGGAGGAATCATCAGGAAAAATTACTTGTTCATCTTCATCACCTACCTAGGTCACTTGATGATAGATATGAACACATGTGAATAATTTTTTCCAAAATAAATGTGTTTTGGGCCCTTTTATGACTTTTTGGGAAAAGTTTTTCGTGTACCTTATAGAAAATTGAACGGGGAATATTTTTCAATATTAACAATTTTTGCGTAGGACGCACCGTATAGAAGATATAAATAAAGAACTGATTTTCGAAAGGGAATTCTAAAAATTGGTATATTTTGACCTCCCTATTTTGGGCTTACTAATGATTTTTTGAGAAAACTGTCTCACTCATTCTGTAGGAAATTTAATGGGGAACATTTTTTGATATAACTTATTTTGACGCAGAACCCTTATTTTCGGAGATATTAGCAAAAAATAGTTGAAAAACTGTTTTTTCCGGGGTTTTAGCCCCCTCCGGGGATTAGCTCAGCCCCTACGGGTGACAACTTTTTATACCTTGTTAAGGACACCATTCTGCACATATAATGTGAAATTCAGCTTACTACCATTTTTTTCCAGGTTTGGTCAAAAAATGAGCCTTATTTCCCTGTACTATATGGTCAAGAGTAATGCTGCAAACAACATAGTGAAAATCCCAACATATAGCGGCGAAGCGTAGCACCCTACAGAGGTTTGAACCTCCTCAAAACCAGTTTTTTGAGTTTTTATCACTTACAATAACTGATACGAGTAAATTAGATATATAATAAATTAATTTATATAAAATTACCTATAAATTATATCCAACACATTTTTTTCTATTATTTACCGTTTATCAACAAAACGGCTTTAAAGATGGTACATCGAGTTAAAATACTCGAGTTGTTTTACATAGTCAATTTTTTGCATTTTTCTTCGTTATAATGCGAAATATAAAAAAATTAACGCTATATAAAATTATTGTACCCCGAATTTCTTGCAGAAATATTGAATTACATTTTTTCTATTTCTCATCATTGGTTAGCAAAGCTATCTTGAAGATAATGCATTAAGTAGTATGACGATTTATTATTCTTTGAGGATAGTTTTTTGAGTTTTACTCCCTCGTAAAGGGAGATACGAAAAAATTGATCCAGGTACCTTTATTGTGGGAGGGAGGGGGGCGGGTCAAAGCTGTCCCAACATAATTCAAATGTCTTCTAAGAAAATACGTTCTTGCTAAACCTTCGATTTTTTAGCTCAAAGAGGAAGAAGAGGACAGAGGGGTGCTAATAGTCAGAGATAAAAAATAAGCCTATCATTGCAATCAACGCCCCCGAATAACCATAAAATGAAATACCACATCATCGTATTATGTGTTACGTATTACTAATAAAAAAATATCAACTTACCCACGCATAATGCTGTAAAATAGAAATACTCGTATTTCCTGAACATCTTTGAATTAAAATCACAGTGGTGAACTTCACTCTACCAATTTTATATAGGTATAGTAAATACATCTGATCAATACGTTGTCATGATTGTTACATGTATTATTGATACTGCTGTTGATGCTTTGCAACGTGACTTTATTTTTGAATTTTAATTTTTTTATAGGTGCATAATAGAGGTCGCATGATAAAAATACAAACCATCGGCGATAAATTAACGAAATATTTAATCTTATATTATCTTGATTTTCGTATAATTAACTACTTACAATAAAATTGATTGTGTATTATTCTTCAGTTGAATAGAAAAATATTCACTTACTTATCAATAGGTAACATCGAGAGCTGGTATGCCATATTGTTGGTTGTCTCGTTACAACTTTTACTTGATAACTTTATATGTAAAGTTGTTAAGCAATATGTAAAATTTGGTGAGTATGTGATGAGGTTGAATTTAAATATTGATGTATGAATCATCGACAATGTGTTCATCGATTGTTTTCAAGAAATCGTTCACTAAAGTTTAAAAGAAAGAAGTTAATGAAAGGCTCTTTAAAGTAATGCTTCTAGATGGATGTTTTTTTTTTCATGTTGAGAGTGCTGTTATGTTACAATTCAGTACAATTGTTTCAATAGTTTCAATAGTATTACTTAGGTATTTCAGGAAATATTATCGAAGTAAATGTATGTATTCCAATTCATGAATGAAAGTTCACCAAAACTGAGGACTCTTGTTAATACAAAACAAAAAGCAACTTTGTAACAATAATAACTTTAATGAATTAAATGATAATAATGATGATGACACGATGGTAATAAAATAGATGATCAATTTAATATCGTACATAATTTGAAAATTAACATTAATTCATGTTTAAATAGTATGACCACAGAAAGGAAAAAAGGTATGATACATTTTTCTTTGAAGGGGCTAGAAAATCGTTTTGGAATAAAGTAATTGCGCTAATAATGCTTTTAATGTATTCATTAGTTCGTTTCTACAATTTTAGAAAATTTTTCTGCTTCTGTCATAATATTTAAAATATGTAATTTGAAAGTGTTACTGATTTACTACAACTTATTGTTGTATTCTGTACTTAGCCAGTGTAGACAGTACAAATACCTATTAGTTGAAAGACTCAAGAAATTTTGACAAGTCGAACATAAATGCTCTTAAATCGTCGGATAATGTACTCGCCATTTCTACCTCCACTGATAAGGGTAGCCGTACCTTATTCTCATCTCTTAAATCAGTTACTCCAGCTTCGACGTGATGTCCATATGTTTTTTTTTCCACAATCATCACTCCGAGCTTACCGTGAAATTCGGTGGATTTTTTCGAATTCGTATCGTTAGCAACGTAATAACCGCCAAAGGTAAACTCCGTTCCTTGATTGTTTTGAAGTGAGAATATTAATCCATCAGAATCACCTAGCACGAAGGTGAAATTTATGTGAAGATTATGTATTTTTATCCATTCAAGCGTGAAATTTTGGTAGCGGTTGTTGGGAGGTTTGATTTTGGAGAGATCCAGCGGAAGGCTCTGGTTTATAAAATAATATTGTTGAGTTGGCGAATGAAAACAGTAGTTTTTGGCCGTTGAAAAATGCGATAGAAGGTCCTCTTTTTTAATCAGTGCAAAAAAGTGATCGGATATTTGCGATTTTATGGCAGGTATTTGAGCATTTAAAATGGCGGTGGTTTCGTCGGTATCGGGTTTTCTGGAGTAGATCTGCGAAGTTATAATAATGTATTAGAGTGGTGAAAATTCATGAGGTGTGTTTCGGGTATTTGAGAGATGATAATTATGTTCGTGTTATGCTTACTTTGATTCCTTGGATCTCTATTTCAGTATTCTCAGTGTTATTCGCATGAATTGTAATGATCACGTTTACGTGGCTCAATTGCATTTCAAACGGGTAAATTTTGTTACTCTTTCCAAATGAGCCAGTTGCTTCATAGTTTCCCAATTGTATTGTAACCTGTGTTATGATATTTATAAATAAAAATTGAACATTACGAAACAAATCCAAAGTACTTCGAGAAGAATTATATCATCAGCTGCTGAATATGTGTGGAGAGCACTGGGGTGGGCCAAAATTTGTTTTTGTTTTTTTTCAAAAAGTGAAAAGGGCTCGTCACCAGAGTTGCTTAGTGACCGTAACAATAAGTCGTGAAAACTTCAGCTTCCTAACTCAATTTTTACTTTTTCAGAACCCCTCCCTCACTCCAAAGAAATTAAGTTGAAGTTTTAACAATTTGGAAATTATCACAAAAACTAATTTTCGATCCATTAAAAAGTTTTTACCTTCCAAAGTTATATTTTGTGTCCGAGGGGCTCAATTAGTTTTTTTTTAGAGCTCCTAAATTTTGAAAAAGTTGGCGACTGTAATTTCTTCCAATGTTATCGACAACATATGACTCAAAAGTGAAAACATATTTAATTGCCCGAAAATTCATTTTTTTTTTTTAATTTAAAAACTTTAGTCAGGTTGCTGAAATTTTTATGACATCGTTCTGAGGTAATTTAGGTAGCAACTATTGTGACCATCAATTCTATACTTCTTTGAAAAAACTGGAATTTCGTCCAGGATGGTAAGCAGTTTGGTATAAATGCTAAAAGATTAGTGAAATATTCCGGTTAATAATTTACAAATGAGGAGACCTGTATTGTATTGTTTATTATGCACTTGACAGTGATTTCCTGGTTATGGGGTTGTCTCCAGTTGGATATGATTTCGTTAAATTTAACATTCTCATCATCTTTGAAATTAATTCCATTTATTGTGAAGTTTCGACGCTGCAGTTCCTTCATATTTGAGTAAGAGTCCTTGAAGACCATGTCAATCGTGCTTCGACCATCTTCGCCGGTGATGTCGTGTTGTTGCACCTCGTAAGCAGAATTTATCGTTGCAATAATCGCTGCAAAAAATCTTCTATTAAATTAAATAAGTATATTTCGATAAATTAATGAAATAGGTTTTGGAAGAATTTCACCAATAATCTATGTATATAAAGCTTAAAACTTATTTTTGAGAAACTTTCGTATTTTATTCAGAATCACGTCTGAAACTCCTCCGCTCCCTTCCCACCCACAAAAAAAAGAGAACAAATGGAAGATAATTATTTTTTGAGATTATTTTTGAATATATGTAATTTATTGCGATTAACACTGTACCTAGAAGAACTAGATATAAAATAAATATAAAGCTGGGTGAGCTTACCTGTGTATATTGCTATCGCGTAAAAATATTTCTCCAGCATTTTTCGCTCTTATGTCGTATCACAGTTTATCTAGTAAAAGACAATTGGGTATTTTATTCTTCGGTGAAATTCAAACTTACGTGTTCGCGTTTGGTGCTACTTTAACTAAATGAATAAAATGATGCTCATGAGTAATGAATATCGAGATATTTCATTATTAATCGCTGTCGGGTGTATTTTTGGGATGCCTTATCATTCAATGAATATTTTTTTCCTTGTTTACCCAATTTATACAATGGTAAAGGGCAGATAATATAATAAACTTCGTACTTATTTATGGCCCACTGAGTACCATGGGTGTAGTATTTATTACAAAAACATTTTTTTGTTTGGTTTCGATTCGTAATGAATGTGAGAATTTGAAAAATTGGATATAATCATCTTTGTCTCATATTTACTTTTACATCCCTTTTGCTGTAATTTAATCTGTTTATAAAACTGCTTAATAGTTTTAGAGATTCCAACAAAATGTACGACATCTATTGTTTTCTCTGATTTTTAGCTTAGTTTTTAACTTGAAAACGACACCTTTTACAGCCTACTTAATTTGGAAAGGGAGGATCGGCAAGGGTGGATTCTTCACATCGCATTTCAGACCATTTTTAATTATCTAGCAAATATCCTACTTTTGGGTATACATACCTTATGCACACACTATGGTTGAAAATATCCTATTTCTATTCGTACATAGCATATAAACGGACAAAAAACACCATTTCGAGCTTATTGGAATAGATGTCAATAAATATATGGTTTTTTGTATACCTAATTGACTCAAGCTGGAACCGGTCCCAAAAGTTAGTGTATGTACCTTTACTTTAATAATTACCTCCGAATCACTTGGACGCACTGTATATGTTTTCAAGGTTATAGAACTCGATTATGACAATATTTTACACATTGAGGGTGAAAGGGTGGTACCTATTTTTGAGAAACGCCAATAGAAACTTGAGATAACAGAAATTTGTACCTGAAAAAAAAAAAGAAATCTCATGAACTGCATTATAGGTACCACCCGTTCACTCTCAATGTGAAAAATATTGTCATAATCGAGTTCTACGACCTAGAAAACATATATTTCGATGTATCGCATACCCATTTACGTGAGGAATGTCGGATTCGAGCAAGGAAAATTGCTCTATTGTGTATATTATGTTATAACAATTTTTTGTTGACCTCATCTCCATCATATACTCTAATTGGATGCCTCCAGGTAGTTGCAAAAGCTGAAAAAAAATTCAATTTTATAAAACGTGAATAAAAACGAGTAATATTTAATATATAAAATATATCCTTGAAAAAAAAAAACACATAATATCTTGTACTCATATAGGTATTCTGAAATTTTTGGTCACTAGTAAGCTGAGAAAATATATCTGGATAAGATGCACTCGCTGCTTCAGTTGGTGCCATGAAGTATGCGATGCGGCTATCGATGATTGCAAAGATAAGAAGCGGTATATTTGTTCGTATTGTCTTAATTCTAAGTCGTAAACGTTTTTGATTCGAATAAACAATTTTTTATGCGAGTTTTCTGCTTTAATTTACGCATTTAAGGGGTGGTCCATATTAGGAACCCAAAATTTAATTTCCCCATTTTGGAACTTTTTGGGAGAAAAATTTTTTGGTCAACTTCGGATTTTTTGGGGAGGTTCAGCTTTTGGATTTTCATAGTAGACAGATGTAGGTACATTTTAAGCTATTCATCTCATTTCTATCTCCATTGTAGCGTCGTCGGCATTCAAAAACAAAAATGTGGTCCATATTAGGCGCCCTTACCCTTAGGCTTTACCGGAGCTGGAATGAAAGAAAATAATTGACTTTTTTCTAGTGTTAGGAGCAGGTAATTTTGAGTGATCTGAATGCACAGCATTGGAATTGCCGATGATGATAATTTTAGCCTACTGGAGTTGTTTTCCATAAAGGTAGGGATTGGTTGTTCGGGACCACATGTTATGCGGTTTATTATGACTTTCAGTTAACTAGAGTAAACTTCTTTGAGTTCGATCAAAATTAAAGCCTGTTTTGAATTTGTGTTTGCAAAACTGAAGAGAAATTAAAAAAAAATATACGTATATTCCAACAGCAGTTGATAATTAAGCATAAAATATCTACGAAATTATAACTGATGATTAGAAAGCAGTTGTAATAGGTAAATATTAATCTTTTATGATGGACAGATTACCTTACCTGAGCATAAGACTGCAATATAAAGATAGTTTGGTAGCATTTTTCTGTCGTATTATAGGAATATCAGTGTGTTGTCTAGTTTAACATATTATAAACACATTTCAGTTGTATATAATCTTGAATACAAGATTCAGAAAAATTCTTACCGTTTTATTGACTACTGTTATATTAATGTCTCTTTTTATCATTTCACTGTTTGTATTTATTGAGTAAACTAATCATTTAATGAAAGTCAGATGATAAAAAATTGCAATTATTTTCGATAATACCCATGTAGCGATAGGAAATCGTTATTTCATTTTCCAAAAGTTACTGTATCGTCGTTTGGCATTAAAATTGATAATATAATGTTATTTTATGTTGTTGAAAGTTTAATATAATTTTTAATTCAAGGTAATGAGCTAACATTAGTAACATATGATGTAGATAGTATGGAGTACCATAAAGATAGGTATAGTTTGGTACCTTATATTTACGCAAACTAAGTTAGAACGACAGAAAATCCTTTTACTACCACAAAAGAGTGTCTATTCAATAATAGAATTATCTAAGTTCTTGCACTTTTTGGTGCTTTTTACTTTTATTGAGAAATTTAGAAGCTTCCATCTGGGATCAGCGATGAGCGAGATGATTGCTAAAGAACAATTGAGTTTCATAGAGCGTATCAAACATCTTACTTTTATGTTGATTTCCCTGAGATGGTTAGTGATTACTTAAAAGTCATAGGCTGTATAAAAAAAATTCAGATCTGGATTCAAATGTAGGTATCTTAATATTTTCCTATCTTTTTGAGAGTTTCTGTAATTTACAAGTTGAGATAAAGTAAACCAACATATGTACTTATTACCTTTTTTTCTAATTTTTTTTGGAAAGCACCAGTTTTGACTGTTTTCAAAAATATATTATTTTAAACCAAAGTTGCTGCTTTTTTTTAAACAAATGAAAAACGATTTAGAGCTCCTAAATAGTAAACTGTTAGTGACTTGGATTTTTCAGCTTTAAAACGATAAAATATAGCTTTTGGGCGCAGGAATAGCTTTAATTGTCTGAAATTAATTTTTTTGGTGGGGGGGGGGGTAATTTTCAAACATATTGGCTTCATTATTAAGGATATAAAACTTGAGCTTGAGATGTAATATTTTATATGTTTACTAACTTGTTTACGTGTTTAATTAACGTGCCCTGTTCTGCTGCTATGGCCAAAGGCACGGTAAGCTGATTACTAATTAGATTTGAGGAAAGATGCCTGTGAGTCTAAAGAACTTCATGAGATTTATCAGAGATGGCTCATTATCTGCGAGAAGTTGCTGCACAGTAGAGGGTATAGATAGAAGGGAACGTTGAGGTGTGAATTTAGGACATCGACTTGAAAGTGTTGGACTGTGACAGGGCACGAACAGAGATCGTAGGAAGAAGGAGTTTGAATTCATTCAGCATTTTTTTATGATTACCTCGCCTCCATTAATTTTCGATAAAGCCTGAAAATTTGGTCCCTTCTAGTGAATAGTTGGCTGTAAAGTTTCGATTATAGTTTGAAATTCGAAGTAGTGTGGAGGGGAGTTTCGTAGAAAAATTGGCCTTTGAAAAGAAATTGTATAATGAAATTGCTTAAATTTTTCGCATGTTTTAAAGAAATATGCTTAGGTGACTAGATATTAGGTCAGTTTAGAATTATATTATTAGATTCGCCATCATGATAAAAATTTATATTGGTAACGAAATAATTGGTTTAATGAATGATAATAGTACATAAGAAATAGTTATTGTTGAGGTTAAAGCAAGTGTGAAATTATTATTTTGTTTTCCAGAAGATTGCACGTACTCATTCTCCATCACAGAAAGTTTGCATCTTTAAAATAAATACATATATAAATCAGAATTATCACGAACATTTGATAATTTAATAATAGTGAGCAATATGCATAAACTTTTTTTTCATAACTGTAACAAACATGTATCTAATTTTAAATATTATTTACACGATATCTAACGAATAACGAAAGATAACTTCATAAAATACGGTGTAGATTACTCAAGAATTCAGAATTACTTCGTATAATTCCGATTATTTTCATCTTTAGCAATGCCAATATTCCTTTTTAGTCTGCGTTAATTCTTCGTACTTTTCACCAACATATGAATCTAGATCTTTGCTGATTACATTGCTTAATTTTAGTTCATATTGTCTTATGAACAAATCAGTCTCGTTATCTTTAACGATCCATACTTCAGGCTCCGTGGTACACCAAGGTTTTGCAGGCTGTTGTTCCCTTCTAATAAGCTCAACGTTCAATTTAGCACTATACTCTGTAGCATTTTTCGGGTTTCTATAATTACCAACATACTGCCCATGGAAGGTGAACTCGTAATTATTCTTTCCAGTAAAATAATAATCAATTGTTTGATTGTAAAGATCAAACTCTAATTTGAAATTGAAATAAAGATTTTTAATTTTTATCCACTTAACGATGAGAACGCCAAATTTATCATCGACCAGTGAGTAACGTGGGTTTATTTGATAGTATTGTTTAGTTGGATCAACTTGAGATTGAGAATGGAAACAGTAATTTTTAGCTGTTGTAAAATACGACAGGAGGTCTTCTTTTTTGATTTGGGCGTACAGTTGATCCAGGATTTGTGATTTTATAGCTGGTACTTGGTTGTGAAGAATAGGAGTGACCACGTTTTCGTTTAATTTAGCAACCTGCAAATTTACAAACGTTGATTAATGTTGAAGAAAATTTGTACAGTTTTCATAATTTAGTCGATGATGGAATTTTAGTTTACCGCCACATTTCGGATTAGGATGTCGATTTCTTGAGTGATTTGAGGTATCCAATAAACTGTAAAATTTGCTTCGACATTCCTCAGGCTTACTTCGAATGAGTAAATTTCATTATTATTGGTTGTTTGAAGAGAACCTTTTATTTTGTAAAATCCTAATGGTATAATAACCTGTATTGTACATAGCAACATTGACATTTGAAAGAAAATGCGTTGTAGAATTAAAACTACGATGAGTTATAATAATGAATAAGAGCTTTTTCACTCAATGACTGATGGTACATACCGTTAATTTCTCTTCCAAAGTACATTCCACCATCAGTTCCTCTGTTTTTCCATCTAGCTTTTCCTCTTTCGATAGCGGGGTAAAAGTGATATTATGAAATTTAACGGACGAATCATCATTTAAATGGATTTCTTTTATGGTGAGATTTAGGCTTTTCAATATTTTCATGTTTGATAATGTATCCACAAAAACATTGCCAAGTGCTTCTCGATTGTCTGCGTTGATGATATCATGTTGTTTGATTTCGTTCGCGCAGTTTATTCCAGCAACGATGACTGTAGAAAAATCACCAGATGATGTAATTATATTCATGCAACAGTTAATTGAAATGTAATCAATATGTGATCGAAATTTTTATTCAATATATTTATAGTAGTAAAAAATCGATCTATGTTTTTTTCTCTTATGGGACAAATCCTTAATGAATATAATAGCGAAAGAATTGCTTTGACTGAGTATGGCTAGACAGAATTCTTCCCAAATCTTATTCGTTGAGCTGTATTCTAAGTACGTATTCATGATGGAAAATTAAAATATGAAACGTTGAGGCTTTTAGATGTTAATCCCCAGCAACATGAATTTGAATTTTTCGCAAACTTCGAACCTTCTTTTGTTTTGAAAATTTCAAGTTTTATATTTCTTTCATTAAGAAAGAAAAAGAAGCGAGCTGATGAGCTCTCAATCAGGACTTGTTTAGGTGGGCACAGAAAGTTGTTAACGTTTTTATGTCTACAGGCCACACCCAATACTAAGTCTGATAACTCCTACCCTATCATTTCCACAAGCACTTAACAAGTTAAATGTAGAACTAAATGTAGTATTTATTGCCGTGCAACAATCATTTAAACGCATATTTTTCAAATTATATAGCTACTCGAGGCTCTTCAAACTATTTTCAAATTTTTACAAACCACCATTTTGGTTCCACTTTAACCCAAATTAAAGATTTTAGATTCTGTTCATCAACTAACCTTACATAGAAAGTTTGACTTTTCTATGAAATATTCTAGAAATTATATAACTGAAGACTTCCGTAAAAAACTGTTTTTTAATCTTACTCCCCTACGAATGCAGTTATATGCAGCTGAAATTTTGATATGTTGGTGTTCGTGATGCTATTTAAAAAAAAGTAATATTTATCAAAAATAAAAATTAATTCAATTTAATGAAATTAAATGTAAAAAATAAAATTTATTCAGCCCCCTACGGATTTGAGTGGTCCACCATTTTTAACTGTATTCAAAAAACAAAAAGGTGGTTTTTCGCATTTTCAAGAAAAGTCTCTCACCAAGTTTCGTTGGAATTTTATGACTACCCGCCACCGCTACTGGTGAGAAGAAAAGATGCACGTACCAAAAAGTTGGGCATTTTCGAAATGATTCCAAATGATCTGAAACGCAAAAATTTGAAGATTCCAACTTCCCCCTACCCTTTCTCTAAATCAGATGGGCCATAATAGCTATCGTTCTTGTTAAGAACTTAGATAAACACAAACATTCTTTAGGTGACTGATTTGATTGAGGATGTTGGAGTCTCAAAAATATTTTTATATGATTTCACTAAAAGTGAACTTGATTAGCGGTATATGCATACGCAGTATGTTTCAAGAATGAATTTTTAGTGCTATGAAAATTTTATATAAGAAGTATGAAGCAATTCTTATCTTCATTTTAGTTTGCATAAAAAAGGCTTGCAGCCTAAGAAACTCGCATGGTAACAGTCTCCTTAAAGTAGCAATAAAATATTTGCCTACTCTAGTCTTGCAATAAAATTATATTCAAAATACCTTGGTTGAAACATTGAGAACCCTTGAAAGGCTAAATCTCACACAGCACCGTATCGCTGGGATTCCATGAAATTATAATCAAGAGTATGTCACACACTTCCTATACTAGTACAGGGAAACAAGCTCATTTTTTGACCGAACCTGGAAAAAAATGGTAGTGAGCTGGATTTCACATTATATGTGCAGCATGGTGACCTTAACAAGGTATAAAAAGTTGTCACCCCTAGAGGTTGAGCTACCCTCAGGAGGGGGCTAAAGCCCTGCAAAAAGCAGCTTTTCAGCTATTTTTTGCTAATATCTTCGAAGAAAAGGGTTCTACGTCAATATAAGTTATATCAAAAAATGTTCCCCATTAAATTTCCTACAGAATGAGTGAGACAGTTTGCTCAAAAAATCATTAGTGAGCCCAAACTAAAATTTAACCAATATGATTTGCAACTGCATTGAAATAGGCCTGAATTAATTCAAGGTAGTGAATACAACGTATTAGTTAAATTTTAGTTTTTGATATTATTTTGGATTTTCTTGCATACTGAGATTAGGTAAGTAGGTAGTTAATTATCGTATTTTTCAAGTTTATCCAAAGAATTTTCCTTTACGAGTAGCTAATAGCATTTGCAACAATTCATTATCCGATGGAGTAGCTATTGCAACTGTGCAAGAACGAGGTATTGTTGCTATTAGAAAAGCTGTTCTGCTTGTACACGCAGGGAAACAGGTTAAAAACTATAATAACTTTCAAGTTAGCATTACAAAAACATTTTGCACGACCTAATTTTCTGTTATTTCAAGACTGAAATGTTCGAAGCTGTGTGATCATTGTTGTAGAGCTGATTGCACGAATAGTATGGAGGTGGGAATGAGTGATGAAGAGGGAATAGATGATCCCGAACCGAGTTGAAACAAATATTTCAAAGTATATGTGTAGTTTTTTTTGTTCTATAATGTAAATCTGGAGAAGGATTTCTAAAGGAGGGAGGAGGAAGGGGAGAGGGAATCATTAGTAAAAATTATTTGTTCATCTTTATCACCTACATAGGTCACTTGATAGTAGATATGAACACATATGAATAAATTTTTCAAAAATTAATATATTTTGGGCCTTCCATTTTGGGCCCTTTTATGACTTTTTGGAAAAACTTTTTCATGTACCTTATAGAAAATTGAACGGGGAATATTTTTCAATATTAACAATTTTTGCGTAGGACGCACCGTATAGAAGATATAAACAAAGAACTGATTTTCGAAAGGGAGTTCTAAAAATTGGTATATTTTGACCTGCCCATTTTGGGCTTACTAATGACTTTTTGAGAAAACTGCCTCACTCATTCTGTAGGAAATTTAATGGGGAACATTTTTTGATATAAATTATTTTGACGTAGAACCCTTTTCTTCGAAGATATTAGCAAAAAATAATTGAAAAACTGTTTTTGTGGGGTTTTAGCCCCCTCCTGAGGTTAGCTCACCCCCTAGGGGTGACAACTTTTTATACCTTGTTAAGGACACCATGCTGCACATATAATGTAAAATCCAGCTCATTACAATTTTTTTCTGGGTTCAATCCTCATTTCTCTGTACTATACTGGGTGATTAGTGATTACATGATTCGAGCACCCAAGCGAAAAAATTAACTAAAAGGTGAATAAATTCAAAACATATTTGTATTTTTGACAACGAAAGTATAAATTAAAATTTTGCATTTCATTGATAAGCGCTTTTAAGCATTAAATAAATATTATTTATGCCATTTATCCATGCTAATATCATTCAAATATATAATTTCTTTCTATGAGGGAAAGATTTTTATGCTTGGGATGCTCCAATCAAGGAGTCATTCAGTATACGTAGTCTTTTTATCAACAATTTCCTTAAATACTAGACACTTGTCATTTTTCAAATAATTAAAGAAATTTTCAGACCACTTAAATGTAAAAAAAATTATTTTCTAATTTTTTTCAACTATTTGCGACAACGTTAGTTGTATAAAAAATGAAATTCTTTTAGTCTTTGAAAAAACCAAACCTACACTACAAATTAAGTATAAAATGAATATTTATCTAGACAACTTTTCTTACTTGCGAATAAGGCTATAACGTAGAAGCGTTTTAATGGCATTTTCCACTGCTTTCTTAAATGATGAACAATTACAAACTAATGTACTATTTTGTTATTTACCATTATATATAATATATGTGTGGGTTCGATAACGCAATTCATCCATCATTAATTTTTACGAAATCCGTAATTTAGTAAAGGTCAGTTGATAGTGTACCTATATGAGGTTTTTGCGGTACATTAGACACATTTTTTTTTTTAATGCTGAAAATTTAAAATAACTACATATGAAATTTGAAAGTGTGAACCACGTTGCTGTTTGGTTTTGCTTTTTGTTTTTTGGTTTTTTTTTTTAAATATACTTAGTTGTGTAAAAATATAGCTGCTGCATAAAAATCAGTGTTTTTCTTAAACAAAAAAAAAAATCATTTAGAGCTCCTGAAAAGTAAAAAATTAGTGACTGAGAATTTTTCAGCTTTTGAACGATAAAATATGGCTTTCGGGTGCAGAAGAAAGTTTATTACCTGAAATCTATTATTTTTGTAATTTTCAAAACATTGAGTTCAATGTAAGTGATGTAAAACTTGAGCTTGAGATATGATATTCTATACCTTTTTTTTTTTTTTGAACTTATTCAGTAATTATTATGACCTCACCTCCATCACTTTTCGAAAAAAACATAAAATTAGAACCTACCTAGTGAATAATAGGCTATAAATTTTCGTTTATAGTTTGAAAATGGAAGTAGTGTGGAGAAGAGTTAAATTGAAAAATTGGTTATGAAAAGAAATTGTATGATGAAATTGCTCGAATCGTTTGCATTTTTTTATAGAAATATACTTAGGGAACTAGGTATTAAATTAGTTTAGAATTAGGTATATAATGATTTTCCATCATGATAAAAATTCATATTAATGAAGTCGGGTTTAATGAATGATAGAACACAAGAAATAGTATTATTGGTGTTGAAGCGAGTGTGAAATTATTATTTTGTTCTCCAGAAGATTGTATTTACTCATTTGCCATCACAGAAAGTTCGTATTTTTGAGATTAATATATAAATGAGAATATCATTAACATTCTATAATAATTTAATATTTTTAAACAGTATACATAAGCTTTCATTTTCATATCTGTGACTAATATGGATCTAATTATCATGATGGGTATTTTCTTCAAATACAGCGTAGGTTACTCAAGAATTCGGAATTACTAAATATAATTCTGATAACTTTCATTTTCAGCATTCCCCAGGTTTCCTTTTAATCTGTGTTAATTCGTCGTACTTTTCACCAACATAGGAATCCAAATCGTCACTAATTATATTGCTTAATTTTAGTCCATATTGTGTTATAACCGAATCTGCGTCTTTATCTTTAACCATCCATACTTCGGGCTTCATGGTACATAAGCGTTTTCCAGGCTGTTTTTCACTTCCGATAAACTCAGCATTTACTTTAGCACTATATTCTGTAAGACTTTTAGAGTCTGTCAGATTACCAACATACTGCCCACTGAAGGTGAACTCGTAATTCCTTCCAGTAAAATAGTAATCAATCGTTCGTTTGTAAGGATCAAGCTCTAATTTGAAATTGAAATAAAGATTTTTAATTTTTATCCAATAGACGTTGAGAACACCAGATTTGCTATCGGTTATGGTGTGTGTCTGGTTTATTAGATAGTATTGTTTAGCAGGGTCAACTTGAGATTGAGAATGGAAACAGTAATTTTTAGCTGTTGTGAAATACGACAGGAGGTCTTCTTTTTTAATTTGGGCGTACAGTTGATCCAAGATTTGTGATTTTATAGCTGGTACTTGGTTGTGGAGAATAGGAGTGACCATGTTTTCGTTTAATTTAACAACCTGCAAATTTGTAAAGGTTAATTAATGGTGAAGACAATTTGTACAGTTTTCATAATTTAGTTGATGATGAAATTTTAATTTACCGCCACATTTCGGATTACGATGTCGATTTCTTGAGTGATTTGAGGTATCAAGTGAACTGTAATATTTACTTCGACATTCCTTAGGTTTACTTCAAATGGGTAAATTTCATTATTATTGGTTGTTTGAAGAGAACCTTTTATTTTGTAAAATCCTAATGGTATAATAACCTGTATTGTACATAGCAATATTGACATTTGAAGGAAAATGCTTTGAAGAATTAAAACTACAATGAGTTATCATAATGAGTAGGAACTTTTTGACTCAATGACTGATGGTACATACCGTTAATTTCTCTCCCAAGGTACATTCCACCATCAGTTCCTCTGTTTTTCCATCTAGCTTTTCCTCTTTCGATACTGGAGTAAAAGTGATATTATGAAATTTGACGGATGAATCGTCATTTAAATGGATTTCTTTTACATTAAGGTTTAAGCCTTGTAGTATTTTCATGTTTGACAATGTATCCACAAAAACATTGCCAAGTGCTTCTCGATTGTCTGCGTTGATGATATCATGTTGTTTGATTTCGTTCGCGCAGTTTATTCCAGCAATGATGGCTGTAGAAAAATTACCGTGTGTAATTATCTGCCCGTAACAGTTAATCAACATTTAGGTAGTCAAAATATTTGGTGAGCAAAATTTTTATTGCAGATATTTATGGTAGCAGAAAATTAATCTACATTTTGTTTCCTCTTATGGGACAATCCCTGATTAAATATAACAAAAGAATTGTATTGTTGCGGTTCAGGTGAGCAGAACCCTTCTCAAGTCTTGTTCGTTGAGCTGTATCCTAAGTGCTTATTCATGATGGAAACTTAAGGTATGAAAGGTTGAGATCTCTAGATTTTAATCCCAATTTTGTTCTAAATTTCTATCATGAAGAAAGAAAAAATGAGCAACCATGCCATATTAGTGCACATGATTTTTTAATTGGGGCTTGTTAAGGTGTGGGCATACCTTACGTTGCTACCTTTTTATGTCTACAAGCCACACTCAATACCAAGTCTGAAAATTCATACCGTATCCCTTCCAAAACCACTTAAGAAGTTGAATTTAGAAGAAATATAGTACATATTTCTTGCCATGCAGTAATCATTTCAACACATAGTTTTCAAATTATAGCTACTCGAGGCTTTTCATATTATCCTCAAAGTTTTATAATCCACCATTTTGGATCGATTTTAATCCAAATTCAAGAAGTCATATTTTGGTTATCAGATAACCCTACACACAAAGTTTGACTTTTTTAGATCAATTCGGTAAGAAGCATGACTCAAAATTTCCTCAAAAAGGCCTCTTTGTGCTACAACTCCGCTCTAAATGCATTTAAGGGGGCGAAATGTGGATATATTGGTGTCTGTAACTTCTTCTTTCACATGAGATCAAAAACGAAAAATTCAAACTATTTACGCCTTCTCTAGCCTCCCTCAAAATTTGAGTGATCAATCATTTTGAGATGTATCGAAAAAACAAAAGAACATCTTTATTGTATTTTCAAGAAGTCTTTCACCGAATGTTAACCCTCTAATGGCACACATAAAAGTAATTTAAATTAGAAAATAAAAATTGTGCGGAGTCACTCAAGAAATTGAAATATAAGATGTTATTGTGCTCGCTGAAATGCAGAATTTCGTTACAAAAAAATTGCATAATATCAAAATTGAAGGGGCTGCATACATAGGATAGATTAGAACAATTTTTGAAAATTTATAGCTCCTTCAATATTGAAGATAGGCAATTTGTTCTTGTATGTTTTTTCTTGCAAATCGTTCGAACTACTACATAGCATGGTTTTATTTTCAATTTTTGCGACCTGAAAAATGCAATGAATAATTTACATAAAAGTTCAGAAGTAAACCTGCCCCTTCAAAAATTGATGTATGCAACTAACACAGATTCCCAAACTGAAGAAATTGTGGCAACGTTCAACTATGAAGGGTGCACAGGTATGAGCAGCCGGTTACGCCGGAGCGCAGCGAGGTTGTATTACCGATGGGTGAAATTCACCCATGTGTGCCAATTAAGGGTTAAGCGAATTTCATCAATTCGCGCAGGCGCTATGCGTAGGAAAAGTATATGTATACCAAAAAGTTGGACCTTTGCCAGATGATTACAAATGGCCTGAAACGCCAAGATTTGAAGACCACACCCTCACTCGGAAACTTCTTCACAAATGAGGTAGGCTGTAATTGCTATCGTTTTTATTAAAAACTCAGCTAAAACAAAGATTTCTCTTATGACTGATTTCATTGAGGATGTAGGTGGCTCAAACAATTTTTTTTACGATTTCACTTGGAATAAACTCTATTAACAATGTATACGTTTTAAGATTTAATTTTTTGTATTATGAAAATTTTATCTTCATTTACTTTTCATAGAAAAGGCCTGCAGCTCAAAAAGCTGGTATGAACAATTTTTTAATAATAGTGATGAAATATTTGCTTACTCGAGTCTTGCAATAAAATTAAATTTAAAATATCTTGGTATTGTCGGTCCAAAATAGCATGAGCTAAATTGTGTCAGTTGCGCAAGCCAAAAGCCAAAAGAATTTTCAAATAGTTTTGGTTTCCTAAAATATTATTAAACCAAAATAATAAGATTATAATAATTGAGAATAAGATAACGAATAGATTTTAATTTTGTGAACTAACTGGAATTATATTATAAAAACAAAGAAAAAATATTACTTTCTTTCTGATAGCATGTTTGGTCGTGTTTGTTTTTGTAAATCAAAAAAGATCGAGAGTAAACAAAATCTAGTTTGGAAAACACTGGTGATATTTCGTTTTCGCTTTCAGCGATGTATTTCCTACAATTTAGCTCATGCTATTTTGGACGGACAATAAAAAAAATTGAAAGGAGATATGAGGCAAAGAAAAAAAAACTACGTACCAGTAAACAGAATAATAAATGAAAATTAATATTTATGTAGAAAGGTCATGTTACCTGTGAATATGACTGTAGTGTGAAAGCATTTCTTTTGCATTTTTCACAATTCATTCCATTAAATGATGGATGATCACAAACTGATGTGTAATGGTTTGCCTACCATTGTGTTTATAACTTTTTAGACTATTTGCGACAAGATATGACCACTACAAGAAAACATTTTCAATTTGCCCAAACGTATTTTTTATTTTTTCAAAAAAATGAAAATTTTTTCAACTTTGATCTCAAAGTAACAAAGGTTAAGGCTAACTTAAGGGGTTTTAATTATTTGAGCGCTATTGGGTAATGTTGCAACCTTTCCATCTTAAGATCGACTTTTGAAAAGAAAAAAAAGCATTCGTTACAGTTCTATGAGAAATGAAATTCTTTTAGTCTTTTGAAAAAGCAAACCTGCACTACATATTAAACATAAAATAAATATTTATGTAGAAAACTTTTCTTACTTGCAAATAGGACTATAACGTGGAAGTGTTTCAATGGCATTTTTCACTGCTTACTTAAATGATGAACGATCACAAACTAATGTACCATTTTTTTGTTGTTTACCATTATATAGCCTATGTGTGGGTTCGATAACACTGTTCATATATCATTAATTTTAACAAAAGGCCATAATCTAGTAAAGGTCAGTTGATAAAGAATACGAAGTTTTTGTGGTGGATAAAACATTATTTTTTTAAATGTAGAAAATTAAACATAACGAGATGAAATGTGAAAGTGTAAGGCGCTTCGCTATTTGGTTTTGCCTTCTTTTCTTCTGAAATACATTTACTTATTTTCAGAATACTGTATTCTATTAGTTTCTCTGTATGAGTAATTAGAATTGTCTTAGGTTATTAAATTTATTACGATTTACGAAAGTAAATATTCATCTGGGGAGTAATACACGTTCTTTTTATGAGTCATTTTCGAAAATTTTTGATACTAAGAATATTTTATATTTTAAGTTGAAAGTGTTTCTTCCACACTTTTTCTCATCAATTTTTTCGTACATATTAAACGCGTAAATTTTATTGAATGATACGTTGTTAATCTCTATTCTCTAAGGTAAATACCTAAATAAAATTAAGCATAAATTGAAAGGTAATTTGTTGCTCGTTGTTGCATTTATTAGCCTCTCTATCATTTTTCAAATGATATTATTTTAACGAATTTTTCCATTCAACAAAATGTCAGACGATTAAAAATGTAAAATTCTCATTCAATATTATGATAAATTCTTCATTTTTTTTTTATTATTAAATTCTTTATTATTATTATTATTATTATTATTGAAATTTTTCAACTAAGGATATTTGATGCGATGTTAGACCTCTTCAATTTACAAATTACGATGGTTTATTTATTTATTTTTACTGGCGATCTATTGGAATCTGCGCCGTTTTTATTTTTACAATATTTTTAAATTTTTGTTATAGTAAAAATTACAAAAGCAAGTACTTACCAGTGTATAATGCTATTATATGTAATAGTATTTCGCTCTGATGAGTTGTGAATTCGAGCAGTTAAAATCACTTGACGTTTTCAAGTTCTGCGTTACTTTTAATTGTAGGAAGCGTGAATTAAAATATAAATAAGCACTCAATAGTTTTCATCGGTTGAGTACATCGTGGTATTTTAAATCTTTTATCACATTGCTGTTTTTATTTTATTCAGAGAATAGTCGATTCAAGGGTCAGTTGATAGAAGTGTACAAATTATTCGTGTAAACACTTTCAGTATCGGAATTAGATAAGTTTTGCTTGGCTAATTGCTTACTTATTTTTATTGTTTTTGTTACGTGATAAATCACGAAAGATAGGATCTTTAGAACTGAAGGTGTGTCTTGTTAATTTTTAAAAGTATATCGGTACCTTTTGCAGGCATATGATTCCATTCTGTGTACTAATCGTTTATAGAAACTTTGACTTGGAAATTTCCAGTGGTTTCATCTTTCATGCTTGGTGTGTAAAAGTCAGCCAATCTTTTTACATCGAGCGTATAGCTCAAACTGGTTGCCCAACTTTTGCACACTCTATAGAATGAGGTGGAATCATGATATCGTTTATGAACATTTTTACATCAGTTTGAAGAATTAGGAGTGAAACAATTTAATCTTCAAAATATAGTTGGGAATAGGAATAGCTGTTGATTATGCTCTCAATTGTGATAATGTAGGTTGAGGACATCAGTGTAGGCATTCTTATTTCTTAAGCTGTACTTTAGTAGTGGCTATCGGGAATGATTTTGGTGTCCTAAGTTTTGAAAGGATAATGAAATGCAAATTACGTGGCTCATAATGTATTTCACTTGCTATGGATAAATTGATGCAGTTGAAATTGTACGTTATAATGGACAAAGATATAATAAATGATATGAAATGAACGTAAAAAAATAAAATTAAATTTTGTTATTGATCTCGTAGTGGTGTAGTTTTATGTAAATCGTTTATCGCTATGCGATTTTTAATTTTGTTGTGGAATCTTCCATTTGATGGTAGCATAGAAGTCAAGTGATAAGAAATACATTAATCATTTCGATTTCATTTTTAACTTCATATTGTTGTTTTTAATTGTATGTTAAATGGGCTGAAAAAACAGTAATCAGATCAGTGCACTCGCAAAAGTTTTGGCCTTTGGATGTGAACTCTCTCCTCTCATTAGCATAACTTTTTAATGAAATTCAGTATATTAGCGTTAATTTCTCAATTTTTCATGCCTACACGTTTGTTTTAAATATTGAAATAAATTGGATCACACTTCAAAACAAAATGACGATGAACAGAAATTTGGAAGCCTTTTTTTTCGCACAAAGGGTTCCTTTCTGCGCAAAATCTTAACAATACATTTTTCGATATCATGTTCATATTTCGTAGATGATGTTGTGCATAAATTATGTTAAATGTTATTAATATATGAAATTATTGAGCTGAATTTTTTTAAAGTTCAAAGTTAGTGATTTAAAATTTCATTTTTCAAATCAGATGAAAGTAACAAGAAAATTGATGTCGAAAATTTTCGCTCTTATAATATTTTATATAAATATGAAACTTTTTGAAAATTATAAAAATTTTCTGATTCATATTTTTTGAATATTCTTAATTTTTTTTTTTCAACTCAAGTATGTTAATTATGAAATTTTGTAATTTCTCAAAATTTCAAGTATATTTTTTTTGTTTATTAGTGCTGTGCGCAGCCACTGAGGCTAGAGATACGTGCCTGGGAATTTGGACCTGTTTGAGGAGGCTAGTTAAGATGAGAAATCTGAGATGTGATCGAATGGTGGACTCTGAGTCTCCAATGAGATCAGAGAGGGATTCGGGTAAAAGGAGCTGCCCTCTATGGGAGCTGTATTTTGGGCACTCCATGAAGACATGTCTTGCTATCAGTTGAATAGAGCACACATGGCACAAGGGTGGGGCAGTTTGAGAAGGAAAATGAGAATGAGTAAAATGGGTGGGTACGTATTTCATAAGAATTAGATTTTTTTAGAATTGAATAATATTTTCATTTGTTCGTATGAAACTCACTACGAAATTGTTTTTCAACTGTAACTTTCTATATTCAGGTTATCTTACCTTTATTTCATTTTACTCACGCCACCTCCCATTTGTAAACGCTGCAATGTTCTAATAATCGCATTATATCTCTCCTAGGATTGCTTTATTTATTCGACCATTAGTTCACTTGTTCACGAAGCATTTTTCAAAAATTTACTTTTGAGCGTATAGGGGAATAAATTATGATTTTTTGGTGCAGAAAAGAAAAATGAAATAAAAATACATCCATATTAATTTTTTGCTGAATTTTCAATGAATAAATTAATTATTTAATTAATTAATTGGAAAATAAATAAAAATATAACAAAATTTTACCATATTTGGAAAGAAAGGTCAGGAAAGTGTGATTTCTTATCTCCGAGTGTATTTTTACTTAATTTTTTTTCTTCAAGTTATATCACTTATTATTATTATTATTATTATTTATTTTCTTTTTGTACCTACTCATTTAAATCTCCGCACTTTCAAGTTATCAGTCAATTTAAAAAAGTATATAATACGTACATACTTCTTCCAATTATTGAATATTTTAATTTAATTGGAATTTTTTTAGAACTTGAAAAAATTCTAAAAGTAGAAGATTTTTAAATAATTACATGCAGGAGCTCCAAACATTTTCTTGTTCTAAGTCTTCATGAAGATTAAAAAAATCCTCTAAAGAGTATGCTAGTGTTTGTTGAGGTTAAAAGTTGAGCAATTATTCAACTAAATTAAAACTTATTTTTGCTCTGTGGATAAGCATGTGTAGTAGGTAAATTAGAAATACTTTTTCTTTGATGAAATTTGGTCATAATTGTATTCATTACCGTGTAGAATGTAATGAAAGTAATCTTCGAAACATTGTGTACTTATTACAAAATTTTACATCCTTATCATTTATTAAAAATGAGAAACTATTTTTACAATAGTAGTGTTACTCATGGCTATGAAATTTGAGGGGAAGCAAACTATGTTAATTTTCCTTCTGTGGACGAATCATCATCGTCTAAATCATTTGAAAATGATGGATGGCTTTCATTCATGTATCGTATAAAAAAGTTTTTGTTTTTATTATGCTTTATATTTTTCCCTTAAAAATGAAACCAAATCTTCTGAAATAATTTTTCCAAATTCTGAGTCTTGTTTTAACCATGAATGCATATTAGGGCTATAATTATTAATATTTAATTTGGTTAATACGTTTACCAAACGACTATCCGGAATCAAACCGATGGCTATACGTATGAGTTTAGATTTCATACTATATTCTTCATGACTTTTCTGATCTCCTTTACCGCTATCAATGTATCCACCGAAAGTAATATCCACCTCGTTTTGATTATCGAAAACGAAAGTAAACTCATCATGGATAAAAGTATCCGTTTGCCAACCAGTGACATTAAAATTCACATTTTCAATCTTAATCCATTCCACGGTGAAATAAGTATTTGAAGTTCTTACGCTCAATGGATCTGGTCTTGGCCTGATAACGCGGGTTCGATTTATTAGGTAATTTTCCTTAACCGTATCAAAGGGTATCTGGAAACACTGGTTGATAGTTGTTGAGAAATACGATAGGTAGTCTTCTTTTGTAACATTAGCGAAAAGTTGATCTATTATTTGAGAACTAAGAGAGGATACCCAATCAAACAGAACGCTTCGGTTATTGTAGTCATTGAGCTGAAATTCAAAAATGGAATAAGATTGTGGAAAAATCTTCGACTTTGATTTCGATGTATAATTGATACGTATTTTTACTTACAATTATGTAGACATCCGAATACTCGATATCGATTTTCTTACTAGCATTTTGATTGTTTGATACTGCTGTGATTACTACCTTCATATCTTTCAATGATATACTAAATGAGTGAGTCTTTTCATGATCGGGTATTCGCAAGAAACCACGAAGCAAGTAGTTCCCTAAGGGTACGTTGAATTGTAACTGTAAGTACGAGCAATGGTTAAATTTTACTCTTTGCAGTCTACGTATTGTTAGGTATGATTGAGAAATGTATTAAAATGAATAGAATAAATTGCTGACATCACTCTTATTTGAATACTTTCTATCGACTACCGACTTACAGTTTTCTTCGTACATTTTATTATTAAAAACATACCTGAAATTGTTGGTTTAATTTGCATTCTGTTTTCAATTTCGATTCCGATGATGGTTTTTTATAACGACCCTGTACCTTAGTTAAACTAATATTGAAAAATTTGCCATCAGGTTCATCTATTATGCGAATTTCATCTGCTGCAATATTCGGGTAAGCAATTGGTTTCATATTTAGGATAGTATTTTGCATGACGTTGTAAATTGTATTTCGAACATCCAGATCGCCGCCTCCGGCTGGTTGTGTGGGTGCAGCCAAACTTATCTCGGCTAAGACCGCTGTAGCGAGATATCATATGAGATCATTAATATTACGTAAATTCGTAATTTTCATGTTACAAAGATGCATAATTATCTAATCTACGGTATTGACTTGTAATGAGGTTTTTAAATTATCGCAAAATGAAACGATCTCTTTCCTTCTCATTCCTCTTGAATAATCAGGATTTTAATTATTTTATTCTTCGCAACGTTGTAAGATAAAAGGGCATGATGGGATAAGATAGTCGAAAATGCCCCCGAGAGCTTTTCGAACGGTTTCTAGAGCAAAAGGTGGCCCACATCGAAAAAAAATTTTGACAAAAATTTCAGGCTCCAGTTGCGCGTATTTTCGGAGATATAGGCAAAAACAATTTTTTCGATTAAAATTTTTTTTCTCGCCATATTATAAAGGTGGAAAGTTGAAATTTAATTTATAGTATCTTGACAATAAAAGGGTTTTTCAGTAATTTTTTCAATTTTTTTCGATCAATTTTAAAAAAGTTATGCAATTTTTAAAATTTCAAACCGCCATTTCTATGGCAAGTTTTCGAGGTGCAATTATGAAAAAAATTCCATAAAATGTATCTTTTACCACCAAACATACCATAAAAATTTCAGAATTTTTGGAGTGGTGCAACATAGTCAAAAAAAATAAAAACTATTGCAGCGCGCTATAAACCAAGCGGTTCGGTACTATGCGCGCTGTAGGCCGAACGAACGTTACACGACGTTGCGTCGCCGCCTTAACAGTGCATAACAGCTTAACTGATCTTCTCGCGCTTAAAACATTACTTAGGCTTATATTTTTTCCTTTTTGGTTTACTTATAAGTGAACTCCTACAACTGATTAAATCAATTAATAGGCCTATTCCGTCTGTTTATTTGAAGAAAAAAATTCTTTCACCATAAAAATAACAAATATTAAAAAATTATAATAAAAATAATTATACTTATTCTTATTAATAGAATATGATTATTTTTATTATAATTTTTTAATAATCGTTAATTTGTATGGTGAAAGAATTAAGATATATCTTAGCTGCTTTGAAAAATGGCTACAGATGCACACGCGACGCGACGCGATGCGATGCACTATACCCCTTGACCGCCAAGTACACTTGATTTGTAAGTATTATTATGTTGTTTTCTAATGACTTCGGATTTTTAAGGGTTGGTAATTTTTGTAATTTCGTATTTTTTATAACTTTTTTTTACATTAATTTTTCTTTCTCTTTATTTAACAATTTTATAATAAATTATAATAATTTTAAAATATTTAAATTAAATTTTTTTATAGCTTTAATTAATTCTTTAATCTTAATTTCTTCAAGAATAACAAAAACTTTTTAACGATTTTTAAAAATTTGTTTGGCATTACTATGATGTAAAAAAAAAAAAAAAAAAAAAAACTTGAAACAAAAAATATTAAAAATCCAATTTTATATATTCATTAGATTTTAATTTTTGAAATGTTTGCGATGAAGCAAAACGAAACACTGAATATAAACACTACATTTCGAAACTATTTTTCTACAGTTATCGTGCAAAATATTACCATCATTTATTTTTTCCCCTAATATCTTTGAAAACTTATTCACATCTTTTTCCGAATTGATAGTTTTTTAAATGTCGCTATTTTTTTAAAAATAAATTAGATCTAATACACTTTTCATTATGCGACATTTTCGAAACTAATTATTTGAATTTAGAATTTATCACAATATATAAAAGTCAAAAAATTTTGGTTAGTGTTCTTATAGTGAAGGGGTAACATAACAATTATAATATTACATGCAAACAGAAGCATGATATGTAACGATTGTTTTGCAAACTGAAGTGGTCTTCCTCTTTATTATACTAAGGAGGAGAAAAATATTAATAAGAATATAATTATTTTTATCATAATTTTTTAATATTTGTTATTTTTATGGTGATTTAATCAGTTGTAGGAGTTCACTTATAAGTAAACCAAAAAGGAAAAAATATAAGCCTAAGTAATGTTTTAAGCGCGAGAAGATCAGTTAAGCTGTTATGCACTGTTAAGGCGGCGACGCAACGTCGTGTAACGTTTGTTCGGCCTACAGCGCGCATAGTACCGAACCGCTTGGTTTATAGCGCGCTGCAATAGTTTTTATTTTTTTTGACTATGTTGCACCACTCCAAAAATTCTGAAATTTTTATGGTATGTTTGGTGGTAAAAGATACATTTTATGGAATTTTTTTCATAATTTCACCTCGAAAACTTGCCATAGAAATGGCGGTTTGAAATTTTAAAAATTGCATAACTCTTTTAAAATTGATCGAAAAAAATTGAAAAAATTACTGAAAAACCCTTTTATTGTCAAGATACTACAAATAAAATTTCAACTTTCCACCTTTATAATATGGCGAGAAAAAAAATTTTAATCGAAAAAATTGTTTTTGCCTATATCTCCGAAAATAGGCACAACTGGAGCCTGAAATTTTTGTCAAAATTTTTTTTCGATGTGGGCCACTTTTTGCCCTAGAAACCGTTCGAAAAGCTCTCGGGGGCATTTTCGACTATCTTATCCCATCATGCCCTTTAGGATATTGTAACGGGCGGTTTTTTACATTAAAAAAAAATCTGTTGATTCGTATATGCACATATTATTGGCGGGGAAAATTTTAGTTTTATTTGCGTTTTATTTTTATTCACGTACTTACTTTTTTTTCATTCGATATGGGTATATCATTGCTTTTTTTTGACTTTAGCTAAAGATTATTTAAAAGGTAATTGCTTTTTTCGTTTAAGAATACTATAATATTGCTTTCTGTTGTCCATGAACGAATATTGTTATTATTGGTAATGTTGCCCACTGCCTCTGTCTTCTCCAAACATCCTGAAAATTGCTTCGACACGTAAAAATTTCAAGCTGCGTGTAATAATACGAGTAGAAGGTATCTCAAATAGTTTGTTATTTTTGTTCATTATTTTTTTTTCTTTCCACCTTTTTTTTTTATTGTATTCAATGTATAATAACTAATGCAGTATAGACAGGAGGATGGGATGGTCGTAAGGGAAATGAGTATGTAACATCCTATCTCGTGGCAGCAATGGAAACCTTCGTCTGTCCAAGGAGTTCGATGGTTTACCATCGATTTTATGTAACGACATAAGATACTCGTTACAATATTTTTGAAACATTCAAATTTTTGTTAACTCGTGGAGTAGGGTGAAATTAAAAAAAAATGTTCTTCAGTTTTAATCAAATTTTAGGAGGTAGTTTACTTTTGGTTGAAAGTCCCGCCTACAAAATTCGGAACCTACGGACCATTTCGTGAGATATAGGGGTCCTCAAAATAGCTTTATTTTTGAAAAAAACGTGTTTTTTCGCCTCTATAGCCTCGGAATCGATACATGACGATAACCACACGAGGCTAGAAAGGTGCAATTTAAGTAAATTTGAAATCTCAACTTGAGGAATTAAATTTTTTTTGTAGCGTTTTAGAATGATTTCGGACATAACACCAAAAATTAGCTACTCTGATGGTGAAAAATTGACAACACTGCTGAAGAACATTTTTTTTTTCGCTCCACCCTAATGAGTAATCGAATATGTACCGAACTATTTAATAATAACTTCATTTTTCTACGATAATGATTCTAAATTTATTCCTTTTCTTGAAATTCCCATAATTCAGGTACTGAGTACCAAATCTGTTTTTCAGTGCATGCAGTACCAGAAAGTGCGATTTATCATACAGTTGAAATAAAAAAAAATATAAGTATGAAAGAATTATTTGAGAAATGAAAATTTGCAATAAAACCTTCAAAGTATCAAAAAAATTAGAGAAGAACATAACATAATAAAATGAAACAAATTCTGCAACGAATTAATAATGAAAAAATTCAAGAAATGAAAGAAATACGTAGAAGAAATTGCATTTTTGTGTGGTAGTGAAAACATTTCAAATAAAGAGATAAAATTATTGGAAAAATTATAAAAATACTAAAAATGGAAAAATTGCTTTTGAAGGCCATTTAGGATTGATTTACTGTTCTTGACGTTAAATTTTTATTAGTAAGTGTGTAATTAGTCGAATAAAAAAATGCTTTTTTACTGTTTGAAAAAATGTCACCAACGTAAAAGGACTCAAAAATGTGTTGAAAACTAACGTGAAATATGAGACCAAGATGAGAGGAAGAGTCCAAAAGAAACTTGAAACCCAATTTAAGAAAACTGTTGAACGCTATTTTAAAGATTTTTCCAACATGAACTGTACCCATGTATGTATAACATCAGGGCTTTTAATATAAGTATATTACGCATAACTGGCTGTTGCTGCAGATGGTTAATTTTTTTTCTGTTATTTTTTGTTCTCAAGTAACACAAGTGAATTTTCCAAATTATAATTTAAATTATTGAAATATGAAAATTTTTAAGATTAATGGCTTACCTGCGCACAGCGATATAAGTTGAAAATAATTCATCCACATTTTCAAGTTTACAGTAAATTTCACTTGGATGAATTTGTGATAATGAAATGATACTGTCTAATACGCTTCTTTTAACTGTATGAAAGGCGATTAAAAGATGAACTTGTGATTTAATGTACGTTCGTTATTGGATTTTAACCTTGCAAATTTATTTTTTGTATCCAACGTTTGGTTTTACCAATGTTGAAAGATAAGCAGCATGTAGATTATTTCATTTTAAATTTCCAGCTTTATACATTTTATTTTCGGTGGTTCATTAAACAGTAAGTAGGTTGAGTGAGGCAATTAGTTCCAATTTTTATTAATCACTTTTAAATTGAATGATTTTCTGTTTTTTTATTTTTTTTTTATTTTTTATCATTCGTTTGAAGAATTCATCATTGAGTTTGAAGAACCTTATTTTTGATTAAAAAAAAAAAAAATACGAAAGGAGTAATATTAATTGAGTTGATATCATCTAGCTGAAGTGTCTAGCTTGACACGTGTCCTTTACGTTTTAAACCATTTCCAGACATTAGATCTAACTTCTTAATATTTTTGACGCTTAATAGTGTGATTATATATTAGCATTATAATCATTTGATATATGGTTAAGGACAGTTCATATGGATGTCTAGCATTATTTTTTAAGACTTTTTACTTGACTCCGAATGGTAGTTTTAAACTTTGTTATTGATCTAGTAATTCTGTAAATTTATGTAAGTTCTTTATCGCTATGCGATTTTAATTTTATAATGAAACCTTGCAATTGATAGAAAAGTCAAGTGATAAGAAATACGCTAATTATTCCGATTTCATTTTTACCTTCATATTATTTTGTTGTTTTTAATTCTATGCTAAATGGGATGAAAAACCGTAATCAGATCAGTGCCCTCTCAAAAGGCTTACGGTGTGAATTCATTCCCTTTATTAGCATAACTTTTTCTCGAAATTTAGCAAATAATGGACATTAATCCTCAATTTGAAAGAATTTTGATCAGATTTCGAAACAAAACAATCGTGAACAGAGATTTAAAATCTTCTTTCTCGTCCCAAATGTTTATGGTATGTGAGAACATGAAGATTCTTAGCTCCATATTAGGTATCATTTTCGTAGGCAGTTCCTTGTACAGAAAGAATCTCGAATGTTGTCGATGTATGATGCAAAAGAGAGAGATAGCGAGGAAGGACAGAGACCTTTTCGTTTTTTGTTTTTGTTTAATATTTTTCCTATGTTTTTAATTTTTGTTCTCCAATAAGTCAAGTAGAAGTGGATGGATCGACTCGAAAAGTTGAGCTTGAATACAATTACTCGTGATTGAGCCTTTGATCTCTTACCAAGGTTATTTCTTTCTTCGACTATAACTTCATGGAAGGTATCAGAAGCGGATTAAAGGAAAAAGGCCTAGTCCGCAAACTGCAAAAAGGCCCCTAAAAAATTCGAAAAAATTATCCGTGCGAGCTTTTTTTTTTGCTTGTTACGACGAAAATGAAAGACACAAAAATAAAGAGGCGTTTATTAGGTAATTAGTAGTCCCTCCTCGCCACAATAAAAATTAAATGAAGAAAAAAGTTATATTACAAAGTATACAACCCAATTTATTCTTATTTGTTACCCCCACCAAGATTTCTTTTGTTTCAAGATGGGCTCCCCCCTTTATACCTTTGTATACCTGCCATTTTAAATAAATTTATAAGTTTACTCTTACTCTTGTCTATGTACAAGGCTTTTGGAGGTTTATCACCTTTTTTTCCTTTTGTATACCTGCTACTCAAAACAATTTTATGACTTATCAAGGCTTTTATTAAAATTCACAAGCTTTTTTCCCTTTATATAATATGTGCTTTTCTTTATATCGGGTGACTACTTGATTCGAGCACCCCAAGCGCAAAAACCTTTCCCTGATAGAAATAAATTTTATAGTTGAATGATTTTAACAAGAAGAAATGGCATAAAGAATATTTATTTAATGCTTAAAAACGTTTATCAATGAAATGCAAAATTTTAATTTATACTTTTGTTGTCAAAGATGCATAGATGTTTTGAATTTTTTCACCTTTTAGCTAATTTTTTCGCTTGGGTGCTCGAATCAAGTAGTCACCCGGTATACCTTGTATACCTTCTATTCAAAACAAGGATGCGCGCGCATCTCAAAACTGATTTCATTTTGATTTTAATATAATACTTCCACCTCCTGTCCTCCTCGCCCCGTTGGGGTACTCAATAAAAATTAAATGAAGAAAAAAAATGTTATTTTATCTGACAAGTATTGCTACATTGCAAACTGCACAACCCAATTTATTCTTCTGTGTTATGCCCACCAAGAGTTCTTCCTTTCAGGATGGGCTCGCCCCTTTATACTTTTGTATGCTACTATTTTAACAATTTTACAACTTTACCCTTGCTCTTGCCCATGTACAAAGCTTATATTAAAATTTATCTTCTTTTCTCCCTTTGTATACCTACTGTCCTTTATACCGAACTGCCAAAATTTTTTTTCCTTTCCTTTTCCTTTCTTCGACCGGTGTAATTGAAAAGGGCCCAGAAATACTTTCAGGAAGTAAAAAATTTAGTTTTTCTGAAAAAATGCACTCGCAAAATTTTTTTGAGAAAGTAGCTCAAAGAATAGGAGGGAAGACAAGGAGGACCACCAGTGACGGATAGGCCCACCGGGCTACCGGGCAAATCCCGGTGCGCCTTTTTCCTTTTGGGCGCCTTTTTGATGTTTTAAATTTTAATAAAATATTGAAATTTTTGTCCATTAAAATTAAAAAAAAAAAATCATTGTTACTGGCATATCTGACGGGGATATGCATTTTAGCATGAGAATTTAAAAAATGTCAAATAATAGCGTCAAATAATCGGACTACTACTGCAGTTTCGCTGCGTATGGGTAATAATTAAAAAAATATGTGGCCACCAATTCTCTATTAATTCGAAAGTTTTGTCCATACCACAGAATCCGAGCCAAACATAAATTTTTGAAAGAAAATTTACAATCATTATATAAAGAACATGCTGAAAATCATCGAGAACTCAGTGAAGAGTTTGATTTTGATAATAATGAAGAATGTGATCTTAATAAACAACCTACACATGATGAAAACTGTGTTGTGTGTGTTTATAATTTATTTATTGAGTACAACATGTACTGTCACTCTTATCCAAGCCTTGAATCAGCTTATAAGCTGTTGCTTACCCTATCAGTGACTCAAGTTTGCTGTGAGAGGTGTTTTTCAAAACTTAAAATTATAAAATGTCGTTTGAGGAATCGACTCAATCAAGATTTGTTAGAAAGTTTCATCATCATATCATCTGAAAAAGATATCCTTGAAAAGGTCGATAAAGATGCAGTCATAAACAGAATTTCCAAGAAAAGCTCTTTGTTGACAGAACTACTTTGTTTTTAATACCTCAAGTATAAATTATTTTTATAGTGGTTTTAATTTTTTTTCTTTTTTTAAATATACTTTTTCTTTTTTTTTTGCCATGTTTCTAATACCTCGGAAATATATTTTATAATGGTTTTATTTATTTCAAAAATAAAAATACCTTGAGTACCTACCCATACCATATACTTTATTCATTTTATAATTGTTTTAATTTTTTTGAAAATAAAAATACCCATATTTTTCCTTTTTTTTTTTTTTTTGCATATGTTTAATATCTTAAGTACAGATATATTTTATAATGGTTTAATTTTTTTTTTTTAAATAAAAATATACTTTTCCTTTTTTGAAGCGAGAAAAAAGGGGTGGGGGTAAAAAATTTCTTGCGCCCTAATGACCTCAAATTTTGGCGCCTTTGAAGTAATTTCCCGGTAAAAAAAATAGCGCCTATCCGTCACTGAGGACCACAACACATTAAGGGGCCTCTGCATTAGGGTCCTCATCCACTCTCACCTCTCTCTCTATAGCCGATTCACTAGTAGATATGATCTTACGAAGTTTTAAATTTTACCTACTATTGCGCTCTTGTTACTAATGCAGTATTATTTACTCCCTAACTTCTTGTGCATTAAAGAATAATTTACATCGTCATGAAATTATTCATTTTCTTATTGTAATGAGTAAAATCACCTCATTTTTACAATTGAACCTATTTAATCGCCAAAAAATTGGGCTCTTTTAAGTCCTTTGGGGCCCATTTTCCCTTGAGACCCAGTCCGCGACTGTTAAATCCGCCTCTAGCCAAGAGCTCCAAACATTTTACTGTTGTAAGTCCTCATGAAGATTAAAAAAAAACCTTGAAAGAGTATAGAAGTGTTTTTTGAGGTTAGAAGTTGAGCAATTATTCAACTAAATCAAAACTTATTTTTGCTCTGTGGATAGGCATGTAGTAAGTAAATTAGAAATAGTTTTTTTTGGATTAAATTTCTTCGTAATTGTATTCCTGCCAGTGTAGAATGAGTAATGAAGGTAATCTTTGAAATATCGTTTATTTATTACAAAATTTTACATTTTTATCATTTATTAAATATGAGAAACTATTTGAATAATAGTAGTGTTACTTATGAGTTATGACTATGAAGTTTAAGGGGGAACAAACTATGTTATTTTCCTTCGGTGAACGAATCATCATCGTCTAAATCATTTGAAAATGATGGATGGCTTTCATTCATGTATCGTATAAAAAAGTTTTTGTTTTTATAATGCTTTATATTTTTCCCTTAAAAATGAAGCCAAATCTTCTGAAATAATTTTTCCAAATTCTGCCTCTTGTTTTAACCATGAACGCATGTTAGGGCTATAATTATTAATATTTAATTTGGTTAATACGTTCACCTCAGGACTATCCGGAATCAAACCGACGGTTATACGTATGAGTTTAGATTTCATACTATATTCTTCATGACTTTTCTGATCTCCTTTACTGCTATCAATGTATCCACCGAAAGTAATATCCACCTCGTTTTGATTATCGAAAACGAAAGAAAACTCATCATGGATATAAATATCCGTTTGCCAACCAGTGACATTAAAAATCACATTTTCAATCTTAAACCATTCCAGGGTGAAATAAGTATTTGAAGTTTTTTCGCCCCATGGAGCTGGTTTTGGCCTGATAACGCGGGTTCGATTTATTAGGTAATTTTCCTTAACCGTATCAAAGGGTATCTGGAAACACTGGTTGATAGTTGTTGAGAAATACGATAGGTAGTCTTCTTTTGTAACATTAGCGAAAAGTTGATCTACTATTTGAGAACTCAGAGAGGATACCCAATCAAAAAGAACGCTTCGGTTATTGTAGTCATTGAGCTGAAATTCAGAAATGGAATAAGATTGTGGAAAAATCTTCGACTTTGATTTCGATGTATAATTGATACGTATTTTTACTTACAATTATGTAGACATCCGAATACTCGATATCGATTTTCTTACTTGCATTTTGATTGTTTGATACTGCTGTGATTACTACCTTCATATCTTCCAATGATATACTAAATGAGTGAGTCTTTTCATGATCGGGTATCCGCAAGAAACCACGAAGCAAGTAGTTTCCTAAGGGTACGTTCAATTGTAACTGTAAGAAGAGCAATGGTTAAATTTTGCTCTTTGCAGCCTACGTATTGTTAGGTATGATTGAGAAATGTATTAAAAAGAATAGAATGAATTGCTAACATCAATCTTATTTGAATACTTTCTATCGATTACAGACTTGAAAATTTTCCTCGTAAACTTTATTATTAAAAACATACCTGAAATCGTTGGTTTAATTTGCATTCTGTTTTCAATTTCGATTCTGATGGTGGTTTTTTATAACTACCCTGTACCTTAGTTAAACTAATATTGAAAAATTTGCCATCAGTTTCATCTTTTATGCGAATTTCATCTGCTGCAATATTCGGGTAAGCAATTCGTTTCATATTTGGGACAGTATTTTGCATGACGTAGTAAATTGTATTTCGAACATCCAGATCGCCGCCTCCGGCTGGTTGTGTGGGTGCAGCCAAACTTATCTCGGCTAAGATCGCTGTAGAGAGATTTCGTATGAGATCATTAATATTAGATAAATTTGTAATTTTCATGCTACAAAGATGCATAACTATCTAATCTACGGTCTTGACTGGTAATGAGGTTTTTAAATTGTCGCAAAATTAAATGATCCCCTTCCTTCTCATTTCTCTTGAAAAATCAGGATTTTAATTATTTTATTCTTTGCAACGTTGTAAAATGGAATTTAAGATATTGTAACTGCGGTTTTTTACATTAAAAAAAAAAAATTTGTTGGTTGGTATCCACATATTGTTAGCCGGGAAAATTTTAGTTTTATTTGCGTTTTATTTTTATTCACGTACTTAATTATTTTTCATTCAATGTGGGTATATCATTGTATTTTGTTTCACTTCAGCTTTTTTGATTAGTCAAAAGGTCATTGCTTTTTTCGTTTAAGAATTCTCTAATATTGCTTTCTGTTGTCCATGAACGAACATTGTTATTATTGGTATTATTGTCCACTGCTTCTGTCTTCTCCAAACATCCTAAAAATTGCTTCGAGACACGTAAAAATTTCAAGCTGCGTGTAATAGTAGGAGGTATCTCAAATTGCTTGTTATTTTTGTTTATTTATTTTTTTCTTTCCATCTTTTTTTTTTCTATTCAATGTGTAATAACTAATTCAATATAGACAGGAGGAAGTGATGGTCATGAGGAAAATGAGTATGTAACATCCTATCTTGTGGCAGCAATGAAAACCGTCGTCTGTCCACGGAGTTCGATGGTTTACCATCGATTATATGTAACGACATGAAATACTCGTTGCAATAATTTGAAGCATTCAAATTTTTTGTCAACTCGTGGAGTAGGGTGAAATAAAAAAAAAAGGTTCTTCAGTTTTGATCAAATTTCAGGAGGTAGTTTACTTTGGTTAAAAGTCTTCCCTACAAAATTCGGAACGTACGGACCATTTCGTGAGAGATAGGTGTTCTCAAAATAGCTTTATTTTTGAAAAAACGTGGATTTTCGCCTCTGTAGCCTCCGAATCGATGCATGACGATAATCACACAGGGCTAGAAAGGTGGAATTTGAGTTAATTTGAAATCTCAACTTGAGGAATAAAATTTCTTTTGTAGCGTTTTTGAACGATTTCGGACATAACACCAAAAATTGGCTACACTGCTGAAGAACATTTTTTTTTCGCTCACCCTATTGAATAATTGAATATGTACCGAACTATTTAATAATAACTTCATTTTTGTACGATAATGATTCGAAATTTATTCCTTTTCTTGAAATTATCATAATTCAGGTACTGAGTACCAAATCTGTTTTTCAGTGCATGTAGTACCAGAAAGTGCGATTTATCATACAGTTGAAATAAAAAATATAAATATAAAAGAATTATTTGAGAAATGAAAATTTGCAATAAAACCTTCAAAGTATCAAAAAAATTAGAGAAGAACATAACATAATAAAATGAAAAAAATTCTGCAACGAATTAATAATGAAAAAATTCAAGAAATGAAAGAAAATACGTAGAAGAAATTGCATTTTTGTGTGGTAGTGAAAACATTTCAAATAAAGAGATAAAATTATTGGAAAAATTATAAAAATACTAAAAATGGAAGAATTGCTTTTGAAGGCCATTTAAGATTGATTTACTGTTCTTGAAGTTAAATTTTTATTATTTTTTATTTTTTTTTATTTTTTTGACGCCTTGTACAGCGCTGGGCTAGAGGCGTGTTTAAGTAGAGTTACAGGAGTGGGTATAAGGCGGTTGTGTGAAGGAATTTCAGTAAGTGGAGTATACTGGTGGGATCATTCTGTAAAATGTATTGGATTTCGGGTTTGGGAAAGTACAAGTTTCTATGAATGTTATATTTTGAACATTCTTGGAGGATATGTGTTACTGTAATAGGAGCATTACATGTTTCACCGATGGGAATGGGCAGTCTATTGAGGAGGTAGCTGTGGGTGAGGAGAGAATGTCCGGTGTGGATTCGGGTTAAAATGACTTGGTCTCTGCGAGATAATTGAGTAGGATATTTCCAGGGTTCTATTACAGTATGGATTGTTTTTAGTTTGTTGGATGAAGGAATTTGTCTCCAAAAATCTGAGAATAGGTGATTTGCATATATTTTAATGGCAGATTTGACGTCTTTCAAGGGTATAGGAACGTTTGGAACAGGTGAAACATAGAGGGACTGTTTAGCGGAGAGATCTGCTTGTTCATTCTGTGTTATATTGGAGTGTTTTATTAGCAAGTGAATTTTCCAAATTATAATTTAAATTATTGAAATATGAAAATTTTTAAGATTAATGGCTTACCTGCGCACAGCGATATAAGTTGAAAATAATTCATCCACATTTTCAAGTTTACAATAAATTTCATTTGGATGAATTTTTGGTACTGAAATGATACTGTCTAATACGCTTCTTTTAACCGTATGAAAGACGATTAAAAGATGAACTTGTGGTTTAATCTACCTTCGTTATTGGATTTTTAACCTTGCAAATTTATTTTTTATATCTAATGGTTGGTTTTACCAATGTTGAAAGATAAGCAGTATGTAGATTATTTCATTTTAAATTTTCAGCTTTACACTTTTTATTTTCGGTGGTTCATTAAACAGTAAGTAGGTTGAGTGAGGCAACTAGTTCCAATTTTAATTAATCACTTTTAAATTGAATGATTTTCTGTTTTTTTTTTTTTTTTTTTTTAATTATTCCTTTAAAGAATTCATCATTGAGTTTGAAGAACCTTATTTTTGATTAAAAAAAAAAAAAAAAAAAAAGACAAGTAATATTAATCGAGTTGATATCATCTAGCTTAAGTGTCTAGCTTGACACGTGTCCTTTACGTTTTAAACAATTTCCAGACATTAGATCTAACTTCTTAATATTTTTGACGCTTAATAGTGTGATTATATATTAGCATTATAATCCTTTGATATATAGTTAAGGACAGTTCATATGGATGTCTAGCATTATTTTTTAAGACTTTTTACTTGACTCCGAATGGTAGTTTTAAATTTTGTTATTGATCTGGTATTCTGTAATTTTATGTAAGTTCTTTATCGCTATACGATTTTAATTTTATAATGAAATCTTTTAATTGATAGAAAGGTCAAGTGATAAGAAATACGCTAATTATTCCGATTTCATTTTTACCTTCATATTATTTTGTTGTTTTTAATTCTATGCTAAATGGGATGAAAAACCGTAATCAGATCCGTGCCCTCTCAAAAAGCTTACGGTGTGAATTCATTCCCCTTTTTAGCATAACTTTTTCTCGAAATTTAGCAAATAATGGACATTAATTCTCAATTTGAAAGAATTTTGATCAGATTTTGAAACAAAACAATCGTGAACAGAGATTTAAAATCTTCTTTCTCGTCCCAAATGTTTATGGTATGTGAGAACATGAAGATTCTTAGCTCCATATTAGATATCATTTTCGTAGGCAATTCCTTGTACAGAAAGAATCTAGAATGTTGTTGATGTATGATGCGAAAGAGAGAGATAGCGAGGGAGGACAGAGACCTGTTTGTTTTTTGTTTTTGTTTAATTTTCTTCTATTTGTTTTAAATTTTTGTTCTCCAATAAGTCAAGTAGAAGTGTATGAATCTATGAATCGACTCGAAAAGTTGAGCTAAAATACAAATATCAGATATAATTTTCAAAGGCAAGAAAGCTGATAAGCTGATAACAGATAAACATTTATTTTTTATTCGCACGATTGTCATTGGTTGGTGCTATATTATATGATAGGGTGATACAAATTTCAATAAATTGATTTCTTGTACAAGAACTTTATCAAGAGTATTGGAAACAATTATACGTTCCAGGGGCGTAACGAAGACATTCTTCAGGGGGGTTCAGGGGGGGGGAGAAAACGAAAAATTGTTAACTAATATCATGAAATTTTCCCAACTGTTGACCTTTTTTTTTTTTTTTTTTTTTAGTCTTCAACAATTTTAAAATAGTTGTAATAATACTGCTACGCTAAAACTCCAAATTTACCAACTTTACAAACGCCAATGAGCTACATCTCTGGTTGTGTGCTATACATGATATAAGTTGGCATCAGTTCGAATTTATTCGAGTTCTTATTTTCCCAAAAAAAATTCCAAGTTCCCAATTCCAACGTTGAACAATTCTAAATTTCCCAACTTTTCAAAGCACTTGGGGGGGGAAGCTCCCCCCATCCCCCCCCCCCCTTAGTTACGCCCCTGATACCTTCTCAAAATTCTGAGATATCTTCTAGACCTTTTATACTTTTATGATTGATATAAATCTAATTGTAAATGATATCTAAAACTTCTCATCATTTCTGATATCAAAAAGAATCTATTGGACTCAAAATCTTAATATACGTATAATTATCTATTCATATTTAACTTTTTAATGGAATAACGAAAAAATTATTATAAACGTAGTTCGCCATCATGTTCAGCACTCGCCTCGTTGTCTTCTGACTTGCCTGAATTCATCGTACTTTTCACCCAAAAATGAATCCAAATCGTCAGCAATTATGTCATTCAATTTTACTCCAAAATCGTTCATCACCCAACCTGCATCTTCAAAAACTTTATTTTCCGATTTCACGGGACAAAAACGTTTCCCAAGCTTTCGCTCGCTTCGGTTGACCTCCATGGCTCTTAGTGTAGCAATATATTCTGTTGGATTTTTGGAATTCATCTCATCATCATAGTAGTGCGCGCTGTAAGTGGCGTTGTAATCGCGACCGAAAAAATAGTAATTAATTTTCCCACTAAAAGGGCTCATTTTCAAGGTGAAATTGAGGTAAAAATTGTTAATTTTTATCCATTTCACGGCTACAGACTGAGAACCAGTTGGAGTTATTACGTGAGTTCTATTAATTAGGTAATATTGTTTCGCGGAATCGACTGCAGATTGAGAATGGAAACAGTAATTTTTTGCAGTTGAAAAATACGATAGTAAGTCATCTTCTTTTATTTGGTCGTATAGTTGATCCAAGATTTGCAATTTTATGGCCGCTGTTTGGCTGTGAAGGATGGCAGTGACTATGTTTTCATTTAATTTTCCCACCTGCGAAATAATTAGTATCGATAAATATTAGAGATGATTCTCACGAGATTATAAATGATAAGCTTACCACGAAATCTTGGATAGTGATGTCGATTTTATGAGTGATTTGAGGGTTTGGGTGCATTGTGATGTTTGCTTCAACATCCCATAGTATTGCTTCGAAGTGGTAAATTTCATTGTCTTTAGTTGTTTGAAGAGAGCCTTTTATTTCGAAATATCCGAGCGGGATACTAATCTGTATTATGGTAACATTGGAATTTGAATGAAACGTTTTAAAAGAATATTAGCGATTCGTCATTTATCATGTTAAGCAGCAAATCATTGAGGTGGTGAATGATGGTACCTTTAATATCGTGTCCAAAATGCATTCGACTGTGAGTCGTAAACCGAGTGTGTTCGAGCCTTCCAGTAAAGGGGTAAAAGTGATGTTATGAAAGTTGACATTCCAATCATCATTTAAATGAATTTCTTTTATAGTTGGATTCAGTTGTCGCAATTGTTTCATATTTAAAAATGAATCCAAGAAGACTTTACCAAGCGCATCTCGATTGTCTCCATCGATAATGTCATTTTGTCTGATTTCATTGGCGCAGCTTATTGTATTAATGATAGCTGTAGAAAACTCGCAATATGTAGTTATATAAAAAGTAAATAAAACAAATTTAATTGGCGTGATATTTAGCGTAATCTATATACCCATTACTTATCCAAAAGCTGAGGTACCGATAAAAAAAAATTTAATCACATATAAAGTTAGGTATATTGATAGCTTGTGTTACCTGTAAATAAGACGATATAATGTAAATATTTCTTAAACATTTTCTAACAACACAATCACAATCTTCCTATTTAGTGATAACTTTTATAGCCTCATTCGTCGTTGTTCCTCGAGTATTGCACGTAAATCGAATATAGCTCAAACTGAAACCTAATTTGTTGCTCATTATTACATTTATTGCTTTCGTATTGTTTTTCGATTTATAATTTCTTCTTTTTTTTTTCAAGAAAATTATTCATCTAACAAAGTTCAAATGATAATAAATGAATCTCTCTTTTTTTTGCAAAATTTATCGATTAATGAAATGAATTGTGAGATAGTGGAAACCGAAAGTCATACTAGACGATATTTTGATTTTATTGTCGTTAATATGTGCATGTATCGGTGTATTATGAACAATTTTCATTTTTTTCTGATTTTTGAATTCTTGGTATTGTAAAATTATAAACATATGATGGTATTTTGATCGCTCATCTGCTTGTAGCGCTGTAATAAGAAGGTATTTTTCCTCATCTTGCCATATGTATTATAGTACACATTGTTGATAATAAATTTTATTCCGATAAATAATAAATCCTTGCAACTGTAGTGATACGTAATGATTTCAAGTTCAAATGTTCATTGCTTTATATCGCATAATTACACTACAGTATTTGGAAATCGCTTTTTATGTTTTATTTTTATTTTTATTTTTTTTTGTTAAAAAAATCTTCTATCTGAGAGACAGATGATTAACTACTTATTTGTTTTTGTTAATTACGTAATGGGATAAATCGCGAGTGGTTGAATCATTAGGAATAAAGAATAGCGAATTAAAAATTTCTGATTATGGTTTCATGCGATAGAGTTCTTCGAGGACATGAGATATTGTTACCAAAATTATTATGTCTCTTATATAAGTGGTTAGAGAGGATGAAGGAACGTGGGAGTTACTAAAAAGTGATAAAATTTTTTTATTACTTTCTTACGTGTGTTGTAAAGTAAATTAAGGACATATCAAAATTTCTTCCACTCAAATACATTATATAGAGTATGTTAATCTTTTTTGAGATAGTTCTGAATCATGAAAAAATTAACGAAATAATATATTGAAATGAAACGGTTTCCAAAAATGAGTAAAAACCCAATAGGTACCTATTAAAAAAAAAACAAAAACGTGAGAAGTCATGCTACATTACTGAAACAAAGTTTGTAATAAAGCTTTGTTCAAATTTGGATTGTAATATTGTCAACCTCTTCAGGACCACTTACACTAGTGAAGCTGGAAATCCAATCTATCTCCTCCAAAATCATGTAAGTGATTAAATTTAGGATGTGCGCATGAATCTATGTTTACCGAATTTTGGCCATTCGATGTTTTTCAAGTCCTCCTAAACTTGTGATCATGCAGAATTTGGTCTGTTTTAACCTAAATTCAAAGGTTCATATTTTGAACTGCAACTAACCTTATGCATATACAAAGTTTGAACTTTCTAGATCAATTTCTTAAAGAGGTATGCTGTACGTCCTATTGATTTTCAACTCCCTGAGCGCAAAACTCTTTTTCAAGATCAATGGGACGCACGGTATAAGATTCCTCAAAATTTTTTATTCAAACTTCTCGAAAAAATATTTATAGCTCTCTACACCCGCTCAAAATTGATTTGAGAAGCTAATATATGTACTCAGTTAACTCTTTCATATGATACTATAAAGAAGAATTTTGGTGTATTCCCTTTTCTCTCCCTCCTTTCTTGGGAGTTGAATGAACTGCCTAATTTTAAATACTCTTAAGATATTCATATGAATATTTTCCAACATAATTTTGAATGATTTCCTTAAAAATCTTTCATGCTTAAGAAATCAGCAGTTTCCGCAAGTACCCAAATCAGTAGGAAACTGTAATTCTAGAATCACCGGTAATTACTTTTTATAGAGTAATTTCATAATTTATTTAAAATCAAATGAGTGGCTAAATCAGATAGTAAGTTATGGTGAATCACCAAATTATCACAAAAACAGTAATGAATTTTTGGTAACTATCATGAATTTCAGAATTACTTGTAATTACCGTAAATACCTAAAATTACTGTAAATTTAAGAATTACCAGTTATTATCGTAAATTTCAGAATTACCGGTAATTACCTTAAATTTCAGAATTTTTGATAACTATTGTAAATTTTGGAATTACCATTCTGTTATTACCGTAAATTTCATAATTACCAGTTATTACCGTAAATTTCATAATTACCAGTTACTGCCGTAAATTTCAGAATTACCCGTAATTACCAATTTGAATATACGCTACAACTATGGGTGAAGAATTTAAGAAATTCCACAACCTGAAATTTTCTCAGTAGCCATTTCTTGCTGCAATTCTTTTCCAAATTGGTTTATAAAGTTCAATTTGTAAATATGTTTGACTCCTCCAGTCTCTCTTCAAATTTGTGTAAACTGTCATTTTGAGCCTTATTAAATATTTAAAAAGTAGTTTTGCGTATTTGCACGAAGATTTTTTCAATAAATTTTAAGTGATTTCATCTATACTCGTCGATGTTACGAGTGAAGGAAAAAAAATGTTTACCAAAAAATTAGGCACTTGCTAATTTTTGTGAGTGTGATGGAAGTAACCGAAAGCGATATGAAATATTTAATTCTTGGTTGCCTCAATATGAGAGTAAAATAAGTATTCATTAATAGTTATAATTTTTGAGGGATCAGATCAATCGCTGAGTAATTCACCAAGTATTGTAATATTGAAAAATATGGTTTCGAGACATGAAGGGAGGAATAGCTATGTATTTGTTTATAATCTTTATAAATTATTAAATGATATTAACTCTACGAAACCTATATGGATTTTGGACAATATTAAGTTCAAATTGAATGATCATTTTCAGATTGCCACATCCTATACCTTAAATTTGATGTTTATATTTTTCGTGGAAAGCTAGACATTGATTAGTTTAAGGTGATAATGAAGAAAAATGAAAATCATTGATTAATTAAATTATATATTTTTGTTTTCACTTTCATATTATTAATAATATAATCTGAATGGCTGTCTTTACTCGAGGGTATTTAATTCATCACTCACTTTTCCATTCTTCGGTTTCGAGCGAATTGTTTGGCCCATTCCATGATTGGACGTATTTTTAGTGCACAAGGGACATTAGATCGTCCTCGATTATTTTACGTAATTGTTGTCCATACTGGCTTACCCAGGCGCGAGTGCTGATGCTATAACTGTTATCGAAAAGTTTAATTTCAGTGCTGGGTAAAACTGCGATAGTAGGGCTTACCAGGCTCCATTCACCAACCACAAATACCCACGGGTGTATTAATTTGATGTTGTATTGAACAAGGTTTTTCTTATTCTTCATCTTACCATCGTGATAACCTCTCAACGTGGCATCGGTCTCTTTACCATCAAAGACGAAATTGATTGTTTGGGGAGACATGTCATGAGCAAAAGTAAAATTTAAATAGAAGTTTTTAATTTTTATAGAATTAACGGTGAAGTTCTCGTGGCCATTGGTTATCCTGTGAGTTTGTTTTATTTGATATTTTTGTTCGGGATTTTGGGTTTCAGAATGCGAATGGAAGCAGTAACTTTTCATGGTGGAAAAATGCGATAAGAGATCGCTTTTCTTGATTTGCGAGAAAATTGTATTCCATATTTGGGATTTTATGACAGGCATTCGGCTGTTTAGGATTGAAGAAAGTTGACAGTTCATGTACGTATCGGAGTCGTTGTTATGAATCTGCGGAAATAAATCAATGTTTAGAGTTGGGTATTAATGAAAGCTACTCATAAATGACATAAAGAATAGATCGACAATACCGTAGAAAGTCTGGGTAGGAATGAGATGAATGGACTTAACCGAATACTGAAAATTTTATTTCATTATGCCTAATATGACGTCATCACTTATAAAAACTATATACAGGGAACGGATGCATTGGAATCGGTATATTTATTTCAGTCAAAGAAGACTAAAACTCTATGGGTAGTGAAGTCTTTAGCTTCTTGCCTCTCAGGACCAGTATTTTATTGGCTGTCTTTTGTTAGTTCAGATTTCAAGGTCAATTTCTTTTTTTTTTAGAATAAGAAAGTTCTTAATTTTTTATTATAATGAGATGAAAAAAAATTAATGATTTTATTTTTACAAATTTCCGAAATTCAACTCATTACAAATTTGAAAAAGTCGAAATTACGAATGAATTTTATGAAAAGTAACATCTTTATAGCTCATAATGTTGAAATAAAAAATTTAATATTTTTTTAATAGTGGAAAAATTATTCCTAAATTTAATACAACGTAAAAATTTCTTGTCTCGAATTTTTTTTTACTGGTGCCTAATGCCTTCATATGTAAATCGAACAACGCGTAAGTGGTTAAAATCGATCTGTTCTTTTGTGATGTCCAAGGCAGTAAACTAACGTTTAATTCTACGTTTACCTTTATCACAGTGTCTAAAGTGGTGATTTCAGTATTTTCGCCTATTTTATTTGATTCTGATAACACTGCAATATCTATTCCTACGTTCCTCAGTGATATTGTGAATGGATAGGTTTTACTATTATTGGTTGTTTCAATAGAGCCGTTGATTTGATAATATCCCAGGGGTATATGAATCTGCGATTAAAACGAGTAATATTATTGGTTGATAGATTCCCTGATTAAATATCTGTAGCGTTTATTAATATTATAAGATGCTTCGAAGTGTTGAAATTTAAGTGAATGGCAAGGTGGGTCAAATTTGTTTTTTTTTCTAATGGAGAGGTAAGAAAAAGCATGTACTTGCCGAATGATTTTTAGAGAATTTATGAAAAAACTTCATTCTTCGAATTTTATGGGAATACTTGCCAAAGTGAAGTAGTTTTCCAAAATTTCAAAAAAAAAAAATTGTTCTTGGTCAGTTTGAAAATTGGTTTTATACGTACATGAAGACAGAGAACAGTTTTCCCTCAATTATTTACAAAACTTGAAGAGTCGATAAATTTTTAAATTTAATAATTTTTTTTTAACATAAAATTTTTTGTATTTTCAAAAATAATCAATAAGTTGATGTATTATATCTAATTTTAACTTCACCAAGGATTCTCATAGTACTTATATCCCAGTGGGTACCTTTAATTCGGTGTCCAATTTGCACCATCCACGAATTCTCATCTCTGCTTCCAGTTCTTTATTAGACACTCTTATAGTGCTAATGTTATGGAAATCAACTCCCGATTCCTTTCTAATGCTGATTGTATTTATCGTAAGGTTGCGGAGGCGTAGTAATTGCATATTTTCGAGGAAATCTTCAATGAGATTGAATAATGCTTTTCGATTATCTCCATCGTTGACATCATGTTGTTTCGCAATGCTCATAGAATTTATTTCGACGATGATGACTATAGAAATATGACGTGTATAATTTAATTTGTATCAGACTCGAAGCTATTTTTGAATTCTCTAGTGCAGTATTTTGAAGCAGTATACGCGATATTTTGGTAAGCTCTGAAGAATGAAAAATTGCTAATTGTTAAATTTTTCATCTCCTAAGGTTTAATGATTGGAAGTCGAGTTCATACAGTCATTTATTATTAATTTTTGGAAGTATAAGAGACATAGTACTCAAATAATAAAATTATTATTTAAAAAAATGTTCTAAAAATTTGAAATAAATTGACAGATAATTTTTTTTTGAGGATTTCAAGTTAATAAAATTCAATATTATGATGGAATTGTATGAAATTGGTATTAAAAAAATTTATTCTATCAATATATATATATTTTTTTGATTAAACAAAATAAATCAGTGAATTAAATTACAAAATTCATTTTTTAAATTAGTTATGAGTTGGTTTTCTTATACTTTCGGAGAATTCCAAATTTTTAGCGATTCAAATCAGATGAGGCAAGTGACTCTTTTAGGGCTCAAACAAATCTTCAAATCTCTCAAAAAATTTTTGCATAAAACCATAGACATTTTATTCTTATTTTTAAATTAACACTTAAATTTCAAAAAATTTTGTATAATATACTTACAATAAAAAATAATATATATATTCGCCTGGCCTAAAATAAAAGTGATTTCACAAAGCATAGAAGGACATGTACGAATATAGAAATAATCAGAACGTCAGTTTGTGTTGATTGAATAATTTACCTGAGTATAAAGCTAGCACACGAAGTCGAAAACATTTCTTCAACATTTTGCACTGGTCTCGTAGTGTACTCGTTAGGCAATGAATTTTAGTATTGTAAACTTCGCAATCGCGACCATTTCTTATCACCTCCATAATGGTATTGTTAACGATGTAAAAATTAATTACCTATTCAATTATTTATGCGTAATCGTTGTTGGATTTTATTAGTGTAATATTCTTTTAATTTTTAAGATATTTTCATACGGGTGATAAAAATTAGACGAGTATAGTAAATGAATAATAATGATGGAATTGCTACCTTTTGTAACTGTCAAAATTAGAGTTTCCATACACGTATATAATCGATATTGAAGTTTTCTCTTTGGGGGGGGGAAAGGGGACAAAAAATCAAGTAATCTATTTAATCAGTGAAAAAAAATCTTCTTCGATGATTCTTCGCAATTGTTGTTGATACCGGCGTACCCATTTATTGGTACGACCATTATAACTTTCATCTGAAAGTTTAATTTGAATGCTGGGTAAAACAGCGATTTTACGAGGCGCCGGACTCGATTCGCCGACTACATACATCTGCAGTTGTGTCAATTTGAAATTAAATTCCTGCGCATTTTCTAATTCGATTTTTCTGCGCCCAATATAACCTCCGCTTGCCATTGCATTCAAATAGTCGGCGTTAAAATTGAATGTAATTATTTCAGGATCGATGTCTTGGGTGAAGGTAAAGTTGAGGTAAAAATCTTTAATTTTTATGTAATTAAGGGAGAAATTATGGATATTTTCGTGGCTCATCACGAGTTTCTGGTTGATCAAATATGCGTGCTCGATTCGTAGATCTTTGGAGTGGTAATAAAAGCAATAGTTTTTCATGGTCGAAAAATACGATAGAAGCTCATCTTCCGTGATTTGGGCGAAAAGTTGTTCCAATATTTGCGTTTTTATCGAAGGTATTTGCTGGCTGCGTATAATAGGGAAAATCCTTCGGGCTATGTGTGAGCCAAATTTTCCGTGGATCTGCAAAAATAAGAAAAATTGATAAATGAAAAAATTCAACGAGTAAATTTCACGTTATCACTTACCTGTAGACGAATGTCTTCGATCGTAATTTCAGTTCTTTGGCGAATGTTGGCGAATGCCGATAATATTGTGATTTTTGCTTCGACGTTTCGAAGTAATAAAGAAAACGAGTAGATTCTTGTACTCGAGTTATTGTTCATTTGGAATGAACCTTTTATTTTATACGATCCAAGTGGTATGTGAATCTATAAAGTGACACTTGATATAACAAAGTATATACATAGGTATTTCTAGATAGTAGGTAGATGAAATGTAAACGACTACATAGGTGAATCGTATCGAATTTGTAGCTATTTTTTAATCGATTAACAATAAGATATTTCGAAATCGATACCTTTAAGTTGTTGTTCAAATCGCATTGACCGTGAATTTTCGTCGATACCATCTTCACATTATTTGGTAGTTTGATAGTCTTAATATGATTGTATTTAATTCTCGAATCATCTTTCATGTGAATTTCGTTTACTGTGAGGTTTCGTAGACGAAGTTGTTGCATGTTTGAGATAAAATCTTCCATTAAGTTGAGAAGTGCTTTACGGTTATCTCCATCGTGGATGTCGTGTTCTCGTACATAGCTGGTGCAGTTGATGCCGACTATAATGGCTGGAAATATAGCAAGTTTCATTTTATAATTTTATTAGTTGGCTATTTGATAAATCACCCTTTTCAGGAAATAAAGAAGAATGAAGAGATTTTTCCATTTTGTGGAAAAATACCGTAGTGTGATATGAAAAAATTACTAAAACTCTTGAAACATACTCGCTGCCACTAAATTTACGCATAGTTTTTTCTAAACCTGTTTGGTAACTTTGGAGGCGTATATGAAGACATATTCGTTTGAGGTATCTGAGTTTCATTAAAATTAAAAAGACCTCTTGCGCCATCTAACGTAAGAATGATGAAACATTTTGACTATAAAAGGAGCTTCAAATCGAGGGTGGGGATTAGAGTTGACTAGTTCACTGAGAAGACATGTCGTGTTGCGTTGTTCGCTTTTATGCAATGTGTTATGTTTTACACGAATCACTATAATGATGATTTCCAAGGCAGCGAAAATTTTTTTGAGCTTGGGAATACTGATTTTTGAAATTCTTGTTCTCTCAACTCATGTTGTGTTAAAACACGAGTATTAGGGAACCAATAACATTTAGAATAAGGTTCTCTACATTCTAGTGATCTCTAAATGATTCAAATTGCTCTCAAGTCATCTCAGAGTGAAAAAAATTGAAGTCAAAATTATACTAATTATTCAACCCATTAATTCCTAATTTTCAAAATTTGGTAAAAATTGTGTTTAAAAAAAATTAATTTTTATTTTGCTAAATACTAGTGCCTACACGCCCCTTCGGGACTCGCAATAAAAATTAAATGAAGAAAAAAGAATTATTTTATCCGATAAGTACTGCTACATTCCAAACTGCACAATCCAATTTATTCTTACGTGTTTGTTACCCCCCACCAAGATTTATTCCTTTCAGGATGAGCTCGCCCCTTTATACCTTCGTATACCTGCCATTTTAAACAATTTTACAACTTTACCCTAGCTTTTGCTTATGTACGAAGCTTTTATAATTTATCACCTTTTTCCTTTGTATACCTGCTATCCTTTATACTTTTTATATCTGCCATTTTGAACTATTTTATGACCTTGCCATTGTACATGTAAAAAGCTTTTATTAAAATTTACAACCTTTTTTTCCTTTGTATACGTGCTATCCTCTATATACCTTTTATACCTACTATTCAAAACAAGGATGCGCGCGCATCTCAAAACCGATTTCATTTCGAACAGTTGAATTTATTGGTATCTTTAGCCTATGAAATATGACTTTTGAGTTTATAAAAACTTCAAATTGGTAGACTAAACATTTTTTTTTTAAATTTTTACTCATATTGATTTTTTTTTAAGTTCAATTTTTTATGTTTAGAATAGGTTCAAGTTATTAATGAACGAACTTCAAAATTCAAAACCTCTTGCCATAAAAAATGAACGATATTGGCGAAAACAAAGAAGTATATAATTTACAAAAATTAGGCAGCATTTTTGGATATACAAGAGGTAGGTATGACATAGTGGTAAAGATACAACAAAAATGTATTTATGAAAATCTGTAAATCAATCAACTTACCTGCATACAACGCTATGATTCGTAGATGAAAATATTTATCGAACATTTTGTTGTGAATTGATAATAAATGTGGCTGATGATTAATCCGAAGTCTGCCTATCTCAGTAGACTTGCTGTTATCACGACCTTTATGTTACTGTAAACGTTTGAAACGCAAATTAAAAAACGCAAACATACATTCGGCTATTTATTAACAGTTGTGATGAATTTCTTATCAAAATCAAATTCCTTACTTAAATGGAAAAAATAGCGATGAGTTTGGTAAACATTGAGTGATGTAAATCGAGGTTTTGTATTATTTTCTATGCATAATTTCATTTCCGTTCATTAATTTTTATTACCTCTATTGAAACTATTTCTAATCTGATTTTCCGTGTCCATTGATTACGGAACATAAATGGAAACGTGGTACGTTGATTTGAGAACGTTGTCACGACAGCTGATTGATGAAGAAAACACTTTTTATTGGAAATGTATTTTGGAAATTTTCAAAATTTCGTTACTATTTTTTAATTTTTCACTGGTATGTTTTTAGGTGAGTTTTTACTGAAAAACTAAGCTATTGCAGCGTACTTAATTTGGAACGAGGGGCAGGAAGGGGAGACCTCTGTTTGACCTTTACACGCTTATGGGAACTAATGTGAGATTTTATTCTTAAATTTAAGATTTTTTCACTTTTTTTCTTGAGATTAACATTTTTTAAAAGATTTTTTTATCATCTAATTTTCATTTTTTCTTATCAAGAAATATCGTATTTATTGCGAAATGAATACGTAATTGCAAATTTTTGTTTCATTCTCTACTCTTCTATTTATAATGTTTTCTTTAGTGTTAATTTCTTATTTGATTTCAATAGCTTTTATGCAGAACTGCGAACCAGTCAGCATTGCAGTGTGCTCTTATTGATGCAATAATTAATACTTACTAAATGAGATGTCAATGTATCATTAATTTATGGCTTTTGACACAAGCACAGCCACTAAATTATCAACAGTGCTCAAAAATTTGGAATTCTCTTTTAACAGTACTCTTGTAGCTACTTGAAAGGTCAATTTTTTCAAATGAATAATATTCACATTTACCGATAAATATAAATTTAGCCATATCTTTACTAGAAAATTATCGTTATTACATCAAGTACACTGATTTCGGATGAAAATTAAAATTTTTTGAAAGGTTTATTCAAGTGGAATTCTGAGGGTTTTCAGCAACTCTATTTGGCGGCTCTGCAGAAAATGGTACATACTTACGAACGAGGATATTTCTTTTCTACCCATCGACATTTCGTCTTTCTAAAAGCAACTTCCAGTCATCGCTAAGGATTTTTTCCATTTGTTCTTTATACCGCTGGAACCATGTACGAGTATCAGAATCGTTGCTTTGTTCAAGAAGTCCTAATTGAATATAGACAGGGGCTACTCGAACACTTGTACGATATTGTTCGTATCCTAAGGGCGCATGCAGTACTCTAATAGTTGAATCATTTATTTGGATGCGGTGTTCCGAAGGTTTCTTCAGATTTGTTCCATTACCAGCGTAGTATCCGGTAAACCTAACGTGCATCGGTGAATGGCTCTTGAAAATAAAAAGTGTTCCTCTGGGATCGACATTGCTGTTGAAAGAAAATCCGGGAAAAATATTTTCAATTTTAATCCAGTCTATGATGAACTTATCGTAGGGAGGTTCAAGCCCTGGATTACTTAACGCGTGAGTTTGGTTTATTAAATAGTATTGTTTGGTAGGATCGATTTTGGAAGGAAAGAAGTAGTTTTTCACGGTGGAGAAGTAAGACAGAAGGTCGTGTTTTTCAATTCTCGCGAAAAGTTGGTCTAAAATTTGCGATTCTATCGATGGTAATCGGTTGTTGAAGATCGTTTCAATCATATTATTCTTGTCGTACGAAGAATCATTTGTCATGATCTGTAAAAATAAGCAAATCGATTAGGAATTGAGTTGTTAAGTATTTGATAAGTCAGTGTTGGTAGTATAGGTGTTTAGTTTACCTCTTGATTGAATGTATTAATCATGATCTTAAATTTCTCGTCGATATTGTGAGATGAGGTTGATAGCATTTCTATTTTTACATACACAGTTATTGATGTAGTGAAAGGATACATTTTACCATTTGAAAGATTTTTAGAGGAGCCTTCTAATTTGTAAGATCCCAGTGTTATATCTATCTGTAAAATGATATGCACTCTATGTTTAAAGTAATTGCAGAAATTGAAAATTTTACATTGTTATCAGCAGAATCTTAAGAGTTCTCGGATCTTCATACCTTTACATAGTCGTTTGATTTGCCAATGATTTTAACTGATGCATGCGAATCGAGTAATTTGATGAATGTGATGTCTTTGAATTCGACTATCGCATCATCCTTCAAATGGATTCTAGGTATTATTAAGTTTCGCTGTAGCAGCAGATACGTATTTTCTTCTAAATCTTGTACGAGGTGGCTGATGGTGGTTCGAATATCTTCATTTGTCAAGTCATGCTGTAGCACCTCGTTTATGCAAGTTATCTGGGTGATGATAACTGCAAAGAAATCAAATTACAAAATATACTCAATCCTTTTTTACTAAATTTATGTGCGTTGCGTTGTCCATTTTTTTAATGATAGAATTTTATCAACATTTTTTAATTTTGAGAAAAGTAATTTGGAGATTTTTGGACATGAATATTAAATAAAAATCAAGTTCTTGAATGTTGAGGTATATTCCAAATAATATGAATACCTTTATGCCTAGCCTTTTCCCCTTGGATGATTTTTTGTGAGATATGACATAATACAAGATGGTGAAATTTAATTTACCTGTTTCATGAAAAGATAGCGTGTACTAATTCTCTCTTTTATAGTGCATTAGTAGTAGGGCACTATACATGCGGGTTCTTTAAAAAGCCCGTTCATATAGCTATTTCATCGTTGGCATTGTTACTCGCCCATGCGACAAATTAGCCGCATCGATGGGCTTTTCTAAGGAACAATATGTTGGCAAATCTGGATGAAATCCAATGGTAAAAATGTGCCTGGTGATTATGTCAATACATTCATATCCATACTATGTTGATATTTGATAAGGTGACAAAATAAATTTGTCATTAATTGGTAGAAAAAATTTAGCGAAATAAAAATAATTCAAAAAGTAAAAAGTGTTGCGTTTGTGAGATGCATAAATTTCCCATTTTTTCGAATTCTTCACGTACTTTCTACACATAAGTAAATGCAACGTCTTAAGTTAAAATTAGGAAACAAGAAGATAAATTGTAAAAAATGAAATTATTGTAGGTTGACTTCTTACCTGCATGTAGCGCCAGAAGAAGATAATTTTTCATCATTTTTCTCTTCTTTATGCCACGCTAATGTTAATTTATGTTGCGTTTCAACAATTTGCGCATGTGAACAAGGATTTCAAAGTTCGCCTTATCGCGCGGCGTTGTTGTTATATGGTAAGATGATAATGCAGTTTTGAAAAAAAAAAAGTTTATCACATCAAATTGACCTACGCGCCCCGATAATGCATAGGATAAAAACTATTTTTTTATAATAATGAGATATAAATTGAAATATGTTGACATAGACTGAAAATTGAAAAAAACGTGAGCAACCATGCCACATTACTGTAAATGAGTTTTTAATTGGGACTTGTTCATATTTGAAGGTAATATTGCCAAGTAAACTTTTCAACTCCGCAAGCCACATCCATTGCTAAATCCAAAACCTCGAAATTTCCCTTCAAAAACCTCGAAGAAATTCTATTTGAAATATCTCTTATTTTTTGTCCACAAGAATGAAAAAAACTCTTAGTTTTCTAAAATTTTTGCTGTTTTAAAGTTCTCAAGCTTACCTCAAATTTTGGCCAACCGCTATTTTTAATCGATTTCGACTTATATTCAAGGGGTTATTTTCTGATCTTCCACCAACCTCACATACAAAATTTGACCTTTTTACACCAATTTATTATTGAGATAAGTGAGAATTATACACTCCTTGAAGTTTGAAGTATGTACTCAAAATTTTAGATTCGTTATTTTGGATCCATTTTGATCGAAAGTGTCCATGACTCACTTTTTTCTTATGAAATCAAAAGTAAAAATTATGAGTTTTTTGTCCTCTCTCCGTCTGCCCTCAAAATTTTAGTGATCCAACATTTTGAGTTGTATAAGTACCTTTTTTTGAATTTTTAAGAAGATTCTCTCACCAAATTTTGAGCGAATTTCATGTATACCCGCCGACCCTAAGCTTGGCGGAAAAACATATGTACATTTGTATAATGTATATACCGTGTGACCGCTCCTTCTGCTCAGGTCTGTCCTACCCCCCCCCCCCCTCCATCCCCATTCATAAATAAAGTAGACTGTAATAGCTATCATTTTTATTAAAAACCCAGCTAAAAAAAAGACAGGTATACACTTAATATTATATGTTAATTATTAACCAACAATATTTATACATTAATTTTTATGCCCTCGACAGGTTACACCATTTCCCGCTGCCCACCAAAATATAATCCACATTTTTGATTCGTTAATAAAATCCAATAATAAAAACCATAACTCAGCTGTTAATAACACCAAAAAAGAGAAACTTCAATGCACGTGTTTAATTTTTCACAAGAACCAATGGTTGCAAACACATTTCATCATTTATTTTTCAAATATATGAGCCGAGCGTCGGCAGAGGGGGAAAGAAATCAAAAAATTTAATAACACGTCTCCTTTTTGACGTCATAAGATGGTGGACACAATTCGGATTTTTTAACACGAGCTCAAATAATGTAACCTGTTATTTATACTAATATAACCTGGCCCTCGACTTTTCTTATTTTAAACTTTATCTTTGAAAAGGTCAGATGTTAAAAATTTACTCAGTATCCGGATGAAGTAACAGAACATTTGTAACGTATAAAAATATTCAAACGATCAACTTTCAGTTGGAATTCCTGATTAAAAATTTTCTGTATCAATGGAAAGTTGCTGATATAAAGTGTTATTTTTTCTACCTACAGTCGCAAAAATAATACGCGTAAATAAGAGCTTCCTGCACTTCACTAACGAGCGATTTTAATCGCGTTAGTGGTCAACTGGTCTCTGCGTATATAAATCAAGTAACCAAAGAGATTTATTAGAGCTGAGTTTTTAATTTAAAATATCAAAAAATTACGAAACTATGCGCTAAAAATCGAAAAAACTGAGAAATATGAGCTAAAAATGATGAAAATATGAAAATAATATGCTTTTATAGGCCAAAATATGTAAAATATGTGCTAACGAATATGGCTCATTTTGCTCTAAATCACTTGAACCGTATAAGTAACTTAAATATACTGTTTCTTAGTCAACACAGACAAATATGCTGTTTCATAGAAATCCGCTCTCTGATCATATCGTAATTATCTAATTATACTTCCCTCGTCCTTCAACTCATACTCTGGGTGAATGCGCCCCGGTTTGTTTTGAATATGGGGAAACAAATTAATTTGCCGAAAAGTATACCCGAATAAGGGTTGATTTTGGCCCCAAGCGCTTTTTAGCTCCTATATCCCTCAGATAGTGTGCCTAGACTAGAAAAAATTTTTCATAAAATTTTGGACCCCCATCACCCTTTATTCTCATTCCACATCCATTTTATTACCGTCTTTTCACGAATTTTTCATTTCGTTCAAAATGATGGAAATTTTTTACTCTTTTGCACATAAGTAGGTATCTTAGTGGTGTACCTAAGATGAAATTTTGAGCAATTTTGGTTCACTCCTTCATGGGGTTTTGGCCATTCGAAATTTTCAACTGTAAAAAATACCTTAACAGCGAAAAAGGACCAATTTTTTAAAATAGCTTAAAAACATGTTTTTTCGTGTAGATTTGCCTTGTGTATTCGGTTTTGGAATATAGAAAGACTGTGTACCGCCAAATGCGAAAAAACGTATCATATAATCCATTTTTTCCACTTTTCAAATGCTAATAATCGTATTTTTCATTTTAAAGTTTAACTAGAAGATATTAGAGTACCTTAAAAGTGGACTTTACTAATTATACCATTTTAAAGAATGTTATTTGAATAATTTATTTTTTTACCAGAGTAAAATTTTTTTATCAAATTCAAAAGTTCTACCAATTCCACTTATCCTAATTTTATCAAGTATCATACAAAACATGACTTCACGTAATTTATCGTCTTATAACCCAAAACTTGGAATCGTGTGAAGACAGGTCATTTTATATTCAAACAGCTCTAAAAAAACAATAATATATCAGACAGTTTCTTCAAAAAAAAACGTGACCTCACGTCAAATTGTACTTCCGCACGTTCGACAAGCTTTCGAGGATGGCCAACTCTTCTTCTTATCCTTCTTCTTGGGTTCGGAAAATTCATATTTTAAATTGTAAATTAAAATTACATAACGTCACGCTACCTTATGCTCAATCGACTTCAAAAATCAATCAATTCTAGAGACCAACTCAATGTATCACTCCTCAAAATTTCGAGTCGATCTGTCAAGTTTACTCTAGTTACAGCGAGAGAACGAACGTTTGCAAAAAAACGTGACCTCATGTTAAATCATTCGTCCTCAAGTTGAAAAACTAATAATCGCTGAAAGTCTGCGTACTCTACCTATCCTCCCAATTTGGTGTCGATCGCTTTCAACTCAAGCCCCGTCACATCATGTCACGTCACGTCAAATCACATCCACTCACGTTTAAGAAACTCTTAATTCCAAGACTACTACGCCTACTCTTTCATCCATCAGCACCACATTCCGATAAATTTTTGATACAAAAGGAAAAACCGTGACCTCACGTTTTATTGAATCATCTCACGTTCTGATAAATTAGATATGTGATCATTTATAACGCTCAGCCATTCCTTCCTGCTATCATGCGAGGACCAAAAAACCTCAAATCATGCCTCCTCACGCCACCTCACGCCTGATCACTCACAAAAACTAATTAGCACTAAAGCATCACTATCCTTACCCTTCCACCAACTTTGAACTCAATCCATAAAGTATTATTCGAGTTATCTTGGGAGAATGGAAAAACCTGAAAGAATGCCTCCTCACGCAAAACTCACGTCCGATCACCTCATGAAACTAATAATCTCTCAAACTGTTCTACCCCCAATTTCTTTTATCTTTTAATCATTGTGTTAATTTTTCCCGACTTATCATGAGAACACAAAAAAGCTCAACTCACCTCTTCTCACGCCAACTCATGTCCGATTATGCTCAAACATATCACTAACCTTACCCTTCTTCCATCTTTCAATTCAATCTATCAACTTTTATCTTAGTTATTGCGCGAGAACCAAAAAAAAACCTCAACTCACACCAAGTCACGTTTGATCACGTCCAAAAACTAATCAGCTGGAGAACTCAACTACCCCAACCCTTCCTCTGAATTTGGTTTCGATTCGATCATTTCTACTCGAGTTATCGCCTGAGGAAGCGAAGAAAAAAATAAAAAATAAAATAAAGAAACAAACGAACTAAGAAACTGAGTGAACGCAATAGCGGATTTACTTGAAAAGTAAAGTCCGCTAAAAAATTCTTAATATACCACTAGCGCGAGGAGCGCAACATTTAGCCCTTCACCTCACTCACCTTCAGCTAAAAGTTTATCTCAATGATTATGTGTTGAAGACAATCTACAACTAGGGTCACGCATTCTAGTAATTATACGTAGTAAACGTTACACATGTAGTGAAAAAAAAATGTTCCTCAATTTTGATTGAATTTTAGAAAATGGTTTACATGAGTAAAATGCGTTTAATGTACTACAAAATTATATGTAACGCCTACAAAATATGTAGATATACCGAGGGTGAGCTTATCACATAAGATGTAGTAAGTTCTAATCTACATGTATTTATTATAAGATGAAATATGAATGTCGTACTTTACTTAACATAATAGAATGAGAGTGTATGAAAGACGTTCGGGCTGGGGCACACATGAAGTTCGTGTGTAGTTGGAAGTTGTTATGCATGGTTATGTAGGACATGAAATGCATTCTACTCACATGTATAGATACATGTATTTAGGATTAGAGGGAGGTGACTGGAACCTACATAGGGTGATATTGGATTGGTATGCGATTACAAGTCGTTGTACATGCATTTGTCATCCGTATGTGTATACATGTAATGTCACATATGACACATAAAGGAATCAGTTGTAATAGAGCCCCTAAAGTATCAAATTTTAAAATACTTTCAACTTTATGCTCGTAAGTTATAGCTAAAAAATACATATAAAACTTGTACGAAATTTAATGTAGAATAAAATTGCTCTAATTTATTTTTAATCATAATGATCGATGACTCTTCACAAAAAAATACATACAAACTTCTGTTCTATAAAACTATATCAAACCTATACATGGACGTATAAATGCCAGCTGTACAAGACCGCTATACCTTCAAATATAGAAATTATCCAGTTCATGCAAAATAAATACCTTCGTCGGGTTCCAAATGCACTCTGGTACATAAGGAATAAAGACCTCCATCGGGACCTGAAAATGCGAACTGTTGCAGAAGAAATAGAACGATTTATAAAGAGACACTCAGGCCATCTCGAAACTCACACAAACAGTGAAATTCAACCTCTCCGTGCAACTAATACCACGAGACGTTTAAAAAGGAAAAAATTCTTTGAATTAGTTTAAAATATCCATATGCTAAACCCATGCTTTTGATGTTTTTTACAGTATAAGTAATAAAGACATAAATAACAACAACAACAATCTATTTTCCCCTACGATCAAACGGTGAGGAGGTATAGCGAAAAAAAAAAAAAAGGAATAGATTGCTATATATTTATTTATTCACAGATTAAAATTAGTGTAAGGAGTTACAAATTTCCTATCTTAAACATCGTATATAATTTTCTTATTCTATTTTCATGTACTAGGAGTCAAAAATAATGGCTAAGATTTGCAAATTTTTTCTCCAAAAACAACCTCCAGTCATCGATAATAATTTGTTGTATTTGTTGTCCATATTGATGCAACCATGTACGAGTATCAGAATCGTTACTTTGTTTAGAAACTTCTAATCCAATGTAAACACTGGTACTGGGTGAAGTTGTCTGGTTCAATTCATTTTCTACGTATACATTCGCCACAATAGAATTTAATTGTATATTGTATTCCGAGGGTTTCTTCGAACGTCCTTTACCAGCGTAATACCCTTTAAATGTGACATTCATTGGTTCGTAACTAAAAAATTCAAAACCTATTCTATCAGGGTTAGTTCTTCGATTAAAAGAAAGTGCGAAGGTGAGGCTTTTAAGTTTTATCCAATCGATAATAAACCTATCGTAAGGAGGTTCGAGGCTCGAGTTGGTTAATACGTAAGTTTGATTTATTAGATGGTGTAGTTTAGAAGGATCGATTTTAGGAGGGAAAAAGTAGTTTATCACTGTTGAGAAGTAAGGCAAAAGATCTTGTTTTTTAATTTGTGCCAAAAGCTGGTCTAGTATTTGCGATTTCACCAAAGGTAATTGGTTGTTGGTAATGGTTTTGAGCATGTCATCATATTGATCGTGCAAAGGTTCATTGGTTTTGATCTGCGAATGCAAACAAATCATTTAATATCCAAATGGATGAAATTTCATAAATTGTTGGTTACTAGGCACACATAGTTACCTCTACTCCGGCAGAATAGATGGTAATTCCTAATTCATCATCGATATTATGCGTTGAGTTTAACTTCTTTTCTATTTCTGCATACACTTTCATCTCCCAAATGAACGGATACACTTTTCCATTTGAGAGCTTCTTAAAGAAGCCTTCTATCGATGGATATCCTAGTGGTATGGAAATCTGTAAAAAAAAAATTGTTTAAAATTTTCATTTTCTGTAAGTAGGTATAGGTTATACATTATAATTGATATTTGTTAAGCGTTTAGAGAAATTCTAAATTCTGCCACGATTCAAACGGAACCTTTCGAGTTCACAGATGTTCATACCGTCACATATTTGTTTACTTCGGCCCAGATTGAAAGTGAGGTGTGTACAAGATTGCTTGGTGGTGATTTGATGAATTTGATGCCTTTGAATTCGACTAATGCATCGTCCTTCAACTTGATTTCATTTATTGTCAGGTTTTTCTGTCCTAGCAGATGCGTATTTATGTCTATATCCTGAAGAAGGTGAACCATTGCGTTTAGAATATCTTCATCTGTCAGGTCATGTTGTTGCACCTTGTTAGTACAGTTTATCTGAGTGATGATGACTGCAAATAAATCACAAATAAAAAGGTGTTTTTTTAGTAAATTCACCGGTGTCACGATGCTACGATGCTCATGTTTTGTATTTAAATAATAAAGTCCTTTGAAGAGCTTGTTGCTTGAATATTTTTGAGAAAAAAGTCTATAAAGTCGTTGAGCTATATTTTAAATGAAATGAATGTTTTCTCGTGCTTAGGATTTTTTAGGGTATTTTTTTCATTTATAGCTCTAAATAACATTTTGACCCTTTTTTGAAAACTGAAGGGTGTATAATTGGAATATCGACCTCGAAAATTGTCAAGTTGATATGTACCTTTTGAAAAGTTGTAGTTCAAATGTAGTTCAAATTTTTAACCTCTCCTAGTGGGGGTGAAGCTAAAAATGAACTTGAAAATTGAATTCGACGTAACTAGAAACTCTTCTTAGCCTGTAGTTTTAGATTAACGAAATGTCTAACAAAAATCTCATAATTTGTGGGTCTAGTAAAACTCATAGTTGGTTTTATGTAGTATTTGACAAAAAGAGAAATGAGATGTTGCGATAGGTCTCGTCTCATGCAGTAATGAGTTCAGGTATGATAGGTTAAGAACAGAGGGGGAGCAAAAATACCAAAATGAAAATTAATGAGGTGTTTTTCTTACTTGTGCACAGCGCTAGGATCAATAAATTATTCTTCATTGTTTTTCACTCACTAATATCGCGATAATTTGTGGTATTCCGAAAAGTTGGCATGTACGAATGAGAATATTTATCTTATCGAGTCTGTTTGCCTTCCGCGATTTCGTGAAAGCAATTATGCTCTTGCTCATTTTTTGTAATTTATACGACTGCCCATTAATTATGGTTACCCAATTATTATGTTTACAGATATCTTATCGCGACGAATTTTTCATTTTTTCAAACGTAACCTTGCCTGGGTCAGTTGGCGAAGATGTAAGATCATGTAACTTAAAGTGAGTGAATACTGAATTTTATTATATCAAAGCATTGATATGCTTCGTTGATATTTATGGAACTTTCAAGATGAATTTTTGATAGATAAAGAGAAAATATGATTGATAATGAAAATAAAAATATCGAAATGAGTTAATGCATCCTGGTGACTAATAATTTGTAAATAAATTTCTGAGAGTTTTAGCAGTCAGGCTCAGTACTGAAGGAAATTTTTGACCAATATTGTATCTCTCTATGCATTAAAATCAGGAGCGTAACTAAGTCATTTTTCAGGGTAGGCGTGGGGGGAATTTTGAAAAAATCCCAACTTTTTGTAATGAATTCCCAAGTTTTTTGACAAAATTTACAACTTTTCTTTTTTTAAATTTGAAAAATTATGTAAATTACAAAATAATTAGGTACAAATGAGCGCCATCATGCGCAGTTTTTTCATGTTCTTTTTGTAGTCGTCGTTAAAAATTTCATCACACAAACAACACTGCACTTGGTATCTTTTTCCTTTCCCTCCTTTATTCATTTTTACATATGGCAGGTATACAATGCACAGAAAAAAATCGGTGGATTATGGGGGGGGGGTCTAAAAATAAGGGTTTGAGATCTTAAATTTTCATAGCATTTTTTTGAGGTTATTTAGCAACTGTTTTGAGCCCGCTCCCTTCACTTTTGAAAAAACTCGAAACTCGGCCCACTCCAGTGTATATCATGTACTATACACTATATGTATTATAGAAAGAAATCGGATAGTATGGAGCAATGGTTAAGACTCTTGTTTAATCAGTTTCCTAGTAAGCTTTCTGGAGACTGTCTGCACTAATTGCAAATATCAGTGCGTACTTTGACTTCTTCAAATTAAGAGATTGACGATTTATGTTGATAGTATTTTTTATTCTATTCTTCATATTTCACCAATAACGTAAAATATTTTTTCAAGAACAAAAAACAAACAATTTTTTTTAACCAAGAGCCTACAAAAAAAGAAGAAAATAAAAAGCATGTTTGAAAACCATACAAAAAATTTCATTCGAAAAAATGCAATATTTATGAAATTATTAGTATCGAAATGTTTATATCTCTTTTCCTTCTATGCATAAAAGATTCTTGGTGTTGAGTTAAAAGAAGAAAACAGGAGGATGAAAATGCCAAAATGAAAATTATTGATATCTTATGTACGTCTATCGTTATATTGTACGTCTATATCTGATCTGATAAAATTTTATTAAAATGGTAGCAGTTCGTAGTTTTTAAATTTTTTTATTTTCTAGTCAAGACGTGATTCTTGTCAAAATGTAATGTGATTATTTTAATTTTTGAAATTTATGTGTTTAATATAATGGCAACCAATACGTTGTCATTAATAAAAGTCTTTGACAGATCAAATTTTCGTGAGTGGCTTTTTAGAACCACTATTGTTCTAAAAGCAGAAAATTTATTAAAATATATTCGCGATGAAAAAACAGAGGATGCAGATAATGTTTGGTTACAAGGCGATGCAAAGGCTCAGCGAATCATTACAGAACGGATTTCGGCCGATCAATTGGAATTAATTATGAATAAGGAGACGGGGAAAGAGATGATCGATGTTCGATGAATTGGAGCGTATTTACAATCGAAAGGACGTCTTGAATTATCTGAGAATTCGAAGAGAATTATTGTCGTTGAGATTTAAAGCAGACGATGATGTAGTTAATCACTTAGCTGTTTTCGAGAAGAAAATCAATGAATTGTGTAGTTTTGGCGAGGAAATTGACGATAAGTACGTTATTGCAAATTTACAGTCAACTTTTCCTTTCACCTTTGACAATTTTGTTGCATACTTCAGCGCGTTATCTGAAAAGGACAAGACCTTAGCAAATTTGAAGGCGCGATTTATAGAGGAAGCGTCGAAACGTAGAACTTGTTCTGGTGACTTGTCTGAAAATTCTATCAACGATGGGGATTCATCTGAGAAGCATCCTACTGAAGCAGTGGCATTTGCAGCTCATCGACGAGGGAAAAGTCGTGGAAATTGTGGTGGTTTTCGTGGTTCAAAAGGAGGATTTAGGTCGTGGTATGATAATTTTGGTAAAGATCGAACGCCGAAACATGTTGTGTATAATTTTTTTGTAATTTTTTGTAAATTTTTTGTAATCTCTTAAATACACAGTAATATTGTCGGCTTTTTTGTAACAGTGATAGTCTTTTTATTAAATTTTATATTGATAGCGGGGCTTCCGATCACATGGTGACCGCAGAATTTGAAAAATATCTTAAAAATGTTGAAATTTTTGAACATCCATTAACAGTTAATTGTTCGAAACAAGAAGTTGAATTAAAATCCGAAAAATATGGTGATTTAGATGTAGTAAAAGATGGGTAAAAGATCACTATTAAAAATGTATTATGTATTAAAGATCTGCATTGTAATTTACTTTCCATTAGCCGGCTAGATAAAAATGATTTAAACGTAAATTTTGGAAATAATAGGGTATTTATATATGATAAGCAGTCGCGTGATTTAATTGCTAGTGGTATTGGAGAGTTTAATTTATATAGCGTTAATTTTGATTTGGATTGTGATATTGAAAGTCAAACGAATAATTGTAATACAGATAATAGAGATGAGATTGCGAATATGTGGCATAAACGTTTCGGGCATTTATTATGTAGCGGCTTGAATGAACTTTCAAATAAGAAAATGTTGAAAAAATTTAACGTAGATTTTACTAAAATTTCGAATTTTGGTAAATGTGAAATATGTATTTTAAGCAAACAATCGAGGAACCCCTTTAACCTACGTAATTTAAATAGAAGTAAAAGGCCATTACAGTTGGTACATACTGATTTAATTGTCGTTAATCAAAATGGTAGAAATAGTGAACGTTACGTATTGTCTTTCATTGACGATTTTACATCATTTAAAGTCGCATATTGTTTAAAAAATAAAAGAGAAGTTTTAAATTATTTTAAAGAATTTTTAAATTTTGTGCATACTCATTCCAATGAGAGAGTAGCTATGATCAGATGCGACAATGGTGGCGAATATGTAGATGGTGATTTTGTTAATTTTGTCGTAATAAGGGAATTCATATTCAGTATGTTGATCCGCACACACCTCAATTGAATTCATGCGCGGAACGGAATAATAGAAAGATTATGGAAAAAGCGAGAGCTATCCTATTGCAGTCGAAACTTGGAATTAGATTTTGGCCAGATGCGGTGGAGGCTGCTGTATTTGTATTGAATCGTTCTCCTATGAGTAACTGTGATGTTACGCCTAGTGAGAGTTTTTATAGTAAGAAACCTGATGTGACGCGTTTGAGGGTCTTTGGATGTATAGCGTATCGTTATATTCCGAAACAGTTTTGTAGAAAATTTTCTGAAGTTAGTGAAAAGGCCATTTTGATCGGATATACGGCAACAGGATATAGATTATGGGTACCAGGTTCGAGAACTATGAAGTGTGCGAGAAACGTTGTTTTTGATGAAGAGAAGACTATTAAAGATTGGAGTGATTATTCCTCATTGGCGAAAGAATCCGAAGTGATCGTTATTGTCGATTTTTCAGATGAGAGAGATATTGAGACTGTTGAGAGAAAAGTTGAGGATTCTTATAGTGGTGTTGAGAGGTGTTCTAGCGAGGTTGTTGATTCCAACACTGTTGCTGGTCCTGAGAGTTGTATTGAGTCTGCTGATATCGTGAATGAGAATATTGAGAATTCGAAAAGACCTAAGAGAGATAAGAAATTACCAAAGCATTTTGAGGACTATCAAGTGACGACGCTGTTGACGATTGTAAACTCTCAGATTCCACAGACGTATGAGGAGGCTATTGAGTCGGTTGATGCTGTAGAGTGGAAAAGAGCAATGGAAAAGGAACTTTCTTCTATGCGAGAAAATAGAGTTTGGGTGTTGAAAGATAAAAGAGAGGAGGAAGGAGAGGAAGTCTCAAGTCGTTGGGTGTTTATTAAGGAAAGACATAGAGAGAAGATGTATAAGGCGAGATTGGTAGCTCAGGGTTTTACTATAGAGGAGGAAGCAGTGTACGCACCAGTCGCTAAGCAAGCTACCTTGAGGATACTTTTGAGCATAGGCTAACCAATATAATATGAATATCGCTGCATTAGACCTTAATACAGCATTTTTATATTCAGAACTTGATAAAGATAGAAATATTTATATGAAACAACCGCCTAGATTTGAAATTACTGGAAAAATTTGTGAACTTCAGAAGTCTATATATGGCTTACCTGGTAGTTCTAGGTGCTGGAATAAATATATCGATGAATTTTTAATAGGTAACTGTTTTATTAGATCCAAAAATGATTCATGTTTATACAGGCGTAAGATAGGCAAGTCCACAATTTATTTGTTGTTATATGTTGACAATATTTTTCTCGTTTATAATGATAATAAAGATTTACAACAATTTCATTCAAAATTATCTAAACGCTTTAGAGTTTCAGATTTTTCGAAATGAAATAGATTTTTAGGCATTGATGTTATACAAAAAGATGACGAAAATGAAATATGCTCATCTCAGACTAAATATATTAAAATGATCTTGAGGAAATTTAGGATGGATAATTGTAATCCAGCCAGTACTCCTATGCAACAAAATTTAAAGATAAATAAATGCGATGATGAAAAGTTATTCACTAAGAAACCATTTAGGGAAATTATGTTGCTAATATGACAAGACCTGACATAGCGTATAGTATAAATAGATTGAGCCAATTCTAGACATGTGCTACTGATGAAATTTATAATTATGCAAAACGCATTTTAAGATACTTGAAGGGTCCAATTAATAAACATTTATGTTTTCGGGGTTCAAATGATTTCTTACGAAGAGGTTATGCCAACGCAGATTTTGGAAGCGATTCTGTTGATAGAAAATCTCGAACTGGGTTTATTTTTATTTAGGTAACAATGTTATTTCTTGGAAATCAGTAAAATAATCTGGAGTGGCTCTCTTTAGTGCAGAGGCCGAATATGTTGCGCTGTCTATAGCGGTGACTGAGGCATTATGGATTAAGCAGTTATTATTAAATTTTGACATTGAGATTGATAGGGTAGAGATGTTCGAAGATAATCGTAATGCAATCTTATTCAGTATAAATAATGATAACAATAAAACGAGATGTAAGCATATGGATGTAAAATATCGCTTTATTAACGATGAGATTGAAAAGGGTAATGTTAAGGTAGAATATGTAAAATCTGAAGAGCAGATTGCTGATATATTTACTAAACCTCTTGAGGTAAATAATTTTATTACACTTAGAAATTTTATGCATATTTATTAAGGTTGATAGTGTTACCATATTTTAATGTATCATTTAATTAAATATAGGCATCTGTTTAGAGAGGGGAAATATTGATATCTTATGTACGTCTATCGTTATATTGTATGTCTATATCTGATCTGATGAAATAGTGATAGCACAGAATTTCGTACTTGTAACTGTGTCGTACGTGTATTATTACCTATTAAACCCCTATTGGCAAGGAATCCGCACATAATTCCGTATATCGCTTAAAAATCCTCATATAAAACCGCATATCGTGGTAAATAACGCCTCAAAATCCGCAGCAGTAAAAAAATAAACGCGGATTTTGATACGTTAATGCTTTCAAAATCGCGGCAAATACCGCACTCTTTCTATCCGCACTTTTTTCCGCACAAAATAACGCTGCGGGAACGCGGTTAAAACCGCGCAAAAAACTGCTGTACGACTACGCAGCAGTTTTTTGCGCGGTTTTAACCGCGTTCCCGCAGCGTTATTTTGTGCGGAAAAAAGTGCGGATAGAAAGAGTGCGGTATTTGCCGCGATTTTGAAAGCATGTACCTGAATACGCTAGCCTATTGGCAAGGATCCGCACATAATTCCGCATATCGTTTAAAATTCCTCGTATAAAACCGTATGTCGCGGTAAATAACGCTTCAAAATCCGCAGCAGTGCAAAAATAAACGCGGATTTTGATACTTGTGAAGTTTTAGGGAGAATTGTACAACTTAATTTATAAATAAAAGTGACGGGAAATATGTATATAAAAGTTAAATTAATTAATTTTATTAAATGATAAAATCTGTTTTAAATTTTAATATAATTTTAATTAAATGATTTTTAATTTAATTATAATTAATTATAATCACTGCCAAAAAATATGAAGCCTCACTTAACAAAATTTTATTGATAAATGTTTCCCATTTCCCTCTAAAATTTTGTTTGAGGGTTCAAAAAGAATTCTAAAATTACGACTCTCAAACAGTAAAAAAATAAAAAAAAGCTATCAATATTAAAATTCAGAATGTCTTTTTGTATGAATTTTTTATGCAAAAACTAAACTTTTACCATTTTCATCCATTTTAGGAAATACTTGCTTTTTGATTTTAATAATTTATTATTGTAGTGAAGTGAAACATATGAAATGATTTGATAATTTTTATTATTTATAAGATGAAATAAAAGGAAATTTGAATGCTATACCTACTTATACCATGCGTCCAAGTGATTCGTCGGGTACAATCAGCAAAAAATCTCTTTTCCAATTATTTGGAATTACTTTTTTTAAATGCAAAGAAATTGTAATGCAGTTAAAATGAATTTATCAGCCTTGAAATTCATTAAAGTAATTTTTAAAATAATTTCTACTTTAGAAATTTGTAGTTTAACTCTTATTATGTTATCAACAAACTAAGATTACTGAGATTTTTGCGCTGATTGTACCCGAATCACTTGGACGCACAGTATAAGAACACTCAATACGAAAATAAATTTAAATATTTAATTCCAAAAAAGTAGCATGTCATTCATTCATGTTTAAAAAAAAGTTTAGTATTTTTAATAAAAAAAAATTATAGAAAATGATGAAACGGATACATTCAATGAACTTTTCATGGTCTTTGCATAATAAATTAGGAGTTTAAAAATTGTTTTAAATCATTTCAAGAAAAAATAACATTTACAATTTTTTTGTATAAAAAAAGTTTAAAGATTATGCTACATCAATATATTATAATTTTGTATACATAAATATTCATGTACGTAATAAGGTTTTTCAAATTTATTGAGTGCATTAGGTTTTCATCATTTTCTACGATTTTTTATTAAAAAATTTCAAAATTGTTGAAAACTGTGAATATAATGTAAACCACAGTCTGGTGTCTATGCAACATTTGATTACAATAATTGTTCAAAAAAAAATTATTATTATTATTATTATTATTGTGAAAAATTTAAATAATATGAGCCGCAATACAATATTCTTATGAAATATTACAGAAAATATTTATTGAAAAAAAAAAAAAAAAAAAAAATTTGAATGGCAACGGGGCTCGATTGGCTGCCTCACGCATAAATAGGCTTTATTTCCCTAATTTGCTATCTTCCAGGATGGCGCACTCCACTAATTCACGGATCAAGTACACATCTGCATCAGGAAAGGTTCAGAAGCGGATTTTGAAGCGGAATTAGAAGCGTACTCAGTGTAACATAGGTAACAATGATGCGCGTAACACCACCATGGTAAAAAGGAAGTTCGTTGGAGGTGATGAGCGTTTTATTGCGCGACTTTTGATGAATTTTTGTCAATAAGGAACACGTATGTGCGACTTTATATGCGGTTTTTAAACGTATACGCGACTTTTTATGCGGCTTGAAAGCCGTGCATCAACGCGGTACGGTTTTTCAAGCGATCTCGCATGCGGTAAATAAATACGCGCATATTAACGCGTTGGCGATTTTAAAGTCGCACCTAGTCCCATTTTGCCGCGCTGCGGTTTTTAACGCGGATTCCTTGCCAATAGGGACCATACACCATGAACGACGTCTCCTTTTATTAAAAAAAATTACCATAGGTTACTCTCTTACCTGCACAGAGCGCCAGAAAAAGAAAATAATTTTTCATTATTTATCACTTATTTATACGAGCATCCAGTCAATTTATATTACGTTCCGACGAATTCGCGTATACAAATGAGAATGTAAATTTTCATCTTATCACATCTATTCGCATTCATTGTAATGGTACGAAACGCAGGTTCAAATAGAACAGGTTTACCTTGAACGATTCTAGGTATAGAACGAACAGCTCGATCTAACAGTTCCACCTGTTGTGGACCAAAAGTAAATTCCACTATAATCTACACCTATACATTAGGAAATTTTTTTCTATCAATGATGAGATGCAAATTCGATGAAAACAATTATACGCTCGAGCAACTAGATACGATGCAGCTTTATTGCTCCTAAAATTTGTAGATGTAGGATTTTTAAAGGAAGAGGGACGTTTATATTTCAGAATTTCGACGGTTTGTGTTTGCGTATGAAAAATGAAAGTTTTTATTGATAATTTTCGTTGATTATTGTTGACTAACATTACATTAACGATTGTTGACTAACATTACATTAACGAACTTTCAGGTGATTAAAAAATTTTCACTTTATAAAGTCATATTTTGTTGCGCAAGAACTAAAGTTATTTCTAGCGGTCCATTTCTTTAAAATTTACGAGTTCTAAAACGTTTTAAATTTTTTTCAAAAATGAACGACAAATGGTAATTTATACAGCTTAATTTAGGTTATTTTAGATTCAAAAGGAAAAATATGCTGTATTTTCCCCTCGCAAACTTTCCCAATATATCACGCTTTTAGTTCAGAATGATTTATACTTATTATGATGTTTTAGGATCGATAAGCTCAGACTTCAGAAACAGATTTGGAATAAAAATCAAGTAGGTATATGTTACCTCTTGAATTCGAAATAGCCCAAATTAATATTCTCATATTTTTTTCTTCTTATTCCCATTTAAATGTTTCAGTGCATATATTTTTTCTGTTAAACACTGACCACAAGAGAACCTTTCGAACTGTTAATCATGGATTTCGCCTGAACAAAAATTAATAAAAATCACTAACATGGGAATCTCACTACAAAAATTTCAATAGCAAAATTCACATGGGGGAAGATAATTAATATGAGCTCATATGATTATTGGGAATGAGGAGTATACTATATCCCAAATTCACCGTCACACATAATATTGGAGGAGAGGAGGAAGGTTTATCAACTTAAAAATGTGGTGGGGGCACATAAAAGATCGAATGAGCCCCAAGCAGGTCTGGTGAACAAAAGAATTGTTTTATTTTGTTCTATTCTTTTGTTCACGAGAATATCAACTTTAGTTGTGTTCTGGTTTCGTTCAAGTTAATTTATTCTGTTTTGTTCTGTTCCATTCCATTCTGTTCTATTTTGTTCTGTTCGGTTTTGTTCATTGTTGTTGGGAAACATGGAAAGAGAATGAAAACATTTGCTTAATAAACAATCAGAAATATGAAAATTTGCGTAATTACCTACACATTTACGCATTCTTTTGTTCTGTTCTGTTCTTTTGTTCACGGGAATATCAATTTTATCGTTCTGTTCTGGTTTCGTTCAAGTTAATTTATTTTGTTTTGTTCTGTTCTGTTCTATTCTGTTCGGTTTCGTTTATTGTTGTTGGGAAACATGGAAAGAGAATGAAAACATTTACTTAATAAATAATCAGAAATATGAAAATTTGCCTAATTACCTACACATTTACGCATTCTTTTGGTCTGTTCTGTTCTTTTGTTCACGGGAATATCAATTTCATCGTTCTGTTCTGGTTTCATTCAAGTTAATTTGTTTTGTTTTGTTCTGTTCTGTCTGTTTTCGTTCATTATTGTTGAGAAATGTCGAGGGAGAATGAAAATATTTACTGATGCCATCGCTTGATGTCAGTGCCATGAAAAAAAAAGACATCGTGATATTGCAATATTCAAGAAGAGAAGTAAAACTGTTCAGTTCAGGTCATCTTAATTCTTTCATGTTCTGTTCTGGTCTGTTCCATTCCGTTCCGTTCTATTTCGCTCTGTTCGGTTCTATTGTGGTTTATTTGTTCAAAATATATATACTTCACTTTGTTCTGTTCTTGTTATCGTTCCGTATGAACTACAATTTTAGTGTTCTGAATCATTCATAAAGTTTTATTCCGTTCATGTTCACCAGTTCTGGCCCCAAATGACTAACCTATTCTGATTTTAGTTTCGCCAGGAATTTGGAGGGATAGGGTAAGGGTTTTCAGTTTTCGTATTGGGTGTCCTGTACACGTGAAGGGGTTAGCAATGTAATTTGCAAACCTGAATAAGCCCCAGTTAAAAACTCTGCTCCAATATTACAGCATAGTTACTTATATTTTTCTTGATTTTGATATTCATGAATTTTCAAATTCTTCTACTCGATCAATGTGACACCAGATGGCGCCAGAAAGGATATAGGAATTATTGTTAATGCGTATTGACTTATTTTTATTTAGTTGTTGATAATTTAATCATACTTCTCTGAACAAACGGCACCCCGATTTAAAAAAAATTATGTGCTCGAATAAAAGCTTCCCACATTTCACCGACGAGCGATTTTAATTACACGAGTTGTCACCGAATATGTAAAAAGAGCTCGTCGACCCGTTGACGCGTCAATTACCCAGCCGTCAAATGCGTGTCTCGTGTGACAAATACGGACTCACACGGTTACCTAATTGCGACGAATTGCCGACTCAATGGAAGCGAAAATTAATTATCGTATTAGGCCTCGGGGTCCTTAATTGTAGGCGAGCGAGGACAACGGTAACGTCATCGCGAATATTTCAAAGGGTTATTCGACGGCGTCGTGCCCATCCGACCAAATTAACAATAAAAAATGGCGAATTAAGCGATTTTAAGAGTTGCTTAATAGTGTTATAGTGCTGTAGCGTGGACGGCTGCGACGATGTTGCGATTCATAATTTTCGTTCCCTTTATAAGCATAAAAATATGGCCGCTGTTGGTATTAAAATACGTTCTTTTGGTTTATAATAGGGTACTGTGTAACTGGGGGTTTGCTAAATAGGGTGCAACGAGGGTTGTGGTATTGGGTGGTGCTAGGTTAGGCCGGTTGCATTAATTATCGCGCGTATACGATGGCGTAGTAGCGGATTTTTTTTTCGCAGCATCGATGCCAGGTAATAGTTTGGTGGTAAGAATTAAGAGTGTATCGAAGTGCTCGAGTATATACGAGAGGATTACGATGTATACCTGATCACAATACGCGAGAAAATAGTCGATGATTATGTGGTATTCAACGACCGTACACCACATCGGGAACAATGTCTTGAATCAGTTATTCTCGCGTCTTAGAAAATCCGTCGAGTACCTCAGACTGTATAGTGAAATCGACGAGCCCGTATCTGTGTTTTGCGAAAGTGTAATCGTTGTACCAAACGTGGAGAGGGGAGTCTACATGATACTCGACTAAACGAAACCTATTCATGGGCTGAGCTAGTTTGCTGACACGATACTTGCCATAAATTAACTGAGCGAAGAACCAGCGGGACATCGCGTCATCCAATCCGGTATTCTTGCTAATGGACCGCGGTGACGATGATGGCTTCGTGCCCGCATCGTGCCCATTGCCAAGTGATGTATTCGTGGTAGTTATTGTTTTTAATTAGCGGTTAGTCGGCGTTGCAGTGTTTTCTGATTAACCTTATGTGTAAAAGGCTTTTTGTGTGGTAGGATGGCGCGTGGGATTGATCTGGTGATTTAACGTGCGAATTATGACCTCTGTTTAGATCATCGTGAACGTAGGTGGAAGAGCCACGTATTTGTGTTTGATCGTCTGGCATCTATACACATTGCTACTTGTAGACTGTTCACTAGGGTGCCATTCATTCGTAGACTTAAGAGATATGTTTTCAACTTTTTAGCAGTGGGCCCTCCCTAAAATGTTCCTTTAGACCATAAAGAAACACTCAAAAATTTCAGCTCAAAAAATAATGATTTTAATCCGCGAAAATTTAAGCCGAAGTTTACTAAAATTTGAAAATTCTGAAAAAAAGAAATGAAAAAATTAATTTATTGAATAACATTTTTTTTTTTCGTTCAAGTTCCATATTTTGTGTTCTTAAGAACCGTAAAAATTGAGAGAACGATTTTGCTCAAAATGGAAAGGGGTATATTTTTTCAGTTTCTTGGACAATCTTAATTTAGTACACTGAGAAAACTGAGAAAAGAGATTCAATACTGAGTACTTTGAAATATACGACGTCAGGGAAAGGAACTAAAGAAATTTCAAACTCATTATCATACAAAAACGAATTTATTCTCAAACATTTTAGTGTATAGGTATTGCAGTAGTTCTGGTATGATTCCTCTGAATAACAATTTATTAGGTGAGTTCTTAACTAAAAAACGACAGCTATTACAGCCTACCTCTTTTGGGAGGGGAAGGTCGGCGGAGGGTAGGGTCTTCG